>CM046439.1:7652634-8252634 GCA_025506505.1 Flaveria sonorensis
AACGTGAGTGAAACGCGTAAAATCGACCCCAATCGCTTCTAACCGTTTCGAGGGCGTGATTCGAACTCATTAAAGGACTTTAATTTGGTTTTAAACAGCGGTTAAGAGGTATTCTAACTCGAGTAACCGCCGATCATCAAACACCCAACGGTCGGAATTAAAACCAATAAATATCCAATTAATTGAACCTAAACCACCGTATAACTAAACCTAAGCTGCTCTCAATCTCAATTTCATTCACCTGAAACTCACACGAACATCACATTCGATCATCCCCTTCATCGCGACCTGCAACATTAGTGTTCTTCAACCTCGGTCATTATTAAGTGAAATTGATAAAGGGCTTTCGTTTCATTGGATCAATAGAAGCTTTCTGTACAACGAATTTGGTTATCATCATCATTTGCACATCGATTGTTATAGCTTCGGTCCTCGGCCTGTTCTTCTTCGTCTGCCTTATCATCATTCGACTTCAACCGTGTAATTTAACCCACCTACATACTCGATTTTACATGGGGAACAAAGCCCCATGATCTTTAGCGTTAACAGTAACGAATTGATCTTGAATTTGGTTTCAAATCGTTCTAGGGTTCATATGGTTGGGGGTGTCTTTGTATTTGGTGTTTTTAAGAATAAAAACCCATCTCTTAACATGCATAGGCGCCCCAGCCTAATGGTAACACATCACTCTTCTATCCTTGAGGTCCCGGGTTCGAACCCGGGCACCCCCCCCCCCCCATTTTTTTTAAAACGCGTTTTTTTAACCTTTTAAGTCCAGAAAATTTATAAAAAATTATAAAAATCATTTTTAATGACTAAAAATTATTTTTAGTTACCACAATATTTTCTGTAATTTTAATATATTTTCTTAATAAAACATATGACAAAAAAATCATTTCTAGTTATTATTTATAAAATGGACTTTAAAATGATAGCTTAAATCAATAAATTATTATTGGTCCAAACGTTACCCTTAAATTATTGTTTAAATCATGATTATTTTAAATAATTATAAAGTTTATTTAAACTTATATTTAAACTTTACTAGTTATTATAAATGATTTACATTTATTTCTTTATATTAAACTACTTAAAATAGTATATTTATTTCTTTTTCATTGAATCCAAAATATAGCGGTACCCTTTGTTAAAATTATTTATTTGTCAAAAGCCCAAACTCCACTTGAAACCCTAGTTCACGTTTAATCGTTAATCTTACCTTTAACTTAACCTTGAAATATGTACGTTAGGTATCTTGTAAAGAAATCGTTGGGCACCTTTAATTTCTTGTTATCATCTTATATATAAGGTGAGTTTTCATGCCCCTCTTCTACTTTATTTCACACCTTTTGGGGTGAAACATGTTAACTTTATAAACTTGCACTTGTAAACCATCTTGATACTTGTAAACGCACATGCAATTCATCTTTACTTTTTGTCATGGTTATTTGTAGTATTGTGAGCCTTATATGATGAACATTATATGTTAACAATCATTAACTATTGCTAGCCTGGCGACGTCATAGATCTATGGGCCTGACAAGCCTATTGGTGCTAAAGCCGAGGTTATTGCCGGCTCCTGATGACGTATGCTTGTTCATCATGGGAACCAAGTACACTTAGTTAATCGTTAAACTTGTAAATGATATTCTTGGTCAAGGTTTGATTGTAGCTATATGTTATCTATAAACTTGCTTTATTCGTACCATTGACATGAATTGCTACTTGTAAACTTTTATATATATATATGTATGCTTAACCCATGGAAACTCACCAACTTTTAAAGTTGACCCTTTTATTTTTAACATGTTTCAGGAAATGCACAAGGTTGATGATTATCTTTTGAAGCATGCTTACACCTAGGATTTGGACCTAGAAAAAAATAATAAAATAACTGAGACTTGAAAGTTGAACTTTGTTTATTTTTGTTTGTTGAGATATTTGGGTTGTAATGTTTATTTTAACTATTGAATTTTTATATTTATAATTTATGGTAGTGTTATTGGCTGTGAACAATCTTACCCTCACATCTCGACGTTTCCGCCGTTAAGGTTGGGGTGTGACACCTTCCCCACACCCCATCATTGCGATTTCAAGCTTTTGAACATCAAGAACATTTGATTTTGAGCTATTATGGTCATTAAAACATTGCAGCAGCAGAATCTTTGATTATTACACGATTTAAGGTGAGTTTTAACAAGTTTTTTTCATAGTTTTTTATTAAAAACAACCTTAGTTCAATTAACATGATTAAAGTCGAAATTTATGTTGTTTGATGAAATAGGATTTTAGTTGTATTGTATTGATGTCAGTTTACATGGATTATGCAAGAAATTCATAGAATTTATGTGTTGTTCATACCTTACTATAAGTAGTAACTTTTGTGCATGAGGTTTGGGAATTTTGATGAATTGATGATGTTTATCATGTCTAGATGATTGCTATAAACTAGATTAGAAATAAATTGGATGAATTTATGAATAAATTGGATGATAGATTGATTTTTGGGTGTTACTTTCTCGATAGGGAAACGTTATTTGATGTGAATCATTGGATATTGTGAAATGGGTATGTTTATGATGTTAGGATCATGCTAGATGCTTTTTGATGATATCTAATGTGTTGAATGTGTTAATTGGGCCGTATGGATACTTTATGGATTACTTGGAAATCTAGGTTTTATGGAATATTGCAAAAGTGTTGAGTTTATGTTAGGAGGTTATGGAATCATGTTTGGGATTATAGATCATTGTTGTGTATGTAAGTAGGTATGAATCTTGTTGAGTAATGTGACAATGAATGTCATACATGCATGCAAATCTAAGGCCCTACTTAGTAGGATTGGCAGGGTTTAGGGTGTGAAGGTCGAATTGGCTTCACATTGCATGTTGTGCGTGATTAGATTCATTGTATGACTTGTTAGTTTGTGATGTAATTATATTTATATTGAGCATGTGATTGGTTGAGGTTTGTATGTGTAGCATGATAATCTATGTTGGTATGATGATCTTGATAGAACTTAAGATTTATAATATGGCTACTTGAATAACTTGTATGATAATCATGTGGTAATGAGTGGCTATACTTGATCAAACTAGATTTCAATTAACATGTCACCAACGGGTAAACGGTCAACTAGACAAATGAGTCTTTATTTTCCAAAACCCTTGGGTCAACCTGTTTATTGAGCACTTAGGTTGTTAAACTTTTTGGGTTACACGTACTTATGTACTCTTGTGTTCTAGGTAACCTTTGACGAGTTATCTTTCCACTCACCGCTAGCTCTCTATTATGTTCGTTTGCGCATCAGGTGAGTTCAATGCCCCACTTTTATTTACTATCTTTTTGGGGGAGAAAGCATACTTGTATTTTTAAAACGCTTTCTATTATAACATGTGTTTTAGTATGACATAGTGTGTTATACCATTGAAAGCCCTTACACTTTCGGATTGTTATTAAGGAATCTAGCTGGAAATCTTGGGTAGTACTACTGGGTCTGACAAGCCCCACCATACGACTGGAGGTCAAGCGGGTGCAATATTGTCCTAAACGACGAACAGCGTCACACTTGGATGTCATGGCGGAAGGCAAACAACGAACATAGTCAGCTTCGATCGTGAAATTACTATTGTTTATTACTAATGAAATAGACTAGCTATCTATTTCAATACACTTATTTATATTTTAAAAACGTTATTGTTTATGATGACTTATAAACTCTTGAACTCACCACCGTCGTGTTGACACTTTTAGTATGCTTTTCTCAGGTCGTTACTAGCAGCTGCCCTTAGGAGCGCTCACATGTCAAGCGTGCTTTGAACAATCATTGTTTTACATTTGGTTTATTGCATATTTACGTACTTTGGTTTAGGCGCGTGTTTTACGCATTTTACATTTATTACTTTGGGTTTGAAATATTTACAAAACACTTCCGCAAATGTTTAAAAGTTTTAAACTCTGGTTTGTCTTAAATGTTACATATAGTGTCGTTCTGATTAACTAATGACTTGGATCGTGGTTTGTTCACTTTGCCTCGTGGTAAACCCTACACGTGGATTTTGAGAGTGTGACACAGTAGCCCTTTGGCTAATTGTCGATTCTCTCCCCTGGCCCAACTCTTGTGCCTTTTTTATTAGATTCACATGTGTATCTTTTTATACTCGTTTTAATGTGATAAAGATTTTGTATTTCGTTGAGATAGAACCACCTTGGGTTCATAATGATTAATAAATTTATGAGAGGATGTAAAGCATGTATGTGTGCTAGCGGTTACCTAAACGTGAACAATCACATGTGTGTACAAGGCTTGATCTTTCACAAACCAAACTGTAACATCCGACCCCTCATACCACTAATATTGTCTGTTTGCCCAGGGGAGCTCATAGATTTGCATTTGGTTACCAGGTGAAGACTTCCTAGTAGGTCACCCATCTTGGGATTGCTACCACCTGAGCGTGCTTAAATGGGATTTCTCCTCTAATCCACAATCAATCGCCCGAAACGCATTTGTGTTATTAAGGTAGAACATTCCTAATGAACCAGATATCTTTCCTATCTACGACCGACGTGAGATTCGCCTAGGGTGTTACACAAACACTTTTTTTCCCTTTTTTCATTGATTCGACCGAGCACCAAGAGAGCAAGAGAGAGCGTGTGTGTTGTGGATTCGGTTTTGGTATGGTGAAAATAAGCAAGAGTCAAGCTCAATTTATAGTGTGGTGAATGGTTAATACCTCATGGTTTAAGTGGGTTAGGGGACAAAGTGATTATAATTATACAAAGTGAAAGCATGTCTTTAGATAAGAATGTTGGGAGTTGACCTTGATGGTCACGGTGGCTAGGGGCGGTCGAATGGTGCGAGTACGTGACTTGTTGACCTTGAGCCAACGTGGTTACTCTGGTGTTGTTTAGTTCACATTCTGACCTGGTTCAGTTTCATTCCTTTTATTATCTATAGTTCAAGTAAGTACTTGGGTGTAATACATATATATATGATTCGACATTTAGTATGAATTGTGTTTACCTTTTTTGTTAACATTTAATTTGTATATTTGAATTAAACGTTAATTTGTTGAATTACGGACAATTTATTTTTTGGAAAATGAAAGGTGGGTGAATATGATTAATGTTTTGAATATTAATCATTTTACTTAGGTTATTTTGACTTGTGTATGATTTTTGATGCATTAGTTTCATTGTGTCTTTAAGTGTAAGTCCCAATGTCCTGGTTATTTTACAATTTCTCACTTTAATGTTGAAATATATCATATAACTTTGTTTTGTTAGGTCATAATTTAAATTATAGGCGTCAGGTGTATCGGATCCTATACGTTATTCACTTATGAGGATCATCGCTTTGTTTAGAATCTTAAACTAAGCATCAATCAAGTAATTCGCATAGTATGATATTTATAAATTACCTCACTTTTTCAATGATGTTACAGTTAGTAAGCTGATATAAACATACATAGTGTGTATATATGTATATATGTGGTAGTTGGGGTTAGTTTATAACCTTTATATTCCAAGGGTCCATTGATTCTCTACTAGTGTGTTAGTATGTTTGCTCTTTGAAGCTGTTTACTTAGTGTGTCATGATAATCGTTTCTTTTTAACACATTCACTATGAAGTGATAACGCAGTAATATTTTTGCTACTACCATGAAACATGAGATTTATCAAGCCATAGCGATTTCTTGTCTACCATTATAGTTACCTTTTCTTTCTTTCCAACCTATTATTTCACTAAGTAGTCTCTTTAACTGTAGTGCGATGAACTGAGATCACTAGATGATACTGCGAAGTGGTTGCTATTGAGTGCACCAACTACTAAGAGTGTTTCCAAAGTATGTTCTTCTTCCATCATTTTTTTTTTTATGTTATTTCAAAGTGTATAGTTATTTAATATAGTGCTGTACTTGTTTGATGGTCTATAGATGAAGCTCTGTGGTTCTTGTATTAAACGACTTAGTAATCCAACATAATAACTTAGATATGGCTTTGTATGTAAGAGATGTCTTAAACAACCAATTAAGCTTGCATACTCTGTAGCATCAACTCGATCTCCTCCTTCGGTATTGTTAATTTGAGTCAGAGATCCATTGGTGTCTTGGTTTTATTATAATCTAGCATTCCAACATTTATGAGAATTTTACTTACATAACCTGTTTGCTTGATTAAAATTTCACTCCTTATTTCGGTGACAAATATTCCAAGAAAGAAGGCTAATAAACCTGATAACTCATTTCAAAATTCTCTTTCGTTTGAGATTTGAAAATTTAATTTTTCTCCTTTGGAGTCTCGGTTACAGTAAGATTATCAAAATAAACTCTAATTAGTAAGGATGAAACTCTTTTTATCTTTGTATAGACTGCTTGCTCTAGCATATATGTAAAACCCCAGATGAGCAAGTGTTTGATCGGAGCGGAAAACGGTTGAGAATCAAACGCGATACGATGAAATGAACTTGTTCATGAGGAATATAAAGTTCCATCAGTTAAAGATATTTCAAGTGTGAAAATACTTAGGAATGATAGTAGATTTAAAAAGAGGAACGTAGGAGAAAACGACACTCAAATCTGAGTTATAACGAACTGGGAATCGCGAAAATAAGATTCAGAGAAAGTTGGCCGTTAGTCGGTCGATGCGGCCCTCATCCGAACTTTGATTATGCCTTCATAAGGTGATGTGGGGCAGTGGCGGAACCAGAAATTTTTTCCAGTGGGTTCACTATTTTTCGGTGATTCGTTTTATAACAAGATAATATAAAATTTTCGGGTTGTCCGGTCAGGTCGGGTCGGGTCGGGTCGGAATGTAATTAAATTGCATAGAAAATGTACACAAAAATATAATATCACACTATATTCTAGCCAGTTTTCATATTGTTTAAACCACTAGGGACGAAATCGTCTAGATTTTCCACTAAAATCTCGTTGAGGAAACTCATGCCCAATAGGTTGACATGGACCTCTAAGCAAGTATGCTTTTTTAATTTTATCTTTTTGATTAGGGTGATATGATGAGATTGACTTTCGTTCAGAAGGATCTCATGGAAGATCATCTAAATTAATTCTTGTAGGAATATTATTACTAGATGAAGAAGCAACATTCGATGGTTTTCTTTTCACAACAAAACGGGTCCTTGTTCCTAAAATATTCAATGCATCACACATATAACATATTATTGATTGTGATGAACTAAATTACTAATGTAGTATAATACCCAAATTATCTCAAACAAAATATAGATTCTAGATTTCTAAACACCTAAATTAACAAACAATTAAAAATTCTAGATTTTTAAATTTTAAATACATAAATTAACAAACAAATTATGTAAAACAAGTTAAATCTAACAATGAAAACGCTAAAGGGTTTGAACTTTGAATAAATAATTTAGAAAACTAACATTTTCAAGAATCAATTGTAGACTTGTAGTTTACTTAGTCACTTAGAAAACACAAAATCCTCATAAATCAGGGGAGGTCGCGCACTGGAGGCTGGAGCAGCCGAGCAGCAGCAGTGAACGAAGGGGGGGGGGCAGTCGAGCATCAGCAGGTCAAAATTTGCATGGTTGGGAAAAAATAATGGGGGCTAGGGTTTTATTTTGTGTTTTTAGAATAAGGGTAATTTGGTAATTTACTTAAATAAAAAAGGAAAAAAAATTAAAAAAACAGTTGTTGCCTCCTACGGGTTTTGAACTCGTGACCTCATTTTGGAGTAGGGGCGTGCATTTACCGATGAATTAGCCATATCTTTGTGTTATTTTTACAATTTTAATATACTAATGGGTTCATTTCCTATAAAACTATGAGTTCACTAAAAATTTCGATATTATACGTTATACTACGGGTTCAAAAATCAATGGGGTCACTTGACCCTGTACCCGACACCCTAGTTCCGCCCCTGATGTGGGGTGCATCCCAATTCTGATGCAGGGCACATTAGAAAGGTTGTTCTAGAAACATCCGTTTTTCACACATGGCAAAGACTCATCACTTTAAAACGATGTGTGCCCATCCTTAACATGATGCAGAGCGCATCGGAGCCTGAATCAGCCTATAAAGGGAGGGGTTGGCCTCACTCATTTGTCTACCATTTGATCTCTCTTTCTCTCTCTACCTTTCTAGAGAGAGAAATTTAGTATTTTTCTTTAAGAATCGTGTTGTATGCTCGGTTCCCATCTTTTAACGCTCCTTTGAGTATGAAAAGCTAGAGTTTTATTTCGCGAGTGTGGAGATCTATGTAGAAGAAGAACAGTGGATCTTGAGGTAAATTCTCTTTCTCTCTATCTCTTAGGATAAAAGGAAAGTCGAGTCGGGAACCCGACGAGTATGTGGGTAGGATAACCACAGGACACGAATACGTGCCCAGGATATAACTATGGGATAAACTCTAATAGTAACCGGGAAAGACACCCGGTATAAGGTAGAAGGTTATAATGCCCATGTAAATTACGGGTAAGATAACCATAGAGGAACGTGGTTGTTTTTCCTTATAGTTATAAGGTAGAGGGTTATAATTCCCATATAAATTACGGGTTAGATAACCATACGGGAACTATTTATTTTTCCTTAAAGTTGGGATAAATATACCTATAGGTTATTCTAGTTGGCATTTAAGAAAGGTATACAACTTAACACAAGAAATGAATCAAGTTAAGATTATGTAATGAGGGTATTCTATAATTAAGAGTATAATACCTAGAAATTAAGTACTTGTGTTAGAGAAGGTGCATTTTGAGGTTTGCTAGATTGTGTGATGGTTTAACCGTTAGTTAAGGTGAGTTCAAATTTATCAACCCTGTTTTAAATTGATTTACAATTTATTGGGTTGTAAAGTATCTAAAACTTTTGGAGTTGGAAGTATGTTCTTAAACTGTTGCTTTTAAACAGTGGCTGACATCTATTTGATAAATATGGGATTATACTTGTTGGGAACGGAAGGCTGACACGAACTCTGAAGTGATATATATATATATATATATATATATATATATATATATATATATATATATATATATATATATATATATATATATATATACACGTATATACGTGTATACGTGTATACGTGTATACGTATATACGTATATATACGTATACACGTATACACGTATACACGTATACACGTATACACGTATATATAAGTATACACGTATACACGTATACACGTATACACGTATACACGTATACACGTATACACGTATACACGTATACACGTATACACGTATACACGTATATATACGTATACACGTATATACGTATATACGTATATAGATAGATACGTATATACGTATATACGTATATACGTATATATACGTATATACGTATATACGTATATACGTATATATATCTATATATATCTATGTATATATGTATATACGTATATATCTATGTATATACGTATATATGTATATACGTATATATCTATGTATATACGTATATACGTATGCGTATACGTATATACGTATGTATATACGTATACGTATATACGTACGCGTATACGTATATACGTACGCGTATACGTATATACGTACGCGTATACGTACGCGTATACGTACGGTATACGTATATACGTACGCGTATACGTATATACGTACGCGTATACGTATATACGTATATACGTATACGTATACGTATACGTATACGTATATACGTACGTATATACGTATACGTATATATACATATACGTATACGTATATATACATATACGTATACGTATATATACATATACGTATACGTATATACATATTCGTATATATACATATATACATATAGCTATATATATATACCTATACGTATATATACATATACGTATATATACATATATGTATACGTATATATACATATATACGTATATATACATATATGTATACGTATATATACGTATACGTATACGTATACGTATACGTATACGTATATATATATACGTATATATATATATATATATAGCGTATGGTTCACTTGAGAACCAATTTTATTTAAGAACTTGATAACTACTCATTTTTTAAATTTAAATAACTAAAACGTTTTCATATGTTATTATTTTGTACAAAAATTGTACCATTAAATCATAAATTTTTTTATATTTAATTTGAGTATAATATTACTATATCAAAAAGAAAAAAAATTATACTTCAATATTACTTATATCTAGTATTACGATACATCATAAATATAGTATGATGTACAACACATATGTAGATTGATATACTACATATATGCAACACATATGTAATGCATGAATATTATACCCAGATTAAATGTATAAACAATTCTTAATATTATGGTAAATTTAATAAATATAATATTATATGAAAAAGTTATAGGTGTTTAAAGAAAAAATAAAATTAGTTCTCAAGTTCTCAAATTAAAACTAGTTCTTAAATGATCTCTCCAAAAAATATATATATATATATATATATATATATATATATATATATAATATATATATATATATATATATATAGATGTGTGTGATGTAAGTTGAGTTTACTGTATTATTTGTTACATATTTATTCGTTGCGTCTAGTGGAAGTAGTTTGACAGAATTTTTGAAAGAAATTATTTATGAACTCATCAGCGTAATATTAACCCATAAAATGTTTTGACACACATTTTAGGTGTCGTGTAATGCAGGATTTTATGGAAGTTAGTCTCGAGACTAGTGTTGCTAGAGGACTATAGGGCATGAAGATAGTCCTTTACATTCTGTCTAGTCTTATGTAATAATTTTTGATGTAACTAAACTTATCTACAAAGGTTGCTATTAATGAATTGATAACTTTTAAATTCCGCTTAGTTATTTTGATATTGACAAGTCAAGTATAACTTGCGCTTGGAACGAGGGTGTGACATGTTCGTATCAGAGTCATTGTTTAATAGAAGTAGGTACAAGAATAGTATATAGACTTAAACTGAGACGAGATAAGTTTAATCTACACGCTGATAATCATATTGAAAAAGTCGTTATGAGAGAGACTCAGTTTCAAGGAGAAGTTACCGATGAGTTTTCAAAGATTTTATAAACCACGATGCCTGGAATACTAGATGACGCGTTCCAGAGAAAGATGGGTCAAGGTATCCTAGAAGTAATGTTGTTGGTGGTAGTATCATTGATGTGATCTAAAATATACATATTAACTATAAATATTCCCTACACTTTTTAGTAAATTTTAAGTAGTTTTTCTATAATTTCGTAATATTTGAAACAAAACGTGGCTTAGTATTTAGATTAAAGTAGTTTAAGTTAAATCATATTGATCATTTGTTTGTTGGCCACGTAATAATACAAAAGCGATTTTTTTAAAGCTAATAAAATAACTACAGTTATAGTTATGACTTAAATGGCTTCAGCCTTCATGTATGTATTATTTTGATTGTTGCATCTAGCTCACGTGCAGATGATTTAAAAGCCCACAAGAATTGTGTTAAGCCCACAAGAATTACGTTAAGACTATAAAGAATTGTGAGGATTTGAACTTTGAAGGGCCGCCCATATGAAGACCCAATGAAGGAAGCGGCAAATTCAATAACGATGCACAGGAATTAAGAAAAAAAAGACCTAATTTATTTCCTTATAAAAAAAAGGGAGATGATGGCAGAATGAAAAAAAGAGTGAAGAACACGCACGGAGAAGAAAAAAAGCAGCGACGGCAAAAGAGAATACGCACGGGAATATTTGGAACGGGACGAACGAGCAGAATAGTGACAAGGGTTGAGAATTAACATTCGGTTTGCCTAGTTTATAGTTTTATTTAATTCCAAGTCGACTTTTGTTTCTGTTTAATCTTGAATAATGAATATTTTCCAATCTGATTTTGTATTGTTTATAATTATTATGGGCTAAAATTTTGACCTGGTTTGATTGAAAACTAGTATGTTTTGATTAAAGTTTTGGTTTTTATCTTGTATGTTTGTTTATTAATCTTAGAATTTGGTTTATTTTTAATTAAATATGAACATGAGTATTGTTTTATGCTTAAAAATAGTTGCCATGCTCGTGTAAGCTTGATCTTGATAGATTGCGTGACATCTAGATTAGTTTTTATACGTTAAAATTAATTACTTTGTGGTATTAATTTTAGACTTTAATTAGAGATAATCTTGGGAGTTTTTGGCTGTGATTTCAATAGTATTTTCGGTATGCTACCCTATCTAGAATTTAGGGGTGATAGATATTGCTTAAAACCTTCTACCCATTGCTTGTTAGGTTTAGAGTTTGCAAGAGCATGTTTTGCCTTTCACTAGTGGTGTTGTCCTTTGTCTTAGGGTTAGAAAATATAATCTTAAAGATATTATGGTTGAAACCTAGGGGCGATCTTTCATTAGACATTTTAATAAACTTATCTTGTGCTTCACACGTGTCTTTGGTTTTCTTAGGGAGTAACAACATACCTAATTAACCTTAGATTTGTATTTTTAGAGATAGTCGTACGAGTCATTTCCTTTATGTCATTACATATTAGTTGGATTCATACCTAGACAGTTATTTCACATATTGATCATATTCAAGTTTTCAAGTTTGAATTCTGCATTGTTTACTTCTTTCGTCGTGTTTAGATTAATTAGTTTTATTTAAATTGTTTATTTTGCTTACTAATAATTATTTAAATAGTTTAATTAATTAGGTTAGAATTCGATAAAGGTCTATTATCGAGAGCCGCCAAAACGTGTCTCTAGGGTTTGATATCCGGACTTACCTAAACTTTACTATATCACGACGGTACACTTGCCGTTTGTGTGAAGTTTAGTTGGGAATTTCTAATTTTAAAAACTAATTTGTGAAAAACATTTTTTAATAAAATAATATATATATTTTCACACATCAACCATCAATGGTGAAACCAGAGGTCTCGAGACGAATGGAAACCCGAATACCAATGTTAGGGCTATACAAAGACAAGGTTAGACATATAAGTGTTTTAGAGACTGTAACCCAAAACCTTTCAATGGTAAATGTGATGCCATAACTACAGTTCACTAGATATCAACAATAGAGGCCATTATCAAGATAAGTGAATGTAGGGAGAACAACTATTGAGGATAGAGGAAGCTAGTGCCTTAGTGATGACCATTAAGAATTTTGTGTTAGACTATTACTACATTCAGTTTAATCATTATTTGGTTGAACACTTTTATGCATTTATTTATTTCTAGGCTTGCTTGCCCAAGTATTGTCCCGGGATGTGGGATTTAACATGTTATACATTTGGCTATGTTTGTTATGGAAGTGACAAGCCACGATATAAGTTTTTATTTGTCTCGGGTGACATCATGACATGTGGACTTCATCATCATCTATTATATCTCTCTAAACAATCAACATGTTATGAAGATCTCATCCGTTACATCCTCGTGTTTCGGCTATAACACCGGAAGGGACGTCTTTCAGTTACATACTTGAACCCAATAGTAAAGTAAAGTGCAATTATCTATGATGAAGTCAAGGGTGCAGAGAAGCACGAGGAGGATTAGAAAAGGAAGTGGAGAGAGAAAAAGGAAATCGTTCTAGTGGAAGGTAAAAGTTTAAGGGAAAGTGGTAACGTGGATAGAAGGAAGACAGAAAGGAATCTCAAGACTAAAAATATTTTCACTATCAAGATTTAGGGCATTATAAAAGTAACTGTTCTAAGATTTTGAAACCCAACAAGGAGAAAAGAACCAAATGAAAGGTCGAGTTTTTGATTAAATAAGGGTGGTGGTTAGAAGACAAAGGAATACGTGGTGATTGGTATGTTCTCTCTTAATAACATTTATGTTAGAACCCCATTTGATGCAGGTTCAAATAAGAGTTTCATGTCAACATCCTTTGTGAAGTACATGAGAAAGAAACCTTTAGTACTTGATTGTGCTCATGAGGTAGAAACTACTAATGGAGGGAAAGATAAAATAACTATAGTATACAAGGCTTGTATACTTAAGTTTAACACTTTTGAATTTCTAATTGACCTTATGCCTATGAATCTGCCTGGATATGATATAGTCATAAGAATGGACTAGTTAACCGCTAACCAGGCCCACATTGATAATGAACAGAAATTAGTTGAAGTACGTAAGACAGACGTTGAAATAATAATAGTTTAGAGAGATAGTGTTGGCAATAAGATTTATATAATATCTACAACTAAAGCTAGTAACTGTTTGATAAAAGGAGGCGAAGCTTTTATACTCTATACCTTAATCGCTAAGCCTAAAAGACTGATTTTTAATATTCCGGTGGTACATAAATACCCAGATGTTTTCCCAAATCACTTACCATTACTCCCTCGTAAACGTCAAATTAAATTCTGTAGCGATTTAATACTTTAGACAATACCTGTTGCCAAAGCTCCTAATTGTCTAGCGACATCCAAATTACAAGAACTAATGAAGCAGATTTAAGGATTACTCGACTTAGGCTTCATTTACCAAGTACGTCTCAGTGGGGTGCACCAGTTTTATTTGAGAAGAAGAATGACAGTTTAATGCGGATGTGCATCGACCACAGTCAGTTAAATAAGTTGACAATCAAGAACAACTATTCTTTACCAAGGATCAATGACTTATTTAATCAACTACAAGGAGCCAGCTATTTCTCCAAGATTGATTTGAGGTCTAGATATCATCAATTAAGGGTTCCAAAAAAACACATCCCTAAGACTACATTTAGGACTTGTTATGAGCATTATGAATTCCTGGTTATGTCCTTTGGAATAACCAATGCCCCTGCAACATTCATGGATCTCACAAATAGAGTCTATGACTATGATTATGAAACTTAGTAGTGCTCCAATCCTTTCGTTAGTAAAAGGGAACGATGATTTTAAGGTATATTGTGATGCCTCACCTCACATAATGGTCTTGATTATGTGTTAATGCAATGAGATAAGGTTATTACTTACGCATCATAACAACTAAACATTCATGAAAAGAATTATACCACACACGATTTGGAGTTAGGTTTTGCACTAAAGATGTGGAAACATTATCTATATGGTACCAACTTCATGGTATATTCTACTCATAAAAGTCTTCAGCACATCTTTGATTAGAAGGATCTAAATATGAGACAATGATAATGGATGGAACTAATCCACGACTATGATTATGAAATTAAATATCATCTTGGAAAGGCTAATGTAGTGGCTGACAACCTAAGTTAAAAGGAAAGAACTAAAACATTCAGGATAAAGGCCTTGTTTATCAACAGTAAAATTAATGTGGGGTGCATTGGAAAGGCTGTTCCAGACATGACTGTTTTTGACACATGGCAATGACCAGTGTTGTAAAAATCGCTAGGCGCTAGTCGGGCGGTGAGGTATGGACTAGGGATTAATCAGGATTAATCGGGATTAATCAGGATTAATCGGGATTAATCGGATCAGACTATTATGAATAATTTTGCAAATAGATAAACTCCTATCGTAACTTGGATAGACACCCAGACAAAGGTAGAGGGTTATAATACCCATATAAATAATCGATAAGATAACCATAAGGGAATGATGTTGTTTTTCCCTATAGTTGGGATAAATATACTCATAGATTATCCTAGTCGACATTTAACCGAGGTATACAACTTAACATAGAAAATAAATCAGGTTAAGATTATGCAATGAAGATCTTCTACGATTAACACTATAATACCTGGGAATTAGGTACTTGTGTTAGAGAATGCCCATTTTGTAGTTTGATGGAATGTGTGGTGGTTTAGCTGTTGGTTAAGGTGAGTTCAATTCTATCAGCCTTGTTTTTGATTTACTGTTTTTGGGATGTGAAGTATCTAAAGCTTTCAAAGTTGAAAGTATGTTCCTAAACTATTTTTTTTGGACATTGGGTGGCATATGTTTGATAAATATAGGGAAATACTTGTTAGGAATGGAATGCTGACATAAACTCTAAAGGGATATATATATATTTGTGTGTGTGTGTGTGTGTGTGTATGTGTGTGTGTGATGAGAGTTGAGTTTACTATATTAGTTGTTCATGTATTTATCTGTTGATGCTAGTGGAAGTATTTTAAAAGATATTGTTTATGAACTCACTAGTGTAATGCTAACCATAAAGGTTTTAGCATACATTGTAGGTGTCATGTAATGAACAATTTAAAGGAAGTTAGTATCAATACTAGAGTTGCTAGAGGACTATCGGCTTAAACATAGTTCTTTAGATTTTGTCTAGTTGCATGTACTAGTTTTTTATGTAACCAAACTTATGTATAAAGATTCCTATTAATGAAATGATAAGTGTTATCACTTTAATCAAAAGAAAGTTAATAACTCAGTCGTAGCTACTTTATTGTGTTAAGGGTAAGTAAGGTAGTCTCCATGTGAAATTAGTGAAAAGTGTTTAACAAACAAACTCGATTAACTTAAAAACACAAATTTTGAAAGTAAATATTGTAACTTTGGATGAATTCACTAACTTAAGTGAAAAAAGCAATCAACTTTAGAATGCTTTTAATAATTAATAAGAAGACAATCACTTTTGGGTTTCAAGTTCTACAAGATCAACAGTTATAAAGTTAGGGTTTCAAGTTCTACAAGATCAACGGTTGTTAAGTTTAACTTAGGGTTGCATAAACACGACTCGAAATCTTTTCTTTTGATTAAAGTGATAACCAAGGAACAATCTATTAAAATTCATTCATTTACAAGGTTACCAATTCATCTATATCAAGTTATCTACTTTTCTCAATAAGCTAAAGATGCAAGGAAGCCGAAACTAATTATAAAGCAAATAAATTTGTTTATAAACAAATTGTTTAACTCAATTAAAATCATTAGTTACATTCAATCACAAAGTGTTCAACATAAAACCCTAAATGTGACTAACCATCTCACTTGGCAAGAACTCTCCACCCGAAAGCAACAGTGAATGATTTAGCCACTCATCGTCTTTATTATGCCTTCAATCTTGATTTCATGATGAATGTGGATGATTTGAGATGATTATAGGAGGTTCTAAGGGCTGAATTTCATTAAGAAAAATCATTCTTGGGGATCAAGGAATATGTGTCTTCGAAACCCTAATATTTAGGGCTTTTATAGGATTTAAATTTCAAAATAATCACAAAATATCACGTTGGACCTTAACTTACAGCCTATAGGCCATAGGCCTACGTTCAACCAAACAGCTAAACCCCTTGTCTTACGCGGTGTCCAGGTGGTCTTAGCACAGGGCCGTAAGTTACGGCCTCAAGGCGCCTTCCTAACTTTTTCACGGTTTCTTTATTTTAAGCACATTTCAAGCTATAGTCTTGCTATCCTTTCTATCATTCTAAAATAATGTTTGTTAAGCTTCACTTAACCTACATTTTAAACACGTAACAAAGTGACTATATTGGATATCAAAATTAGATTAAAAGAAATAAAGCATGATTTTAAACATCTAAAACTCACATATAACACCAACACATCACATAAATCGTGCCTGGGCATGGGCGTGACAATCCATTTCTTGAACATATCATTTTGTTACCAAGTAGGCCTTATTATTAGAGATTTTCTCACTTCCATTTTGTTTACCGAATACATATTTTCATTCAATTACTTTTTGAAGGTTTTGTTACCATTAATGTGAAGTTTGGTTATTGATTTTATTAAATTAATCCTTATGTGTTGATTAATGCAAAAACAAGTCTTTTCAATAAGAATTTCGTTATGGTGCGTGCTTACCAAGAGTCTAGGAAGGTTTATGTGCTATGGAAAAAAACAAATGTGGTTAGGTGAAGTTCGTGGATGTTAGCACGACCGAACTTCACAGCTGGTGACTTGAGGGGCAGCTCAACTTTTTTGGAGGTCTATGGCAAAAATGAAATTGAAGGCTTTTTAAAAATTTTATCACTAAAAACCCTTCTTGTTAAACAGTGATAAACTAAAAAAAATATGATTAATGGAGTTCAGAATTTTATTTTATAGGTTTTGATAATTCCTAAAATAAGTTAAGGAAAGGTATTAATTTATGTTTGTAAATAAATTTAAATTGAATTTATTTTTTTAACTTCGAGTTTATCTTAATCAACTTCTTTTAAAAATGATTTTTCAATCCCCAAAGTAGCTAAACCATTTACTCTTTCTATTGTGACAATGTAGATCTTGAATAAAAAATTTTTAATCAATTTTAATTTAGATAATCTTCATTCTATAGAACGATAATTTCAAGAATATATAAAATAATCCTATATGCAATATATGCATTTGGAGAAGATTCAATTTTTTTAATATAAATTAATATATTTAAAAGTGTATCACATTTTATATTTATTATTTCTCTTAAAAACTTTAGTTCTTATAATAAATCTAATCCATTAATATCTACATTATGATTTTGTTTTAATACATTTTCAACATGAATACATGTTTCTTTTAAACTTTTTTCATTTATGGATCTTAACTTTGTTATACCAAATAGAAAACCAAATTTAGTTTCAAACTCTTTAAATTGCTTAAATCTAGTTTGAAGTAAAAAAACTAGCCATGTCTACTATATATAAAAGTAATCAATTTTATATTATTCGGAGTATTATTGGTTTCGTTATCAACATTGTCATCATATTTTTTATATCTCCGAATCATACGCTTCTCGATCACAAAATTTAGGTTCTACATTCATATCTTTAGCTATTTCTTTAGCAATAATCGCAGCCTTTTCAAATCCAACTTCTCTATATTGTTAAAAAAACAAAGAAATAAGTCTAGATCTATAGCATCATCTAGACATATATTTTGATTGTATGTTCTTACTAACTAAATTAATTGCATACAAAACATCATACCAAATAACCATGCCTAATAAAATTTAAAATTTTCTATTTTTTTTGTCGCTAAGGATTTAGCCTCACTTTTAAGTCCTAAGTCTTTAAAGTCATCACGTAAGGCCAACAATGCATTTTTAACTCTGGAGCATAAAATCTAATTGGTTTAACACTTTCAACTCAACTCTCCCAATAGGTTTGTGATAATGATTTAAGAGTTACAGATAGGTATATGATCTTTTAAAATTTCCCATCATTTAGTGGATGATAAAAGTAAACAATAAGCACTTTGTATCACTCCAAAAAATTCACTTGCTTTGGTACAAGAACAAGTCATATCAAAGAGTACTAAATTTAAATTATGAAAACCATATGGAGTATAAAATGCTCTAGCATTAACATCTAATAATTGCTTTTGTATACCTTGATGTTTTTCTTTATAATTGAGCCATTATCATAACCTTATCCTCTAATACTATTTACATCAAGTCTTAATTTATTAATATGTTCAATACTAGCATTAAATAGACCTTTACTGGTTATATCATCTAGTTTTAAAAATGTAAGAAAGAACTCTCTCAACTTTTATGGGATTAGGATGAAAGGTCTAAAAACATAAGATAATAGACATTTTTTATTCATGACTTGTCAGGTTCACAATCAAGTATAATAGAAAGATATTTAGCATGGTAATAAGTTCGTTTTGCACATTATGCCCAAGGTAATGACTATCAATTTCTTTGTTTTTTATTCTTCTAACATGTTACTGCATTACCGGATCAAATTCACTAATCGTCTCAACCATTCCTAAAAGTCACCATTATTTTCTTCAAAAAGTCCTTTTACCAAGACTCTTTACAATGGAGATAGTGCTGGAGTCATTATGTGAATCATACATGCTTAAAACTTTCCCTTCTCTTCTTTTTATGCGTGGAAAAGTTTCTACAATTTTTGTAGGCAGGTGGCATGACATGCTTCTACAAGAAAGAGATGTATTTGCAAGTTGAGTTAGAATATTTATGCCTAACATTAATATTAAGTGATGCTTCGGGTCGTTCAAGAAGGGATCTTTAGATGCCCAACTCAACTATGAAAAATTCATTGATCCAGCCTAACCATGGACTTGTCTTATCCAAGTATAAGATGCCTTAATTGCACTTATCTTTCCTTTTCCTTCCCTAAACTTCTCCGAGTATATCCAACTTCTTATGTCATTTTCAAGCATCTGGTTCTTGTAGTTTTATGTTATAAAGAAGTTAGATTTCTAAGAAAGGATATTTAGATGCGATTTAGAATAAAAGCGCACTCACAAATATGAAGGAATTTTATGTTCAAGAGTTGGGCCATCTGCTTGTAGGCAATATAACTCGACATGCATTGAAAGTTATGCTAAATTCCTTTCTATACGTTTAACCTTATCTAGAGATAAATATACAATTTGTTCGGCTTAGTTTGGATCATCTCCTACAAAAAAAAAATCTTTAAATATTTTGTGGTAGTTCACGAAAATATCTTTAGAGGCCAAACACAAGTATGATGAATCCAATAAACCAACATAACAAGGGACTTTCTTATCCAAATATAAGATGCCTTAACACTTCATTTCTAGTTACATAGTTGATTCTTTCATTTTTTCTCCCATATATATTAACAAGCATCTTTCGATTTGGTGATTTCAAGTTGAGCACAACATATTCTTCTATTATTTCTCCACCCCACCCCACCCTACCCTACCCCAAAGAAAATAATTCTCATTAATAAAAACCATTTATCAACGATGACACAAGAGATAACATAGGAGATTAAGTGAAACTCCTATTTTTGGATAAAAAATAGTGCTCAATGTTACGGTTTAGAATGGAATTTATGGTGTACTTTTATTTTTATATCTTTCTAGACATTGTAAACATAGGTTTTGTACTATTTGTTCTAGCACGTTGATAGGCTTTTTTTTTTGCTAGGGATTTGCCTTTTCAAGAAAAGAACCATTTCTCGACTTCAACTCATGATTGATCGTTGAGGTTTATGGTCTGCTAGTATGTCATGATCAACGTTGTCGCATGACAATACCAAGATCATAGTATTGATCTACACCGTCTCTCTCTTTAAACCTGTGGTGGTTGAGAAAATTTACATTGTTTACAAGCCACGTGCGAATAGTAGAATTACATTACAAAACAATATGAAAAGAATGAAAATAAGATTTACTCACAGAAATGATAATATAGAATCTTATCTTCAGATTCAATACACGTTACGATATGATTACAAAAAGTTCATTTTAAATGGTTACTCTAAGTTGCTTATAATGAACTATTTTCTTATTTGTAAGAACTCTTGACTAACAGGCCATTATCAAGACAATACTGTTGGTTAGTAGGCTAGACATAAACAAACATAGTGTGCGTGTGGTAGTGATGCAGGGTAGTTATAACGGTTATATTCCAAGGGATGCATTATTCTACATATGTGTTACTATGTTTACTCTTTTAAGTTCTCTAATTATGTGTTCTATGATGATTGTTCCTTCCCAATACATTCACTTATGAGGTAATAACGCGTGTCAATGTATTTATTTCTAAAATGAAACAGGGAATTCTTCTCTGAAGCAATAGCGAATTTGTTGTCTACCATTATAGTTACCTTTTCTGGTCTTCAACATATTATTTCATTGAGTATTCTCTTTAACCATGATATTTGGCATGTTGCTATTTGTTGCTACCATAAATTCAAAGTCACAAGATGATAGTGCTATGGTCGGTTGCTTTTGAGGGCACCAACTAATAAGATCGTTTCCTAAATAGAATACTATTCCTGTAGTTTCCTTTCCTTCTCCTAGGATAACCCATAACTATTGTCACTACAACCAAGTATTTCCATCCACCACTCTATGGTATGTTATTCCAAAGTCTATAGTTCTTTTGACATAATGTAGTGTGTGTTTGATGGACTTTAGATGAAGCCCTTTGCTTCTTGCACGAAACGGATTAGTAATCCAACAGGATAACATAAATATGGTATCGTATGTAAGAGATATCTTAAACAACCACTAAAGCTAATGTACTATGTAGCATCAATTGGACCTATTCGTTCGGTTCTAGTCAATTTGAGTCCTATATCTATTTGTATCTTTGTTTCATACTAGCATGCTAGCATCTTTGTGTATTGAGAGTGGGTGGGGTGGTGATGCGGGCCCAAGTGTTAAAGACCGGGCCTTAATGTTTTTGGAGGCCCCAAGACCGCGCTGCACGAAAATGGGCATAACTTGGGCTACGTGCCACCGTTTCTGACTTGCTACCAGTCAAAACGACCGTGGAAACGAGGGCTACGTCATGGTAACCAGACATAGGTGGGTTATCCCGTTATTTTTCCAAAATAAGGCCTCTAAATGGGTTTTTGGGCCGCTTTTATATTTTTTTTCTAGTTTTTCGGTTTTGTTTTGGGCTTTTGTTTGGCCCATGGTTATTTGTTTTAGGCCCGTTCGATTTTTGTCTAGTTATTTAAGTTATTTTGGTGTAATGTGAAGGGACACTTGATCATTTCTGAAATTAACAGTTTGTCTCTTCAAATTCGTGATTTTTGGGTCGAATTTGGGTTTGGGTGAAGAAAATCACGGGTATTCGCAGAATCAACGTGTTTGAGCTTCGATTTCATTGCGTGCGCTACATCAGGTGGGTTGGGGTTTAATAAATTATATATTTATCTAATATTTTGTTTTAAATAATAATGATAAAAACACCAAACTACCCTCATGTGCAAGGCATGTGACATGACTTAACGGACAAAATTAACCTCCATAGAGAAAATTACATAAACTGTTACAAACTTTAATCATAAACGATGTTTTTGTAATTTCTTTAGTTTAAGGACGAAACCTGAAATTTATTATAAAATTAAAGGACGAATAATGTAATTTACTCTAAATTGAATGTTCTAATAAATTATTATTTATTATATTATTATTTTTTATGAGCAATGCACACGCACAACGTACATTTACTCTAGTTTTAAATCATCATAACTCGCTCTGTAATATTTAATCCATAACATTTAATTGTTAAGTACTTCACTTTTTTGGATGTAAGGACTTGTAATAAGATATTTAAATAAATCTTTTAGATTGTACTTGGATTATGTTACATCTTTACTTTAAGTAATTTATGGAATTGTGCATTTTCTTGGGTTGTTGTGTTACTATATGAGAAAATCATACATTACTTGCCACGGTACATGACTAAATCTTACTCGTATTTGTAATAATAAACATTAACAAAAAGGATAAATTCAGGACATTTAGGATTGAAAACATAACCATGTTATATTTTTATTACTAGTTAAACCGTTAAAACATGCAAGTATTTACAAACTTATCACACATAGTGTGTATTAACTTACTACTTGACACATAGTATAACACATATATAATATATATTAATGTACAAAGTTAAAATATCAGGTTGATCATCTTCTTCATGCACAATGCCATGATGATGCTGTAATCAACATTTGTCTTTGCCAAGCCAAAGAATAGCATTACCATCTTCCTCCTTCAAAGGCGGTAAACCCTCCGTTTCGCCGCCTAACTGTATTGGACAATAATGGCTATTTATCTTCCAACAGAGCTTTGCTTGAATGATGGACTTTGAACTTACACTCATCCCTTCAACCCATGACTTTCCATCCTTTCTTTCCATGTCTCCATCATCTCGTATTGGGAGAATTCGCCTCGTCGTGATCAAAGTCTATTAGCCCGCTTATCTCTTGCCAAGATGGTTCTTTTCAATGTGTAGCCTTTGTGGACTATCAAGAGGAAGAAAGTCGTCTAGTGAATCAAACATGGCTGCATAGTAATGCAAGAACTCGATGAATCTTGATAGGAATGTTCTTGGGCTGCGACCGCCTTCTTGTTCAATCAAAACTACCGTCGAAGGGTTAAACATCGTATCGATTTTAACATATTGGATATGCGTGGAAGCTACGCAAGGAGTTTAAATAAAAGACTAAGTTTATAACAAGTGTCTCGTTTTTCCTCTTTTGTATTGATTCCACTCCGCAATCTGATCTGAGCATTCCTTGGAACTCAAAGTTTAAGTTCCTGAAGGTTTTGGCGAAACAACCAGTCTCGCCTCCGTCTCTTCAAGTTCATCTAGGGTTTCTCCAAACCCTGTGATTCGAAGAGACATGCGGTTTCCATTAGTGGCCTTTTCTGAAAGTGTTGCATCAGAGAAGGCCACTGGAACCCATAACCTACATCTAGGTCAACCACATGCAATGCTCGATTATTATATTTTTCTTCCCTTTCGTACGCTTCCATGATCATTTGGTTCGCGGTAAAATGAGCAAACTGATAATATGGAGATACTTTGTATAGTTCTATGTAGGCCAAGAACTCTTCTTCACGCGTTGGCTTCTTCATTACATCTCATGAAAGGGCGAACGACGTGTGAGAAGCCTCCCCACTAACCCGTCCGCAAAATAAGCCGCCATCCTTTGCACCGAGTCACCATTCAAAGACACATTCTTATACAATTCGCTTAGATTCTCGACAGTCAAGTCGAGTTTGTTTTGTTCAAGAGTAGCACACCGAGCAACAAATGGATCAAATGAAGCCCTTTCCCATCTTCGCCCACGGTCACTTCCCTTTTTTTCTTTCACTCTTCAACATCATTTCCCGTGTCTCTAGAAGATTAAACATCTTTCCTTCAGAGACACGGTTAATATCATCCGAATACTTAAAACTTTCCCTTCGTTTTCTTTCAACTTTCTCTTGCACCCCCGAATCAATGATGATTGCGAGGCCAAAGCTCAAAAGACGCTCGTCTTCTGAGGCTTCCATGACACTATATGGGTATAGAACAAAGAGAATATAAAAAGATAGAACGAAAGAGCGAAAGAAACCGAAGCGAGAAGTGA
This sequence comes from Flaveria sonorensis, assembly GCA_025506505.1. NCBI lineage: Eukaryota > Viridiplantae > Streptophyta > Magnoliopsida > Asterales > Asteraceae > Flaveria > Flaveria sonorensis. The sequence continues at coordinate 7,677,286 of CM046439.1, forward strand.
ATGATGCACTACAGAAGAATGGTCGTTTATAAGACGATGAGGGAATATAGTCTTTCATGGGAAGTTACGACAATTCTTGTCAATTTAGGAAGCTAGCATTAGTTTATGTGATGCTTCGGATAGTTCAAGAATGGATCTTTAGATGCTAAATTCAGTATGAGGAATCTAATCAAACAACCTAATATATGATTTGTCTTATATATTATATACACTTGAATTCTAATTCTAACAGCTGTGTGTTTCGATTCTTTTTGAACCCATAAATTTCTCCGAGCATCTCCAACTCATTCTGACGTTTTCATGCAACGGACGAAAGTTGATTTTAAGTTGGTGGATCACCGGACCTTTTTTTGTTTCCTACACATAATTATTATTGCACATTGTAAAAAGGAGGGCTATTTGTGGCAGATGGATCCCACGGTCAACGATGTCGTTGGTAATCCGTTGGTGATTCCTTGGATTTTGCCGACGGGACTTTTATCACCGGATTACCAACGGAAATGTTTGGCACTTTGCATGCATATCAATGTTACCAACGAGCTAGCGACAGGTGTTACCGATGACATTTTCTGTCGTTAGTGATGTCTATTTTTATCAAGAATAAATAAAAAGTTGGTTTTGCGTTTTGTAAATAACTCTTTTTAAATAATACAAAAGTACAATGAATAAAATCGTATGACCAATCAGATATGTTTTTAGTAACACAATAATATCAATAATTAATAATAATAATAATAATAATAATATAATAATAATAATAATACAATAAGTCAAAAAGTAAATAGTAAAAAGTCACAATAATGTAACGTTCAGACAAAAATGTTGTCGGCCAATTATGAAGGTGAATTATTGATATTTCTTTTCTTTCTTGTAGGCCTATTGTGTTCTTTTGTTTTTTGTCTTTTCTGGTGTATTAACCGGACCAAATTCTTCCTCTAATTCTGCCATCATTTTGGCATAAGTCTCATCATCCATAGACTTGTCTTCTTCTTGACTGTCTTGATATAGTGAGTATCTTTTCCTATTTGAGAAGAGTCTGATACAGATATCTTGAGCTTGATGAGGCTTCATTCTTATTAAAATGTTTAGCTATATCTTTTTAAACTTTTTCATATATTGATGTAGAAGTCTTCCTTGCTGAGATTCTCAGTGCCTGTAGTCATTTGTATTTTCTAATATATGTTGAAGGGACTAGAGCTTCCCTTTGTTGTTGATTATCTTTCTGTCGTTGATATAATTCAATTGTCTGTTGGATATGGTCCAACGGGTCCTGACATTTGATTTTGCCTTCTTCTTTCTTCATCATCTGTTTTTAGAATTTGTCATGTATGCTTTTTTTAAACAGAATATGTTTCACTGGTATAACCAGTTTCTGGGATCCATTTCCATATCCATGGGATACTGAACTGGACAAAGTAATGTAATGAGACCATTCCCTCAATAAAATTGTTATTGTTTTGTGTCTCTATTAGGCGGAGATAACTCCACCCTTGGGTGTATAAGGTTTTAAACCTTTGTGAATCTTTATTAAAGATATTAATGATGGACCGTATGCCACCATTTGTAAAATCAAATCGGAATATCTGATCATAAGTTTTAGAACATATTTTAATAAACCAAGAATGTTATAATTCTGTTTCTCAAATAGGAATGCTTTATGAAAGGCATTCACATAATCCCAATAGTTATATCTAATGGGATTTTTGTTTCAGGTGTAGAATTTCCTTGTCTTTTAATGGAGATATTCCTCAATTTCACACAGATATGATATGTTTTATTATTTTGCTAAAACTTATTGTTTTATTACTCCCAGTATAATGGGTAAACTCATAATTTATGGCTTTGAGGATTTCCTCATAATATGTCCTAGACTTATAAGTCTTAGTCGGATAGAATTCAGTATCAAAATATCTTTTGATTATAACCAAGGTTGATCATTCCATTTTTTATCTTTGTGATCAAGAAGGAGTATAACATCCTTTTTTGGATTATGAATCCAGTTTTCATCATCATTTTCACTAGCAGCTTGAGCATATGATGCTGTTTCTTCAGAGGTTTGACTCTGAGCTGCTTTATAAGCTAAATTCTTTAAAAGTTTTTTCATCAAATTGAGTTTTGAAGAGGATGATGCATTGATGAACCATCCATAGCTAAGCTTTTTATTACCCATTTGATGGATTTCTTTCTGCTCCCCTTCCTCTATAAGAGGAAGATCTTCCGCGGCCTCTTCACCTTTGCCAGGGGATCATTCCTGAAAGTCTAAACATAAGGATTAGAATAGAATATTTATCACAAGAAAGTATTATTTCTTTATATTTTAGATTCTTTAGTTGTTTATTTAAGGATCTTATTCGATATTCAGTCTGCTTAATAGCACAATCTTTTGCTTTTGTTTGATAAGAAGGGAGTTTCTTCTATTTTCTGAATATTATTATTTAATCCTATTAATTCAATTCGGATATCATCCCGTTTTTCATTTAGTTTGAATACTGCTATCCTCAAGGTTCCTTTTAAATGACTCATTGATTCAAATATTCCCTAGTAAGAAATCTGGCAAACTGTTATCAGTTCCCTTTTTGTATATGATTTCAAAATCAAATGGTGCAAAGATGAGATTGCCATCATAGCAAACCTTCTTAGAAACATCATGTTTAAAATCTTTGTTAAACATGTATTTAGCTGCATTACAGTCAGTTTTAATTATAAATTTCTTGTTGAATAAATCTCTTGAAACTTTAAAACACATTTGACTATTACGAGAATTTCTTTTGCAACAGTTGCATAATTCTTTTGGCTTTCATTCCATTTTTCAGAATGAAACCTAACAAGAGTCTTGTTTATTATTAGATATTTGTTTTAATATACCTCCGTATCCTATATCTGAGGCATCAGTTTCTACAATCTTTTCCCATTCTAGGTTTGCAATCATTAAGCAAGAAAGGTTTTGAACTTTTGCTTAATCTTTTGAACTACTTTAGTATGATTGACAGACCATGGCTTAGGATTTTTCCTTAGCCTGTCGTATAGTAAAGCAGTATCTTCTGCTAAATTTTTTATAATAAGGAAGAATGTAATTTAAACTTTCAAGAAATCTTTGTAATTGAGTTTTATCCAAACTCATCTGGAAATTTAGATGCGAATTCGAAACTTCTATAATTGGAATTATATTTTTTGATTAATATTATGACTTAAAATCTGACTTTAGTTTGAAAAAGTAACATTTTTTGTCTAGATATCACTAAACCATTTTTTAAAATTATATTTTTGAATATTTCTAAATGTTTAAAATGAGTTTAAATATCCTTGAAGATACAAGGATATCATCATATAAACAATAATGAATTCACTGTAAGAAATGAAAATGTCATTTATAATATTTGAATTCTGATGGGGCATTTTTTAATCCAAATGGCATAACATTCCATTCGAATGCCCAACAGGTACTGTAAAAGAGTTTTTATACCTTCTTTTTCTTCAATTTGAATTTGCCAGTATCCTGACTTAAATCAAATTTAGAAAATATATTTGACTCGTATAGTTTGTCTAATAAATCTTTCTTATTAGTATAGGATACCTAATCCACTTTAAAACCTTATTTAGCGGTTTGTAGTTAATTACTAACCTTGGTACGCCTCTTTCTGTTCAGAATGTTTATTAACATAAAAGGTTGTACATGGACCATGAGACTTTGAATTCCTTATTAAATTCTTTTTAAAAGAGATTTTATCTTTGTTTACATAATCCATATATTCAGAATTCATTTGACAAGGTGTGCTTAGTTGGAATTGACTTTCATTAAAGTTTTCTTCATATGGAGTGAACAATATGTTTCTTTCTATCCCAGAAAGCATTGGGATGATCATTACATATCTGTAAACTAATTGGTATTCTATTAATTTAATCTTTTCTTGTAATTTTTATATTATTTAATCTTTCTTGAATGTTTAAAGAAATATTTCTTCTTGTAAAAATCTAATTTGGTTTATTTTTGCTTTCACAATTCATCTTTTAAATTATTTAATGTTTTTGTTATTGGATTTAAAATAAATCTAAAAACAATTTCTTTTCCTTCATACGTACCAGTTATTCCAGTACAGTCTACGTTTTTTAAAGGAAATATTTATCAAAGAAAGGATTTCTCAGTATAACTTGGTTCCTAAGATTTTTTACTTGTACAAAGCTTGTACTAATACAGGTATTATTTTGGCAAATAAAAGCTTAAGGGATTTTATAATTTACCTCTAATTTACCTTTTCCAGCATGACTAAGAGTATGAGTAGTTTTATAATAGTATTTCATAGGAATTAATCCTTCCTGTATACAATCTAAATCTGCTCCACTATCAAAGAGTGCAATTACTTCTTCAAAAAATCATTTCCTATTAATAGTTTAATTTTTCTTTGCCATTTTTAAGAAGTAATAATCTCTCTTATATTTTCAGATATAATTCTGATTCTTCTATTTGTTGAATATTTAATTTATTTTTTTTCTAGACATATTATTCTATGTCTAGTTCTTTATTATTTTGTTGTAAAATCTTTATATCTGATTTTAAATTATCAATTTCTTTCTTTAATTGTTGTACATCAACAGGCTTTTTATCTTTATTTCTCTGATTTAATTGAATTTTTAACTCAGCCAGAGAAAATGGTTTTTGATTTTTAGAATTTGAACAAGAAGGACCTTCTTCTTGTTTCTCATATATGAAGAGATTATTTTCTCTTTAATCTGTGGATCATCTACCACTTTTAATAATTCTATTATTTCACTTGTTAATACATTTATTTCCATATTTTTAAATTGTAAAATTATTTGATAAATATTTTTTTTCTTCTTCTGAAGTATAATTACAGCAATTGTTTTTGCAACAGTTTTCTTCTTCAGAGGAATAATATAAGCTTTTATTTTCTAAAATATTTAAATCTTTATTAGAAGATTGATCAAATTCAGAATCTTATTCTAATAATATTTTTTATATTTGATTTTTTAAATCTTCATCTTCTAGCTTATTAAGCTTCTTTCTAACCCAGCAAGTTCTTGCTCTGTGACCTATTTTTCCATATTTCTTACAGATTAATTTTGACCTATACATCTTATACGAAGGTTTATGTTCTTCGTATTTTTGAATTCTTTTATTCTTTCTATCTTCCCTTTTCCTTTTTCTTCTCTGATGTTGGTAGGGATTGATTTTTTAATTTTCTTAGAATTATTTGAGGTTCCTTCTATACCAAATTGACTACAGAATTCACCTAATTGTTTCTTTATATTTAAAGAATGTTTTTAATTTGTTGGTTTATTTAATTTTATACATAAATTTAAACCTTCTTGAATACAAGTTCCTATTAACTTGCCATAGGTATAATTATCATATTTATACTGGTTCCTCCTTTTCTAAGGTTATTCCTAACCCTTTCTGCAAATAAATAAAGGAGGCCATCTACGAATTTTGACTTCCATGTGAGCTATTAGACTCAGGGAGTTCTATTACTCTACTTAGGAAAGTATCTTTATACCACCTAAAAAATGTTAGGGTTCTACACTTAAGATTTTGTAGAAGAGTTCTAATATTCTTCGAATTATCAAACCATCTGCCTGTAAAATGTTCTATTATATTAACTATTAAAGTATAAACCGAGTTGTTATCTACAACACCATCGTCCTCTTTTGTACTATCGAGAATTTATTCTCTATCTGAATCTGATAGATAATATCCCACCAACCTTTAAGTTGGCCTGTAAAACCTGATATAATCATCTGAGCTATTGTCTTAGTCGTATTCCTATTATTCTGACAAATAGTGTTATACATAAGCATCCCATGAACAGTATTATAAATCTGCCCTTCTGTTTGACCATCTATGTTCCATTCATAGATCATTTTTTCCACTATACGAATTATTCACTATGTATTCTTGTTCTTCTATTAGAACATCCTGTGGAGTAGGTCTAGGATAATAATACATCCTTTGGGTCGGCTTATTAGCAAACTTAGATAACCTTATGATTTTATCATTAATCTTTTGCTTATAATCTTCTTCTTTTAGACTATCTTCAAAATCTATTAATGTATTTATTTTCAGATTTTTTAGAATATTAATTAAGTCATTTAATGTTTGCATAAGATTTTCTTCAGACTTCGTTTTGAATCTGTTACCTTAGGAGGTAATTGTATACTAGGAGTAGCAATAGATTCTTTTTCTTTTAACTGGTCATTTATTATGACGTTTTTGTTTTTCTTTAAAATGGCATAGTATTTTATCCATTTTCTTTGAAATATCTTGGAGTTGTTCTCCAATTATTATCAAATAAAGATTTGAGTAATTTTGTTGTTTTATTAAATCATTTATATGAGAAATCGTTATTTGTAAGGTTTCACCGTCCAAGAGTTTTTGAAACGCTTGATAATATCTTTCCTCATTGTTTTTTGATTTTAAAACTATTGTAGAAGGAAAAACATTCGAAACTATATTTTCATTAATATTAAAATTTTTTTCTATAACAGAAATAATACTATTAGTGTATTTTTCAATAAACCATGGAACAAAATGTATAATCTCTTGTTTTTTATTTAATTCATTATAATATTCTTTTCTAAAAAATTCTTTGTCTGTTTTTTCAAAATTTTTGAAAATCCATGTTCTAAATAATTCCATTTGGGTTGAAGAAATTCGTTAGAAATTTCTTCTCTTACCGGTGATCCCGGGGTAAAATCTAATTTTTCTTTTTGATTCATATTCATACAAAATTTATTTCTGATTCGGTTAGTTCCGGATCTATTCTAATTTCTCGAACTATATTTTCCGAGTTTATTCTTAATTCATCTATTTTTCTTCAGGAAATTCTTCCCTGATTCTAGATGTTGATGCCGTAGAAGGACTTCTAACTGTGTAATCTACAGAAGAAATATAATAGTGTGATGACACTGATTTTGACAAGGAGTGTTCATATTTTATTTTATTATTTTCAAATTGTATTGAACTAACCCTTGTTTTGTTTGTGAAATATTTATTAAATTATTCTCCACATATTGTTGAGATGGACTTGCTTTATCTAGTACCCAGTTTTCTGGAAAATTAATTTCTTCCCATTTTATTCTTCTTCTAGTTGTAATATTAGCTTTACTAAAATTAGTTTCTATAAGAATTGTTTCATTTAAAGGTTTATCTACCATTTTACAGTAAGGATTAAGCGTAAACAAAGGTTTACATAAATCCTGTAACAGATACTATTACCTCTGATCCTGGTATATAATTGTAGCCATGTGTTTTAACATTCAAAGTTAAAGCATCTAAATATCAGACAATGATAATTGCAGATTAGGATAAACATTAAAATAAACTGGGTCATGAGTCAGATTAGATTGAACAATTCACATAAGAGATTGTTTCCAATTTAAGTTTCTAGCATCTCTAAGAGCTGCTACAAAACTTTCTGGTAAGCCTTCTAGAGTCAAAGGCTTAAATGCAATTTGCACTAAACCTATATGAATAATTTATATTCTTTTTTATATTTTTGTAAATCTCTTTTTGATAATAATTTTATTATTATTTCATCTTTGTTTAAGGAAAATGTTTCCTAGGTTGTTTTAACAACTGTTTTAATCCCAATTTTTCAAAAGTTCCTAATTTATAAATTAATTTATAATCAATTTTGGAATAGTCTATTTATTTAATAAATCTAAATTATAAGGAATATCATATTCTTCCTCCATATTGTATTTAACAGTATCTTCTGAGTATTAACTATTCATATTTGAATATCAGATTTAAGTGTTGAAACATACACACACACACATCAACAGAAATACCATGGCTCTGATACCATATGAGGCAGGACCTTATATAGGAAAAGAGGAGAAAACCATAAAGCTCAGACAAGGGCAGAAGATTTTAGAAAAACGACGGAACTTTGGTGATTTTACACAGCCATTGTCCAGGATGTTAATATGTGATCAGTACAGGTCAGACCCAAAACGCCCCACGCCTTCTTGGCTTTTTGGCTTAAACGGGTCCCCAGGCGGTCGACCACCATATTAACATCTTAGATGGGCTGTAACCCTATCCCACGATTCTTCTTAAATTTTAGCCTTATCTGGGGTTTAAGATCTCTTTTTTAATATGATAATCTGTTGAGCATGGTGATGTTCCAACACTTAGAGGTTTAGCCTCTAAGTGAGGCGATCATACACAAATATAAATATAAAAGAAAGGATGGAAATTACCAGAAATTAATGCTTGATTCTTTAAAACTTCAAATATTATTACTGGAATATTTTTAATATAATAATAATAATAATAATAATAATAATATAATAATAATATATAATAATAAAAATAACAATAAGAATAATAATAATAATAATAATAATAATAATATAATAATAATAATAATAATAATAATAATAATAAAATAATAATAATAATAATAATGTAAGATCATCTGAAAATTATGACGCTGATGCAACCAACAAGCCAGAACAACAAGTCTTCCATGCATGCACTAAGGAACAAAGATGAACTAGCTTTGGAAGTATAACACTCTCAAATGTGTCTAAGTGTAAGATCTTCCGAAGCTAACAGTTCAGAAGGAGTTACTTCGGAAGTTTCACACTCAAACAGGAAAATATTCTAAGAAAGTCCTGAGCCAGAGACTGCGGCCACTGAACAACCTCAGATAGCAACTGAAGAAGAAAGACTAAAGATGATTAGCTACCTGAGTGCCACAGGTCTCTATCAGGCAAATGCACTTCTTCCCTTACCATCTGAGTATATATTATTTGAATACAATAAGCAGATGGAAGAAAAGCTAAAAGAGAAAAACAAGCTGAAAAGAAAAGATTAAGGGAAGAAGCTGCAAAGTCAAGGGCCATGATCCACAAAATCCAAAAGAAGTCTGCTGACAGACAAAGGATGGTGAGCTTCTTGAGGTTGTATGGATTCTCCGGAAGGAGGCTTGGTCCTATTTCTCTATCCAAATGGATGAGCACATTAGGGTGATCAAGCAGAAGATAAAAAGGGAGAGCTGGTGAACTTGCATTCTCCACTAAGTCCAGCTCAACCTGAAATTAAGGTGAAGGTTGAACCCATTGAGACAATACAACCTAAACCTGGAGCTGCATCTCAGCTAACTTCATCTTCTGATCCACAGCAGGGTCCTCCTCCTCTTTTCTGAACCTATGAGAGAGGAGATCCCAACTGAGGGGGACTCAACTAAACAACCTGGTACTCAAGACCAGTCCCCTTAGTTAAAATCATCAGGGAAAAGAAAAAGGATGGCCAGAAGATCATCCTCAGGAAGAAAAGAAGAAAGGCATCCACCTTCCAACCTCAGGATGAGTCAGAGCATCCTGAGGGAGTGCATGAAGAGGTCCCTCAACAAACTCCAATCATTGTAGAGCCTCTTGCTGTTGGAAGACAAATTATGTCATGGTCTTATGATGAAGATCAAGACAGATGGTAGTCATAAGAGATCAGGAAGGCAGGCATGTCTATTCCTCAGAAGACATGCTCAATCTTCCTCTGCATGATCTCTTTGACATGAAAAGGTTCTATCTTTGTCTGAAGGATCTAGACATAATGATGAAGAAAGGTATGTTGAGGATCCTAATGTGGACTATCAAAATCTGAAGAACTTCTCTGTTTTGGTAGCATCAGCCTAGGGGGAGCTTGTAAGATCATCTGAAGATTATGAGGCTGATGCAACCAACAAGCCAGAACAACTAAGTCTTCTATGCATGCACTAAGGAACAAAGATGAACTAGCTTTGGAAGTCTTACACTCTTAAATGTATCTAAGTGTAAGATCTTCCGAAGCTAACAGTTCAGAAGGAGTTACTTCAAAAATTTCACACTCAAACAGAAAAATATTCTAAGTGTGAAATCTTCCAAAGCCAAAGACCAGCATCTTCTGAAGCCAAAGATGAAATCTTCCGAAGCTTCAGAGACAAAGTCTTCCAAAGCTGTGAAGACTGATTTCTTCAAAGGACAGAGAAAATATGCTTTCTCTGAATCAACTTTTGATAAAGCTGACACACTCTCTGCTGCCTGCTCTGGTGGTTCACCTACTTTACACAAGTTGGTGAAACTTCTATGCTTTATCAAAAAGTAGGAATGGTCTTTGTCTGTAACTTACCTTACTTGTTTCTATAGACTTTTTGTATTAGGAAAAGTCAGTGAGCTATGGCATGTCATAGTCACTAGGCAAATAGCAAAAGGCAATTTGCCTTTTGACTGTAGATTGATCTTGTTGTCTAGATTAGTCAAATCCCAACTGTCTTTACATGTAAGTGATGGTTGTAGGTTGTAGTATAAAAGTGTCTCAGGTCCTTGTAATTTCTTTATGCTTTGTAACACTTGTAAAAGAACTTGAGATCAATATACAACATCCTTGAAAACCAATCTTGTGTTGTTCTTAGTTCTATCTATTTAAATTTACTTGTATTCTTAGTAGCATCTGTATCTAGTTACCAGTTCCCTATTTGAATTGTTAAGTGATCTAAGATCTCTTCTCAGTGTGAAACTAAGTGTTAAGTACCCTTACCCGGTCCTGCAATTGGTATCAGAGCATTCCAGGCTCTTGATTGTAAGATCTCACCATCTTTAATCCTCTTAGCTTCACACATCACTTAACTCTTCAAATGGCAGCTATCTCTAAGGCTGATATGGAAACTGGAACTATGATAAAGTCCCCACTGATCACTCCTGAGGATTTTGACACTTGGTGCCAAAGAATGGAAGGCTTTATCAAGTCTCAGGATTCCAGGATGTGGGATTCTGTTGTCGATGGACCTCATGTACCATGCACCTCTTCAGCTGCTGCTGGTGGTGGCATGATACTGAATGAGAGGGCTGATTTTTCTGATGAAGACTGGAAAAGGATTGATATTGATCAGAAAGCCATGACAGCCCTCCAAACTGCTCTTCCAACTCCATCTACAGAGGTTTCAAGAAGTGCAAGACCGCTAAACAGCTATGGGATGCATTGAAACTGATGTATGAGGGGTCCAATGAAGCCAAGGAGAACAAGAAGGACCTCCTAAAGCAGCATTTTGAAAACTTCACCTTCAAGACAGGTGAAACCATGACTCAACAGTATTTCAGGTATGTTGAGATTATGGATACTCTGGCTGATGTTGGAGTAACTATTGAGAATAGGGATATTGTTAGAAAGTTCATGTCCTCTCTTCCCAGATAATATACACACTACTGTGTGGTCATTAAGAGGACTGAAAACCTCAAGACCCTTACTCTCACTGAGTTGTATGGGATACTCAGTGGATACCAGATGGAGATGAACATGCAAAACTCATCTGGTAACTCCAATACTCACCAGAATTCAGCCCTTCATGTGGGTGAAAGGGATAGTAGAGAACCACAACATCATCTTATCTGCTACCCTAAAACTTCATAAAAGGGTCCTTTCATCACCTTTCCAGAGACACCCAGAGAGAGCTACATCTAAGGAAGTCCCTTCCAAGAGACAAGAAACTCTCAAGCCTTTGTCTCTACTGATGAAAGTTCAAGCAACTTTTTTTCACTCTTGAAGACCTGGATTGTATCCATCCAGATGATCTGGAATACATGGAGATAGTCCAGCAGATGGCTCTTCTCACTCACAGAGCTAGAAATTCTACAAGAGGACATGGAGAAGGTTTCCCAGCAATGCTGCCAGTGGCAAGTTTGGACTGGACAAGAGCAAAGTGAAGTGTTACAACTATACCCAGATGGGTCACTTTGCAAGAGAATGCAAGGCACCTTAGTCAAATGGTGGCCAAGCATCATCCAGGACAAACTACACTGAGCGAGGGCACCAGAATGAGAAGCCAAGACAGCAAGCTACTATTGCTGTTGAAGAAGGAGGCTTTGACTGGAGCTTTCAGGCTGAAGATGCTTCACCAAATCAGGCACTCATGGCTGACCATGATGAGGCTAACGTACTAGAACATCTTTGCTCTCCTGAATGTATTGGTAAAGTGAATAGATACAGGTCCTTCAACTTGGAAATGAGATCTGATATTAAGTCCTTGAATATCCTAAAAGCTGATTTTAAAAGAGCTGAAAATGACTATAAACTTAAGATAGAAGATCTAGAAAAAACAGTTTCAACTGTTCAACATGAGCAGACAAATTACAGGACTCAAATTAAAGATCTCATTACCAAGTTAACTGAATGCCAGGCTGAGCTTGTGATCAGCAAAGCCCATGCTGAAAAATGTGTTCTTGATGAAAGACCTTCAAGAACATCATATCCTCATCTCTGCATGCAAATGTCTGTTATCAGAATAAGCAGGGACTGGGATCTACTGAGATAGCTCATCCACACACTCTATTATCTGTAAGATCTCCAAGGTGTGGAACTGGTGAAGATGAGCTTCCCCTCATAGACCCTAGTGTTGAAGAGGATGAAAAGGAGATGGTGAGGGATGACTCTGAAATGAGTGAAGAGAGTCAATCCAAAAAGGGTCACCATGCTCCTGAGGAGAGTAAGAAGGCTGGTATGACAAAGACAAAGAGGAAGAACTTGACCAGAAGAGCAAAGAGAAGATCAAAGAAGGCTCAAGAGATCAAGGCCACTTTTGACTCCAAGCAGAAACAAGATTTATCTCTGCAAGGTTTGAAGTGGTAAAGGCTGAGGAATCAACTACAAACTCTAGTACCAGGAGTTTTAGCATAGTTCCAACTCATTCTAGCAAAGAGAAGGCTGAATTTTTGTGTACCACTGCTACACAGTCTGAACCATCCTCCTCCAAGAGTAAGTCTCTCCCTAAGAGAATTGCTACATCATCTATGAAGAAGAAGCTAGAGAAAGAAAGTGTTCAAGTTCAGTCTTGCTCTCAGAAGAAGACTCCCAGAAGGAAGCAAACGGAATGCATCATGTGTGGTAGTACTTCCCATCTGGCTAAAGATTGTATCTACAATCCCAAAAGCACTATCCACATGTTTAAAGAGAAAGCTTCTGGGAAGATGAAGGAAAAGCTAACTTTGGAAGGAAAATCTGTTTCCTTCGGAAGCTCCAAAATGAAGAAGAAGGCAAGTGAAAAATTGCCTTCGGAAGAAAATTTAGTCTCGAAAGAAAGGAATGCTTCCAAAGTACTAAAGCTTGCTGTAGTGAAAGCAAGATCTTCTGAAGGTCCAGTCTCCAAATTTTCCAAAGCTACAAAAGCTTCTGAAGCTTTGAAGGTCAAGCCAAATTTTCCAAAGGTGGTGTGGAAGATGAAGGAGGACTGTGTGACTGAAGATTCTTCATCAGCAAATGATCCTCAGAGCCTGAACATAGGATCACTTACTGTTTCATTGCCTTCAACTCATTTTAACAAGCCCAAGACTAATGAGGCTTAGGTTTCCAAATGTAACTAAATCATCTCTTTTTGTATAGGGACAGCCAAAGGCAAACATAAATGTGTGGATCATTGATAGTGGCTGCTCCAGGCATATGACAAGCAATGAGTCCTTACTTCAAAACTTTGAGAAGTTTGATGGAGGGCCAGTTGATTTTGGAGGAGATCCAGGAGGTTACATCACTGGCAGGGGCATGGTCTCAAATGGTAAGCTCAGCATTAAGAAGGTAAACTTTGTCAAGGAGCTTGGATACAATCTTTTGAGTGTGTTCTAATTTTGTAACCAAAAACATCACATGCTCTTCATTAAGCATGAGTGCATTGTTCTCAAGCCTGGGGTGGTTATTCCTCAGGAGTACATTCTGCTCAGAGCCCTCAGGAAGGGAAACATGTACAAGATGGATCTGCAAGAAACAACTCCCTCCGGAGAAGTGTCTTGCTTTCTATCTAAAGCAAATAATGATGATTCTTTCCTCTGGCATAAAAGAATGTGCCATGTAAACTTCAAAAACATGAATACATTGATTAAAAATGATTTGGTAACTGGAATGCCAAAGAAAGAGTTTACAAGTGATGACCATTGTGTTGCATGCCTGAAAGGGAAGCAGCACAAAGTGTCTCACAAGCCAAAAGAAACCAACTCCATCACTACTCCCCTACACTTGTTACATATGGATCTGTTTGGCCCCTCCAGTGTAATGAGTCTAGGAAGGACCTCTTATTGTTTAGTGATCATAGATGACTTCACAAGATTCACTTGGGTCTTCTTCTTTAGAACTAAGGATGAGACTCCTGAGATCTTGAAGAACTTCAGTCTGAAAATTAAGAATCAATGTGATCATAAGGTCAAAACCATAAGATGTGATCAGGGAACATAATTTAAAAACCAAATCCTTGATACATTTTGTCATTAAAATGGTATTTCAAGACAATATAGTGCTCCCAGGACTCCTCAGCAAAATGGTGTTGCTGAAAGGAGAAACAGGACACTTATTGAGGCTGCCAGAACCATGTTGTCTGACTCTAAACTGCCTATAACCTTCTGGGCAGAGGCTATCAACATAGCCTGCTATGTGCAGAACGGAGTTTTAGTAGTTAAGACTCATGGTAAGACTCCTTATGAACTGTGGCACAAAAGGATACCATTCATTGGTTTTCTCAGAACATTTGGATGTCCTTGCACCATCTTGAATACCAAAGATCAAATAGCCAAGTTTGTTAAGAAACTAAATGATGGATACTTTGTTGGATACTCTTCTCAAGCTAAGGCTTATAGAGTATACAATCTCAGAACTAGAATATTGAGGAGTCAGCCAATGTGACTTTCAATGAACACACATCCTATGTGAAAGGTTCTGGTCCAGATTGGCTGTTTGATCTTGATTTAGTTACCAACTGTTTTAACAAATCTTGTGAGAATGTTTCAGGATCTACAGATAATATATCAACAGGTGATCCTGACCCAAGATTTGAGCTGAGAAGATCAAACAAGAATACTACTTCAGCTCCAATGGTAACTAACCCTGCAAGTGAAGCTCCTATTAGCACAAGCATGACAAATACTATTGATTCATCTGAGAGGCCTTCAAATTCTAGCTCAGAGGCTCCAAATCCAGGTGAAGGAACTTCAAATGCAGAAGGAGATGGAGGTGGTAATAGTGATCAGGAATTTCTTGATGCTGATAACCACTCCATTGAAGACAACATTAATGATGTAACACACTCATTGGATCAAACTTCTCTTGATAAGTGTGTTGATGTGGTGGGTAGCACTTCTTTGCCAGATCTGAATTTCTCAAATTTAGATCTGTCTAACCAACTTACTGTGATCCCTCAACTTAGGATCCACAAGTCACACCCTACCATAAACATCATTGGAAATGTTGACACAGGGGTAAGAACAAAAGGGCAAACTCATGACAGCCATGTTTGTCTACATTCTTGTTTCTTATCCCAGATAGAGCCAAAGAAAGTTGATGAGGCTTTGAAGGATGGAAGCTGGATTGAAGCTATGCAAGATGAGCTGCTTCAAATCAAAAGACAGAAGGTGTGGAACTTATGCCCTCTTCCTCAAAGGAAAAGTGTCATAGGACCCAAATGGGTATTCAGGAACAAGAAGGATGATAGAGGGATTATCATCAAGAAAAAGGCTAGACTGGTTGTCCAAGGATACACTCAAGAAGAAGGGATTGATTACACTGATGTCTTTGCTCCGGTTGCAAGACTTGAAGCTGTAAAAATATTCCTGGCTTATGCTGCATCCAAGGATTTCAAGGTCTACCAGCTTGATATGAAATGTGCTTTTCTTTATGGGGTGATTGATGAAGAAGTCTATATCAAACAACCACTTGGCTTTGTAGACCCAGATCATCCTGATTATGTCTGCAAGCTTGATAAAGCTCTATATGGACTGCATAAAGATCCAAGAAAGTGGTATGAGACACTATCAACATACCTCTGTCAACATGGATACAAAAGAGGTACTATTGATGGGACTCTCTTCATCAAAAAAACAGGGAATGACATACTGCTAGTTCAAATATATGTAGATGACATCATCTTTAGTTCAACTAATCCAAAGCTCTGTAAAGACTTTGAGATGCTGATGAAGAATAGATTTGAAATGAGTGTCATGGGGGAACTCAGTTTCTTTCTAGGAATTCAAGTGAAGCAGGTTGAAGATGGCATCTTCATTAGTCAGTCAAAGTATGTACAGGACATACTTACAAGATTCAAGATGACTGACTGTAAGGTTGCAAAGACACCCATAGCCAGAAACCACTCCCTTGGTCCTGATCTTGAGGGGGAGTGTGTTGATGAACATCTCTAAAGGGCTATGATTGGGTCACTTATGTACCTTACTGCTAGCAGGCCTGATATTATGTTTTCCACATGTATATGTGTAAGATATCAAGCCAACCCCAAGATGTCACACCTAATCACTGTCAAAAGGATTCTCAGATACCTCAAAGGTGCTCCAAATCTAGGCCTTTAGTATCCAAAGAATTCAGACTTTAATCTATATGCTTATACAGATAGTGATTATGGTGGCTATAACATGACTGCAAAGTCTACATCTGGGGGATGTCAATTTCTTGGTGGAAGGATAGTCTCTTGGAAATGCAAGAAGCAATCTTGTGTGTCTGCATCAACTGCTGAAGCTGAATACATTGCTACTGCAAGCTGCTGTGCTCAAGTGCTTTAGATTCAGAATCAGATGCCAGACTACGGGTTCAATTTCAAGGAGACTCCCATCCATATAGACAACAACAGTGCCATCTCTATTACAGAGAATCCTATGCAGCACTCAAGGACCAAACACATCAACATCAGGTATCATCTGATTAGGGATAATTTTGAAAAGGGATTGATCAAACTAATCAAAGTCAACACAAATGAACAATATGCTGATCTGTTCACAAAGGCATTTGATGAACAGAGATTTAAATATCTTGTATCAGCTATTGGGATGATTAACTTTGAATAGATTTTCTTTAATAACTTAATCGACTTTATTTCTTAAAATTGTGTGTCTTAAGTTGTCTATTAGATCACTTCATAAGCCCAGTTCTCTTTGGAAGAAAAACCAACTTTTAACTGATATTCCTTAGATTTGTGAAAATTTATCTTCGAAAGAACTCAAATTGCCTTCGGAAGAAGTTTATGTCTTTAAATCATTTAACAGCTTATCTAAGATTTACCTTCGGAAGAAATTCTTGGAGTATCTTTCGAAGCTTAAATTTGTATATAAGCACTTAAATGCATTCAAAGAACAAATATCTTCCGAAAGCAACTAAGTCTCGGAAGACTTGTTCACTTCTTCCGAAGCAAAACTTGCCTTCAGAAGCTTTGCTACAAAGCTTTCGAAGCCAAAATTGTCTTCAGAAGTTTTACAACTTTCAAGAAAACTAACTTTTTGGGCGTACTTTTTCTGAATTAGGACCCACTTGCGGATTTCAAAGTTTATCTTTTTGTCATGTCTCAAATTCACAACATATATCTTCCAAAAGGTTCTATTTCGTCTCTCTACTCTCACTGATCCTTACCCTAAATTTACCCCCAAAATTTCATCTTTTTCTTTCTTTCTTCACTATAAAGCTTCCTCAAATGGCCAACCTTGATCGACGCAACGACCCTGATTTTTCCATGCACCAACACAGGCAACACAATCAAGTTGCCTTGTTACACTCTGAGAAGGATCCAAGCTTCTCAGATGTGTGTAGGTACCTTTCTTCATCTTATTACTTCACCTCTATTACAATTGATCCTCCTCTCTTTATGGATCAGTTGCTTGAGTTCTGGAGGACCTGTCAAGAGGTCACCATGGACGGGGAGAAGGCACTGTCTGCTACAGTGAAGGGAAGGATAGTTTTCATCACTCCGGCCATCATAAACACCCATTTGCAGCTGGATGATGAAGTAGGAAAGCTTTAATTTCCCAAATCTGCTGTCAACCACTCCTTTCAGTAGATGGGCTATGAAGGTGACTTCTCAGTCAAAACCTTCAGTCAAAACCTTCAGGAAGGGGAAGGTCTCATCTCAATAGAAATACATCCTCCATGTCGTCATTCACAGCCTTTCTAACAAGCATGGAGGATATGATCAAGTTCCAGAAGACCTCTCCTTTATAGTCCATGGGATGGTACAAGGGGTCAGTTCAGGTACTTTTAGTTTGTATATACTAATTTACTTACAAACTAGGACTCCTTAGAGTATTACATGTTCCCCAGGTATGTTTAACATATTCTCAACTATGAGTTGGGACCATAGTTAAGGGGAACAGGTAATATTTTTAAATAGGACAAATGAGGCCCGGTATCTTCAAAATCTTGAAGAAGCCAACTGTTGGCTTCTCTGGGGTAGAAACAACCCTTGTCCCAAAATGTTTGAGCTTATTGCTCAGGGTGAAAACCTAGCAGCACCAGCTAGTGTTGAACCAGCACCCTCTACCTCTCACCCACCTCAAACACAGCCTACCATCACCATCACCTACAAAAGAAAATCTCAACGAATGCACTTGCTACTTAGCATGTGCAGGCCCCCATATCAGAACCCATACAGGAGGAAGTGGAATCTCGAGCTCCTACTTCCCCTGAGGAGCAGACCACTCCCATCTTTCAACCAATCAGTGCTGAGGTTCCTCATGCTCAGCCTGATAAGCTCATAACCCCACAAACAACCTTAAGCCATCACTCTGAGTCTCAATACTCTAGTGATTAACCTTCTGTGGAAAGCTACCATCCCAACCTCTTGATCTAAACCGCCCTATTCCCATCCTTAACTTCTATTCTGATGAAGATTTGGGCTTCAGTGAGTACCATGAGTCTCTCATCTCTTCCCATACTCAAGGAGAGATGAGTACTCCTACTTCCCCCATCTCTAGCCCACATCAGCAAACCCCTACTGAGGTGGATCGTCCTGAACTTATTCAGGAAATCCATATGGTAGAGGCTATCACTTTTGCAAGTGATAACATCACTAGGACCTCTACCATGGCAACCCAACCTCTTGAAACTTCTTTGGAAGTTGTCATTAGGTAAGGAAAATCCAGCAGCCAAGAAACCCATGCTGGTGGTGAGGAAGAAGACTTAGGTCCAATTCTCTCATCCCCCAATGATTCTTCATCTGAAGACGAGGGGAGTCTGCAACAAAAGGTGCACAAACTATCACATCTTTGCACCTATTTTGTTTCAAAGATAGCTCACCTGGAATCTCAGGTGACTATCTTACAAAAGAGGGTCAATGACCAGTAACTTGAGATCACCAATCTCAAGGGCAAGTTAGCTGATAAACCCATGAGGACAACTCATCCAGGTCTATAAGAACCTGTGGATGTCATGGATCAACCTTCCAGCTCACCTATGCAAGAGGGTGATGCTACCAAAAAGGGAGAGAAAATTCTGACAATCACAGAACCTGGGAGTTCTTCCCAGAGTATGGACATAGAGGAATCACCATCCTCTCTATCAGATGTTCATACTCAGCAACCTCCTCTAGACAGTGATCTACATTTGCTCATTCAACAACTGTTTAAGGAGGGAATACCAAGAGCAATGTCTGCCCCTTTTAAGAACCTAATCTGGAGTTGGGGGTATGATAGTAATAGGAGAGCTCTTATGATCTTTAGAGCTCAAGGTCAATTAGAAGTTCTCAACATTTCACACCTGAGTTTCTATGAGAGCATCAACTTGGTAGATCTGCCACCTGTCAACCCAAGCAATAACAGACAAGCAGCAAGATTGGCAGAAAGAATCCAAGACAGGGTGCTAGAGGAGTTTAAATTAAGATCAAAATTATATAGACAGAGGCTAGCAGGTGAGATATTTGGTCAACTGGATGTTGAGGTAGACCTGGAGATTAACTTCAAAGGGAAAACCTTGACTGAAGGCCCAGAGGTTGAACCTGTGAACCTTGAGATAGGATCTCCCTCTGCACCCATTACCCTTAGTGAAACACTAGCTGGTGATGTTATTTCACAACCTCTCTCTGGCCAGAGCTTGACAACTGAACCAAGCAATGAAGGCCAAAGCTCTCTCCAGCCTGAGTCACCAAAGCCTGTGGTCGACAAAGGCAAAAGGAAAATGACTCCTGAGGAGATTGAGGAGGAGAAGAGAGAGAGGAAGAGGAAGCTGAGGGGAGAGAGTTCAAGTGGTTCCCCAGGGTTTATGGAAGCTATAATCAGGGCTGCCCCCAGGCTAAATACTCAAGAAGATGAGTTAAAGGCAGCAAGGATGAATTACCGGGGAACCAGAAACTACGCATTGATGAACTCATCTCTCTTCCCTTAGATGAATTGAATGAACTGGCTGACACAGAGTTGTCAAAGGAGAGGAAGGAAGCAGAGGATGCAGCATTGCTCCTTAAACACAAGGAAGAAATAAGGCTGAAAAGACTCTACAAGAACATTCCTGTCCTCTCCACAGTTCAAAAAAGTCCTAAGCCAGAGACTGTGGTCACTGAAAAACCTCAGGTAGCAACTGAAGAAGAAAGACTAAAGATGATCAGCTACCTGAGTGCCATAAGTTTTTATCAGGCAAATACACTTCTTCCCTTACCATATGAGTATATATTTCTTAAATACAATAAGCAGATGGAAGAAAAAGCTAAAAGAGAAAAACAAGTTGAAAAGAAAAGATTAAGGGAAGAAGCTGCAAAGTCAAAGGCCATGATCCACAAAAGCCAAAAGAATTCTGCTGACAGACAAAGGATGATGAGCTTTTTGAGGCTGTATGGATTCTCCGGAAGGAGGCTTGGTCCTATGTGTCTATCCACAATGGATAAGCACATTAGGGTGATCAAGCAGAAGATAAAAAGGGGAGAGCTGGTGGACTTTCATTCTCCTCCAAGTCCAGCTCAACCTGAAGTTGAGCTGAATGTTGAACCAACTGAGACAACACAACCTGATGATGATGATGATGATGATGATGATGATGATGATGATGATGATGATGATGATGATGATGATGATGATGATGATGATGATGATGATGATGATGATGATGATGATGATGATGATGATGATGATGATGATGATGATGATGATGATGATGATGATGATGATGATGATGATGATGATGATGATGATGATGATGATGATGATGATGATGATGATGATGATGATGATGATGATGATGATGATGATGATGATGATGATGATGATGATGATGATGATGATGATGATGATGATGATGATGATGATGATGATGATGATGATGATGATGATGATGATGATGATGATGATGATGATGATGATGATGATGATGATGATGATGATGATGATGATGATGATGATGATGATGATGATGATGATGATGATGATGATGATGATGATGATGATGATGATGATGATGATGATGATGATGATGATGATGATGATGATGATGATGATGATGATGATGATGATGATGATGATGATGATGATGATGATGATGATGATGATGATGATGATGATGATGATGATGATGATGATGATGATGATGATGATGATGATGATGATGATGATGATGATGATGATGATGATGATGATGATGATGATGATGATGATGATGATGATGATGATGATGATGATGATGATGATGATGATGATGATGATGATGATGATGATGATGATGATGATGATGATGATGATGATGATGATGATGATGATGATGATGATGATGATGATGATGATGATGATGATGATGATGATGATGATGATGATGATGATGATGATGATGATGATGATGATGATGATGATGATGATGATGATGATGATGATGATGATGATGATGATGATGATGATGATGATGATGATGATGATGATGATGATGATGATGATGATGATGATGATGATGATGATGATGATGATGATGATGATGATGATGATGATGATGATGATGATGATGATGATGATGATGATGATGATGATGATGATGATGATGATGATGATGATGATGATGATGATGATGATGATGATGATGATGATGATGATGATGATGATGATGATGATGATGATGATGATGATGATGATGATGATGATGATGATGATGATGATGATGATGATGATGATGATGATGATGATGATGATGATGATGATGATGATGATGATGATGATGATGATGATGATGATGATGATGATGATGATGATGATGATGATGATGATGATGATGATGATGATGATGATGATGATGATGATGATGATGATGATGATGATGATGATGATGATGATGATGATGATGATGATGATGATGATGATGATGATGATGATGATGATGATGATGATGATGATGATGATGATGATGATGATGATGATGATGATGATGATGATGATGATGATGATGATGATGATGATGATGATGATGATGATGATGATGATGATGATGATGATGATGATGATGATGATGATGATGATGATGATGATGATGATGATGATGATGATGATGATGATGATGATGATGATGATGATGATGATGATGATGATGATGATGATGATGATGATGATGATGATGATGATGATGATGATGATGATGATGATGATGATGATGATGATGATGATGATGATGATGATGATGATGATGATGATGATGATGATGATGATGATGATGATGATGATGATGATGATGATGATGATGATGATGATGATGATGATGATGATGATGAT
Source organism: Flaveria sonorensis (assembly GCA_025506505.1). Classification (NCBI taxonomy): domain Eukaryota; kingdom Viridiplantae; phylum Streptophyta; class Magnoliopsida; order Asterales; family Asteraceae; genus Flaveria; species Flaveria sonorensis. The sequence goes on from CM046439.1 coordinate 7,699,759, forward strand.
GATGATGATGATGATGATGATGATGATGATGATGATGATGATGATGATGATGATGATGATGATGATGATGATGATGATGATGATGATGATGATGATGATGATGATGATGATGATGATGATGATGATGATGATGATGATGATGATGATGATGATGATGATGATGATGATGATGATGATGATGATGATGATGATGATGATGATGATGATGATGATGATGATGATGATGATGATGATGATGATGATGATGATGATGATGATGATGATGATGATGATGATGATGATGATGATGATGATGATGATGATGATGATGATGATGATGATGATGATGATGATGATGATGATGATGATGATGATGATGATGATGATGATGATGATGATGATGATGATGATGATGATGATGATGATGATGATGATGATGATGATGATGATGATGATGATGATGATGATGATGATGATGATGATGATGATGATGATGATGATGATGATGATGATGATGATGATGATGATGATGATGATGATGATGATGATGATGATGATGATGATGATGATGATGATGATGATGATGATGATGATGATGATGATGATGATGATGATGATGATGATGATGATGATGATGATGATGATGATGATGATGATGATGATGATGATGATGATGATGATGATGATGATGATGATGATGATGATGATGATGATGATGATGATGATGATGATGATGATGATGATGATGATGATGATGATGATGATGATGATGATGATGATGATGATGATGATGATGATGATGATGATGATGATGATGATGATGATGATGATGATGATGATGATGATGATGATGATGATGATGATGATGATGATGATGATGATGATGATGATGATGATGATGATGATGATGATGATGATGATGATGATGATGATGATGATGATGATGATGATGATGATGATGATGATGATGATGATGATGATGATGATGATGATGATGATGATGATGATGATGATGATGATGATGATGATGATGATGATGATGATGATGATGATGATGATGATGATGATGATGATGATGATGATGATGATGATGATGATGATGATGATGATGATGATGATGATGATGATGATGATGATGATGATGATGATGATGATGATGATGATGATGATGATGATGATGATGATGATGATGATGATGATGATGATGATGATGATGATGATGATGATGATGATGATGATGATGATGATGATGATGATGATGATGATGATGATGATGATGATGATGATGATGATGATGATGATGATGATGATGATGATGATGATGATGATGATGATGATGATGATGATGATGATGATGATGATGATGATGATGATGATGATGATGATGATGATGATGATGATGATGATGATGATGATGATGATGATGATGATGATGATGATGATGATGATGATGATGATGATGATGATGATGATGATGATGATGATGATGATGATGATGATGATGATGATGATGATGATGATGATGATGATGATGATGATGATGATGATGATGATGATGATGATGATGATGATGATGATGATGATGATGATGATGATGATGATGATGATGATGATGATGATGATGATGATGATGATGATGATGATGATGATGATGATGATGATGATGATGATGATGATGATGATGATGATGATGATGATGATGATGATGATGATGATGATGATGATGATGATGATGATGATGATGATGATGATGATGATGATGATGATGATGATGATGATGATGATGATGATGATGATGATGATGATGATGATGATGATGATGATGATGATGATGATGATGATGATGATGATGATGATGATGATGATGATGATGATGATGATGATGATGATGATGATGATGATGATGATGATGATGATGATGATGATGATGATGATGATGATGATGATGATGATGATGATGATGATGATGATGATGATGATGATGATGATGATGATGATGATGATGATGATGATGATGATGATGATGATGATGATGATGATGATGATGATGATGATGATGATGATGATGATGATGATGATGATGATGATGATGATGATGATGATGATGATGATGATGATGATGATGATGATGATGATGATGATGATGATGATGATGATGATGAAACTTAATAGCGATATTGTGCATGTGTTTTACATCCATTAAAGCACATGTTTTATAGTTGTTGCAAGTTAGTTACAAGTTAGTTATGAATTAGTTATAGAAGCTTTTCTTACTCATATAAATATTGTACTATTTCTTTTTAACGAGATAACAAAAAATCCATCTTAGATAATCGCTCGTCATTTTCGACCTTTGGTCGAAAATTTATGATTCTTCTGCCGCTCGTTTTATTACTTCCCATCATGTAATTTTCTATAAGTCTGTGTTTGAAATTTCAGGATCTTCCTCTTCATCTGTTTCTTCTGATTCCAGTTTTCTATCTGATTTTCTTATTCCTCCTCCTACTTATTCGTCCACATCTTCCACCTCCACCTCATCCTCATCTTCTTCTCCTTCTCCTCTCTCTCCTTTTTCTTCGCCTTCCCCTCAACCTTCTCCTCCCCCTCCCCCCCCCCCCCCCTCTCTTCCTTCTGTTCCCTATCATCCCATGGTCACTCGTTCTCGTGATCACACTCGTCAGCCTAGAAATCCCCTGATCATGTTCATTTTCATTCTACTACTTCACCCACTACTAAGCCTTCTACCTTTTCTCAGGATCAACATCATTCTGTTTAGTGGGATGGTATGCGCACTTGAATTAGTGCGCTGCATTCTAATCAAATGTTGACTTTGGTTCCCCTCCTCCCTCAGTAAATATTGTTGATTGTAAGTAAGTTTATCGGATTTAACATAAATGTGATGGTTCTATGAGTCGTTACAAAGCCCGGCTTGTTGCCAAAGGCTTTCATCAGACAGAACGAATTGATTACAATGTGACTTTTAGCCCTGTGGTTAAGCCTACCACCATTTGTCTTGTTTTGTCTGTTGCTTTTTCACGTGGTTGGACTATTCGCCAGGTTGATGTCAACGGTACCTTTCTAAATAGTGACTTGTCTTAGACTGTTTATATGACTCAGCCACCTGGCTTTGTTGACTCATCTTAACGACATCATGTTTGTCTCCTGCAGAAGGCTCTCTATGGTCTGAAACAAGCGCCTCGGGCTTGGTTTTCCAAGCTTTCTTCAGTTCTTCTTTCCAGTGGGTTCTCACAGTGCATCTCCGATTCCTCGCTTTTTGTTTATCAGTGTGGCGGTGACACGTGTTATGTCTTAGTTTATGTTGATAATGTTATCATCATTGGGAGTTCCTCTGAGTTTGTTTCTACCTTGATTGTTGTTTGCATTCTTGGTTTTCTCTTAAAGATTTAGGCATCTTGTCCTATTTCTTAGGTGTTCAGGCCACCTTCACTAATGAGTGCTTACACTTGTCTCAGCAACGCTACTTAATGGATTTGTTACAACGCATTGGTTTGTCCTAGTGTCATCCGCTAGCTACTCCGAACAAAGACCCTGTAGGAACATATCGTATTACTGTTGGTGTCAAATTTACCATATCGTAGCAAGATAAGTACTATATCGTAGCAAGATAAGTACTATATCGTGTCAAATTTATGTTAAATCCGATAAACCCTCTTACAATCAACAATGTTTGCTTAGGGAGGAGGGGAACCAACCTCAACATTTGATTAGAATGCAGCAACCCAGTCAATCTCAATATTCTTAGTACGCTGATGGAACACTTGTTACAACACACTTGGTACTAATAAAGACCCTGTAGGAACATATCGAACACTCTGGTTGCTTCTCGTAGATAGCTTTCTCAACATTCTGGTCAGATGTTGGCTGATCCGACACTTTATCGTAGTACTGTTGGTGCCTTACAGTATCTGGTTCTGACTATATCTGAGATTGCCTATGCTGTTAGTATGGTTTCATAGTTTTTACAAGATCCTACTAATCATTATTGGGTTGCTGTTAAACGCATTGTATGTTACCTTCGGGGCACTGTTTCTCATGGGTTGACTATTCACCGCTCTACTTGTTATGATATTCATGCTTATTCAGATGCAGACTAGGCTAGTTGTCCTGATGATAGGCGTTTAACTAATGGTTTTTGTGTGTTTCTTAGACACAATCTTATTAGTAGGAGTTCCAAGAAATAGCACATGGTTTCTCGGTCTAGTACTGAGGCTGATTATCGTGCTCTTGCCCACACAGCTGCTGAGATTCCCTGGGTTATGTCTCTGTTGCGTGAACTACATGTTTCACAGTCACGTCCGCCTTCTCTTTGGTGCGATAATGTTGGTGCTACTTATCTTGCTATCAACCAAGTGTTCTATCAGCGTACCAAGCATATTGAGATTGACTTGCACTTTATCCGTGATATGGTTTTATCTCATGCCCTTTGTGTTCGATATGTTCCTACAAGGTCTTGATTGACAGACATGTTGACCAAAGGATTGCCATTATCATGATTTGATGTCTTGTGGTCCAAGCTTCATATGGATGCTCCCCGTTCTACTTGAGGGGGCATATTAGCGATATTATGCATGTGTTTTACATCTATTAAAGCACATGTCGTATAGTTGTTATATTTGTTACAAGTTAGTACAAGTTAGTTCTAGAAGCTTCTCTTTCTCATATAAATACTGTACTATTTCTTCTTAATAAGATAATGAGAAATTCATCCTTAGATCTCTTACTTTCTTTAAAACTAAAGTTAATAAGAAAATATGCACCATTGTTTGTTTGGCCATTAGATAAACGTACTCAATTTTAGACGACGACTCCCCTTTTCCAATGTATGTCCTCTCATAAAGCTTGCCCGCTAATGGGTCAGGTCCTAACTCCAGGTGTATGCCTAGAACAAACAGTTAGATCAAACGTAATGGGGCATTAAGGGGGCATTAAAGATGCATTCTACCACCTTAAAACACCATTACACCACCCTCATAGGTAGGAGCTATTTCCACTATGACATCATAACTTCTCATAAATCTTATAATTGAGTAATGATCGAAGGGACATTAACCACTACACGTGTTTTTGGCAAAAAATAGTTATCCTGAGTGGCCGCTAATGTGATGTAAATTGTCCCCAAAGGAACATAAACCATTACGTATGGTCTTAATGTGTAAGACAAACTTCAAAAAACTAACCATCTTCTTCTAATGTTGCATAGTATTGATTGAAAATGCCCCATCAAACTAGTTGTTATGACTAATTTTAAAAGGCTTCCACCTAGGTTCCAATTAATATTACGTGTACATACCTTTCATAAAACTAACTCATAAGTTATTATAAAGGTAAGAAGTACTTGCTTAATCATCTCTTGACATGCCTGATGATAAAGTCATCATCATCAAACACCCGTCCAGCAACCTTAGGCGCCTTTCTCTTGGCAGTATTGTGCACATCCATCATAATGTCACAATGCCGATTTTGTAAGCTCTTGCACCATTCGTTTAGGATGGGATCCTACTAGTACAACCCTTCCACTAACACATACACGCAATTAGTTTTAATAACATATATAAACTTAAATATGCATATACACTTTATTAGTGTTAAATATGTACTTACACAAAAGTGCTCGTACATGAGTGAAACATGGTGACATGAGGTGAAACATGTTATATTTGGCTAAACACGATCACATTTGGTTAAACATGTCACATTTGGTCAAAATCATGCAAACTACGTACAAAACAGTTCTTAAATTCAAGTCACAAATACAACAAATCCAAGTCTGAAACTCCACAAATTCGATCAGGTTAAACAACATCACTAGCTGTATATTTACAATACGAACTTCCTTATTTCCAATTGTCATTAAGAATTGTTTTCATACACATACTACATATGTTATATGTACAATAGAACAACATTAACTCATATAATCAAATAAAGTTATATAACCAATTTAACTAATACGCCTAACCAAATGTAAATAAGCATGTTTCCATACGCATACTACAATAATCAAGTTACACAATTCATAATAGAACACAATAACAAAGTTCCATGCTAACATAGTCAAACCTTATGATAATAACACGTACTGCTAATGAGTGCTAACCAAAATTAGATGATAATTGTAAAATATGAAGAGAAACAAAAAAATACAATACATATAAAATCAACCATATTGTTACAAATAGACATAGAAAACATGAAGATCATATCATTTGTTCATGTTGGAAAGAGACTAAACGGTGGTGGTTCTATTGGGTTACATTTGAGCCTATGAGAAAAGTCCAACATTCTTTTATGGCCCTTTATTATTTACTCTAGTGAAATAGAGAGAAAGGGAGCTGGTGTGAATAAAATCAATTATCAGCAGATAGATATAGAGAGAGAAGAAAAGGAGAAAAATTCTAGTTACTTTTTGACCCAGCTGCATAGATCGGTTATTTCCTGAAGATTGAACCGTTGGATTGTTATGATTTTTAGACAGCATCTTCACAACACCTGGCTAACCTTATCCAACTGTGGGTTTGTGTTAATGACTTTCGGAAGTCGGGTACTACAATGCATGTTTGCAGCTGCAGATTGGGTGAAATTTCTTCCTCTTTTGCCCTTGTTTTATTCCATATGCTTGATGTTAGTTGATTTCAAATATATGATGTTTGTTGTCCTATAAAAGACTTTGTATTACTCTAATTTTGGTGATAGTTGATTTAAAGCAGCTCTAGTAGTCCCATGGTTTTTACTCTCACTTTGAGAGGTTTTTCACGCTTTAATTTGGTGTCTTCCTTTTTGTTGCATTTATATACCCTATTTGTTCGCATCTTCATAGGTTCATCCGGGTCGGGGGAAGTTTCGACCAAACGAGGATATATTGTGTTGTGTGTTGTCTACCATTTGTGGTTAGTTGTGTGATTTTTTCTTATTAGGTTCATGACATAGAGAGATCAACGGGGTTAGGAAGTTGTATTGATAGTGGTGATATTGAATGTTTGCTAATGGTCAAAGAGAAAGGTGAAGGTCGGTCGAGAGTGTTGATAGGAAAAGGAGGGAAAGGGGTGTAAAACGAATTGCATATGAAGGTGATGAATCTAGTTTGATCTAAATATAATCGACAGATAATTCATCCGTAATGGAATTACCAACAACTTCGGCCTTATCATGCATTGTTAAGTTGTTTTGAGTTATAAAAAGGTACATTAGGTATAACAAATCATTTCACTATTAAAGACATGAGTATGATGATTAGTACATTGAAGGAGCTTTTACTACCTTTTAGTTCTTTTAGGTTATACAGGTCAGTTGACCCGCGCGATACGATGTGTGTCACCGAGTCTCTTTTGAAGAATGTAGTGTAACTGATCTGTTATAAACACTGATTATATATGGATATTATTGTTATTATTGTTGCTGATGCTACTATTATCATTATTATTATTATTATCTTTATTATTATTATTATTATTATACCATGTAAATATTTAGTAGTTATATAACTATTTATTTAAATAAAATAATACTTAATTTAAATAATATTTAGTTATAAAAATATAAATAGTAAATATAAATTAAATTTAAATTTAAATTATTATAAGAAAATGATACTTAATTTTATGAATTAAATAATCAATGTGTATTAAATAATGTATTAATTAGGAGAAGTTTAATTAATAGGGGCAATTTAGAAACTATTGAATAAAACACATGTATCTTGTGATTAAAAGATTGTTTTAGGTGTCTTAAAATTTGATCAAAATTACATTTGTGTCCTCCTCAAATACTTTATATGATATTATTGATTATAGATATTATTATTATTATTATTATTATTATTATTATTATTATTATTATTATTATTATTATATTATTATTATTATTATTATTATTATTATTATTATTATTTAAATATTTAGTAGTTATATACTTATTATATTTAAATAAGATAATACTTAATTTAAATAATATTTAGTTATAAAATATAAATAGTAAATGTAATATAAATTTAGATAAATAAGATGATACTTAATTTTATGAATTAAATAATCAATATATATTAAATAATGTACTAATTAGGAGAAGTGTATTTAATAGGGGCAATTTAGAAGTCATTGCATAAAACACATGTACCTTGTGCTTAAAAAGTTGTTTTAGCTGTCTTAAAATTTAAGCAAAATTATATTTGTGTGCTTCTCAAATGTTTTATGAAATAGTATACATGAAGTCAAATTAGGTCATAACATGTTATGTTGATATTAAAATCATATGTACTTGTGATTATCATTATATTTGTGCGCCTTAATAAGCTTTATTGTGTGTTATTGAGTTGGTTTAGGTTACACAACAAATATACATTCTTTCAACTGACATGGATTATGTTATTTGTGGTTTATATTTGTGTATATTTGTACATGCCTAAACTGGTGTGGCTTTTAACGAATGAACATGAAGTGTTGATGAGCTTTCATATTAAAAAAATGATTTGTATCTCATTACATATATTTTCATAGACTAACATATTTATTTTGTTTTGTTAAACCATAAAAAGTTAGAATTAGTTACTTGATGACATATGATTTGTATGTCATTACATATATTTTAAACATTATGTCATTACTTGTGAGACACGGACTTGGGAGTACCAAACTTAACATTATGCCAACTTAGTGAAAACTCATGGGAAACCTATCAAAAATTAACCAAAATCGATCATTTATATAAATTTATATGAGTAAATTTACATGTAGGCATATATTATATGATTACACATGTGTACGATTTTAGGATTTGCATGTGGACAAAACTTTTTAAGAATAATTTAAGAAAGAGAGGAAGATGAATTAATTGATTGGGAAGATAAATCATTTTAATATCTTACATTTACATATTTTTTTCATAATAAATACATATTTTGGTTGCTTTCTCGTGATTTCTAGCTGTCCTTGCGATATTTTGACCTTCCCATTTGATTTCTCCTTTATATGTACGTGTGTGATTAGATATAGATACAATCATTTTTATCCTCACAAATAACTTCAAATACAGATACTCATCTAGACCACTAAATATTTTAATCAATAGTTTGAATCAAGAGTTAAATTCATTTTACGTCCTCAGGTTTTATATAAATTATCATTTGAATCTAAAAATTTAAATTTTGCTATTTGCATCCAAAAGTTGTCATTTGAATCCATTTAACTACTCCTAATTAACGCCGTTAAGTTTTTTTGTTAAGTTTCCTAAACTAGAGGTATTTTAGTCCAAAAAATACAAAATAAAAAATCAGCTGTACATGATAAGTTTTAAGTGTTGAATCTCTTTTAGCAATCATCATTGCGATTTTAGTTTACCATGAATAATAGGTCAGCATTTTTTTCATTTTATCAAGAAAAACATCTCTGGACATCATATTATATAAAATAGTATATAAATATAACTAACCAAAAGTGATTCATTTCTAACTTTATAAAACATACAAAACAAAAATATATATAAATAAACAAACAAATCATATAATATAAATTATTTGAATTATAACCATAAAAGACAAATTATTATAAAAGTATAAGAACAATTAATAATATGACATTAACTGTCCATGAATAATAATCATAAAACATCCATCATCGTAAACCATAATTAAGCTTAAAACCAAAGAAATCTACATTTAATTAATAAAACGGGCAAAAGTAACATGATTACTAAACCAAAATACATTAACAAGACAAAACAATAAAATACTATTATATAGTCAAATCATAACTGCAATTATATAAAAAAAGCTAAATATATGAAAACCCTCACGCGAGTTGGTTCTTTGTTTTGTAATTTTTTTTTTATTAAAATAACTCTTATGTTTGAAACTTAATGGAAAAATTAACTTTATTAGTTAGGTGTAACCAAATGGATTCAAATGACAATTTTAGTGAAACCTTTGGATGCAAATGACAACATTTTAAACTTTTGGATTCAAATAATAATTTTTATTAAATCTCAGGGACATAAAACGTATTTAACTCTTGAATCAATTATCGTATATTAGTAAATAAACACAATTAAAGATCAATTTGTTATGTTTAATATATTTGAAAAAAATATCATTCTAATGTTTAACATAACTGTAAAAACAAAAGATTAGATGAGAGGGATGAGAGAGGAAATAACGGGGAGAGATTATTTAATTGTTTAACTAAAAGGAGAATATCTTATATCTTATTTATTTAAAGTTTTATTTTTAAGACTAAAAAATAATTAGTAGCCACGATTGTACCTGTAAATTCTAAAAAATAAAGCGAGTTTTGGAAAGAAAAGAAAACTTAACCCGTACTTATAATATATAAAAAATAACAACAAAAAAAAGTTTAATAAAATATTTAAATGATCACTTAGGGTAGTTTAAACGGTTGTGTACTTGTGTCATACAAGTGAGTCTGCTCGAGTATGTTAAATGGCCGTTTAGGCATTGTAAATGGTCATTCACACATATTAGATGGTGTAGACTTCTTATTCAGTGGTGACCCTTTTGTTTTTTTTTATTAATCCTACTCGTAAACTTAGTATCCCATTGGCTTGATTGTTGGGAGCAGCTCCACTAAAAAAAGTGTTCTTTTTAGGAGGGCAGTTCTGATAATGTATAAAAAACAAGAGAGAATATGAGAGACAAAGTGAAGAGGAAACTGATTTTTGTTCATCACCATCATTCTTCAAGACTACACAATACACACATATATCTACAACAAAACCATTAATTCTATAAACAATGGACCGGACCTAAAACATAGAATTGTCTATACTCATAACAGTTTATTTCATATATCTATTTTCTAATTTTTTTAAAATGTGTTTTTTTTAACTAAACCGGTTTTGAGCCCAAGTCCTTACTGGCCCTGATGGCTTGATCGGTTCCCATCATTTAGGCTTATAGCCTTCCCAAAACGGTTCCTACTTGAACTGGTTTCTCCCTCGAACCAGGTTTGCATTGACCAGAAAAAGAACCGGTTCTGAACCGAACCAGTTGTTGAGTCCAAATCAATTTATGCAACTCTAACTGAAAGTACACCACCTAGATTCATTCCGTGTCTCCTACAAATTTCATACCAAAATCAAACCCCATTTCACATCTCTCCCAAATTATCAGATGCAATAAAACCCCAACAATTTCCTCACCAATAACATATCAGACGAATCCAGCCTCTTTCGAACTAGGAAAGCACGCATGTTTGTTCATGGGGTTCTTTGCCCCTCATCATAGTCCATGCAATCACACTTCATTAACGGTTTCGTGGGATAATCGTTGCTTTACATCGGCTATAATCTCAAGGCGGGTGAGTTGAGTGCATAGAAACCGAATCAAAGCAAGTTTAAACGAGTTCAAGCCTAAATATATGCTTGTTTAGTTGTTTAATAAATTAAATTGAGCCAGAACCTAAAGACTAAAAATAAGCTTGTTTAGTAGATGAGCCTCAGCTCAAGGTTCACTTATTTGGAACGAGTTAACTCGCAAGCTTAACCAAACCTATTATTTTATAAAATTTTTGCTTGACATATATTCCAACAGTATATATTATTACATATAAAATTATAATAAAAATAACTAAATAATACATATTATATATATTATCATATAGGCATGTCGGTAATGCTTAAAGCAAGCTATACAACCATGTCTTTACTCCAAAAATTTACGAACAAACCGCCCAAAAGAAGTTTTATTCTTTAATTAACCGCTCCATAAGTACTGTTAACTAATCTAATAAATTACATTATCTATTATTTGTTTAAACAACCGCTTCAAAAGTTTGAAAATTGTTCAAGGAATATTAAATACAACAAAAATTTAGATATTAGAAATATGGTTTTTTCTCAATCAAATTAATTGTTAATTTCCTTTGAATTACAATATACTACATTTTTATTTAAGAAAAAAAATTATATAATGAAATTAATTAACATGGATTCATGTTGATAGATGATATTTACTTTTAGATTAAACAATGTGTTATATTTTGTCACTTGAAGTTAAAGTGGAGATGTTTTCCTTGTGGTCACAACCACAAGGCTATATTATAAAAAAAATCCCAAAAAAATGGTAAGAATGGTACAACCCTCGGTCATATAGGCTATTTTTGTGATTTTCTCTTAATATGTTTTACGTATACTAACAGAAAAGAACAAAACAAAGTTATAAAACAGGATATATTACACATAAAATCTAACCATTATTGTAGGGGAGGGTAGAAATAGGATGATAACGAAAAACCAAGAAATAGCAACCCCCCAACTGTTGCAACGGCTACACATAAAATCTAACCATTATTGTAGGGGAGGGTAGAAATAGGATGATAACGAAAAACCAAGAAATAGCAACCCCCCAACTGTTGCAACGGTGCCTTGTGAGATTTTTGATGCTAAAATGCTTCCCCCGATTACGGCTACAGATGTACAGATAGTGTGACCGGCTATAGCCCCAACAGCAACCCCAAGGGCGTTTTTATGTGTCGCTAACTGGAAAATTCAAAGGTAGCTAGTTTTGTCAGTTTACAGGTGGTAATTTTGACCCATTCAGTTGTAAATGGATCGATTTTCATTGGGTTTTTTATTTCAAACTGGTCAATTAGAATAATATAGCTGAAATGGACATGCGTTAAATGGTTTGAACCTGATTATATTCGCCTAAACTCAATTTATATCCGAACATCCTATATGGGTTTTTTTTAATCTATAAAAAGTGTTAACTGTAATGATACTGTTTCGGTAATCATTTACTTAGATATTAATTATTTACCAAAAAAACATTTTGAAAATGGGCATAAAAAACCCAACTAGATAGTAGATAGTTTGGATTTTAGAATAAGCAACTTTAAACTGATTATTCAAAATAGAGTTGATTTCAGTAAATATAAACCTGATAAGAAATCCCTACCACCCTCGAAACAACTTATTGTTGTATTAAAACATAATATGCGATGTGGAAGGGATACTATGATTATTTCAGGACAAACATGATAAAGATAGGAATTAGGATCATAAAGTTACAGAAGAAAAGATTACCGCTATTGTTGCTATCTGGCTTCTATCGCCCCACTCTGCTATAAATGTCAAAATAAATGACTGCAAGCACAGCAAAACAAGAAAAGGCCTGGTTCAATTAGCAATCATACGGGGCAAATGGAACAAATCACAATAACAGATTAAAAAAATGACGTGTTCTGTTATTATTCATCACCAGTGTGATTTAAAGTTTTGAAATAAATTATAAAAAGAGTCTTCAATATAAATGTACCATTCTACACCATTTTAATGTAAAATGACAGAAATAAATCTCTAAAAATCAAAATAATGTGATGAATAAAAACACCCATGTTACATTAAAATCATCAAACTATAGAAATATTAGTGTGTAGACTGGAGCAAAAATTTTACATTGGAAGCATACTCAAAAAAGATCCCCTTTCTACACCAATTTAGAGTGAACATTTTAGTAAGCACATTGGACAATTTATCACTCACTTTTGTTTCCAGTTTGCTACTATTTTTTAAGTAAATGCTAATTTTTCTTTCTTCACAAGAAAACAAAAACATTTTGGAAAGACTAATTCATGTTGCAAACAACATCAAAATAAATAAAAAGATGGAGATCATGTTATATTGAGTTTAAAACATAAACTTCATTTAGCTTAAATGGACATCACAAACTTCTATTGTTAAACCACTTTTTTGTTAGCCTTAAGAACACTAGATCAACTGGTTTTAGAATATGCTTCAACTGAACGTTTACAAATCTTGGTTTCATCAATGTCTGTGCATCTTAAATAAATGAAATAATAAGTATATAAACAACAATATCAATCAACAGTTACATACCTCCAAGAATATAGGCGTACAAAATCTAGAAAAGAATCTGCGAACAGCCGTCTTTCCTTGTCCAGACTCAAGTTTTTCTTCAACCTGCACATAGTTTAATTTAGTTTAATAGATTTAAAGAGAAAGTGCATTCTAGAATTCAATTAGCACAAACAGTAAAAGTTATAGTGCCATGTAACTTATTTGCACCATTTAAAATGACAACTACCTATACCAGCTAGTTATGATCTGAAGATTGCATTTTAAAAGTTGAAAACAGCAACATCAAACTCAATGACTAGTTTGGTATTAAAAATTCTAGACTTTAGCTGAATTCGCACATAAATCACTGGACTTGATTTTTTCCAGATTAACAACCTAGACTTCTACAATTTCACGAAAAGCTAGTCATGCAAAAAAGACTAAGGATTTAATCATGCAAAAAAGAAATTTTAAGTTAATAATAAGGTGTAAAGACTTTATCATTTGATCATACAAAATTACAGACAAAAGACTTTAGTGAATTCTGTAAAAATTTGTATTTATTCAAACAATTGCTGTTGTAACACACTAACATCCACTAAGGGATGATCTAGTGAATATATAATTAATTAATTATATAAACAAATAAATAAATAAAAACATACTTCTTCCATCTCCTTCTTCTGAGATGCTTTTGAATCTGATCTCCAAGCAATATAGAGCAATCGCAGCCCAAAAAAGGCATAGAGAACTGCATTATAGAATAACTATTTAACTGTCAGCCAATCTTCAAATTTTTATATTAAATTTGAATATGATAATAAAGTTTATATAACATTCACATTCAGATATTCTGTACTTTATAACAAGTATTTATGTCTAATTATCAACACTTGAGCAGAATGGGTCATTACGTGCCTGTAGCAGCACTGTTTGTGTGCTTCCTAGATATCAAATTTGGAACAATCCTACCAAGCCCTGTAGATAGTATCTGTATACCAAGTAATACAAAAAAAAAGAACAAGTTGGATCAGGCTTTCTTCATTACTGCAATTAATGTTCAGTGTGATCTTTTGAAAAAGATATCAAGAAAAGTTACCAAAAACACGACCAAACAAGAAGTGACAAACATACCGTCATCACAAACAATGCACTGAGAGCACCAGACAAAACAATTGACTTTGGATGTCGCATTGCCATAAGAGCTGCTATAATAAAAGTCTCATCTCCAATCTACATGAAATCAATAAATGGAAATCTGAGTTGCATATTTTGATTTTTGAGAAGGGAAAAAAATTACAAAATTAGAGCTAACTACCCATAAATATTCAACCAGAAGTCATACGTCTCACCAGAGATACAACCAAGATAAAAATCTGAGTTTTAGCTACCCTGAGACCTTTGGCACGATGGTAAAAATGTCAAGGTGGCAAAATAGGCGGGTGGGTAAGGGGTCAAAAAGAGTTTAGGGTCAAAACTCAAAACAAGTAAGTATTAGGTATGGGTTGAAACAGGCGGGTGTGGTTGCCCAAAAACAATTTTTTTATTTTTTAATATATAGTTTGTGCCAAGTATGATTATAAAAGTTATATTACATAAATAATTATCAGATTTTGTTTACTAAAGTGATGTTGTAGGAGGTTTTACAAAATATTTGTGAACTTTGGGCAACGTTCGGCATTTCAGCACAACACAATTTCATTGAGCCGATGTTTTAAATGTTTTTAGTTTGAGCCGTTAGAGATGAAACATACCCGAATCAACCCATTTATATGTAAATGTGTTGAAATCGTCACCTCTAGTAAATGGGTGTGTTTATATGCAGTTTAAAAGGAAGGAAAAAACAAATATATGATTTTATTTTTAAGCTTATGGTAAGATCAACCACATAAAAATGTATGTCTGCCTATCTTCTGTGTTGAGCAGAAGTAGTAAACTTATGTCAGCATGTGGGGCTATAAAAAGATGAGGAAAGAACATGCACCTCACTGACAAGGATCATTGAGAAACTAGCAAAGAAAGCATCAAAAACTCCAAGACCAGAATCCAAATTTAATACAGCTTTTGGATCAATCTTGTCAGCTATAACATTCTTCTTGAGTTTCTCCACAACAACCTGTCAAATATATATTTTCATTAAGATGTAACAGGCAAAACTAATTATAATATAATGTGCAACATATCTTGGCATATGTCTAACACAAATTAAACCAAATCCATAACCATACATGTTAGAGTTTGATTCCAATTTCTTAAAAGGGTTTATCAATTTGGTATTCATCCAAAGTAATAGAAGATATTGAGTTTCCTATTAAATAGGAGTTAGGGGGTGTTTGATGTTGCTATTTTTAAAGTGCTTATCTACTTAAGAGCATTCACATCCCACTCTTCATCTTCATCTCTATAATTACATTAAAATCATTACTTTTTCTCTCTCATTTTCAATTAAATAATATTTTTTAATACATTTATCATTACATTTTCTCTCTCCTTACTCACAACCACTTTCAAAAATTATTAAAAAATTAATAGAGATGAACAATGTTTTATCAAATATAGAGATGAACAGTAACATGTTCTCTATCCTCCACTCATAACAACTTAAAATCATTCTCTATAATATAGAGAACACACTCACAAATATATAGATGTGAATGCTCTAAGAAATAGGCAGGTAACCACCTACCTAATTTTTTACGGCCTATTCCTTATTTCCTTCTAAGATAAGCATATAACGAGTTTTTAAAAGTATCTGGGTTTGTTTGTCAGTTTATTTTTATTTTGCTATCACTATGCCGATTTCTTGCTGAGGTAACCAATCCCAACGATACCATTCCCATGCAACAAACTAAATCCTCCCTATTCAATACCAAATATGTGATTTCCACGGATGAACAATAATCTCCACACATTTAAATTTATAAATTATAATTGACCTCACAATATTTTAATCTAAATATGGACATCAAAAGTTTTAACCTCCTCTCTTCAATTCCGAGGATGGATGTGTGCGCGCACAAGAATGAACCGGATAAGAAATGAAGTTCTCATAAGTAATTAGGGTGACATGTATCTCGGATAAGATAAGGTAGGGAGGTTGAAATGGTTTGGTATGTGAATAGGAGATAAATGACAGCTCTAGTAAAGACCATGGAAACCATCACGGTAGAGGGAGGAGGAGCTGAGGCAAGCCTAAACTAACATGGGATGACCGGACTAGGCATGATTTGCTGGACTTACACCTCTTAGAGGACACGATCGAGGATAGACTCTTAGGTGAATGTATAAACATGTCTTAGATTTGTATAAACATGGGATGAGTGGATTAAGGTTAAGGACTTTTAGGGGAGTGTATAAACAAGTATTAGATTTGTCATGAGACCGTAGCTTTCCTGTACTTGAGTTTGCCTTAGTCTTGCCTTAGTGTTGTCTTGGTTGACTTTTTTAAGGGAGTGTATATGTATAGGTCCTTTCAAGGGGATTAGTGCTGCATTCTCTTGCCTCTTTGCTCTTCTACATGTTACTACTATAGTTTTCTTACCACCTTATGCTAGCGATAGTTTACTAATATCATATTTGCACTTTGTATAGTTGTTGCTTTGATTCTCTAAGTCAAAGTGTATGGTACCTGAATTAGCATACTGTATATGTCAAAACAATGTTTCCGAGGAGGGGTGCCTCCCTTGGGTTTTCAAGTGGGATTTTATTGGATAGGTTTACTTGTTTCTCTCCGATTCCAAACTCAAACCATAGGAATTGAAATATAGAGTTATAGAGAGTATTTACTTTACATTTGGTTTACGTCAATTTTCTGTAGTGATGAGAATTGCAATCTAATTTGTTAACTTGTATATTGGATGGTGATTGTCAACTTGAAAGAAACAACCAATCAAACTGAACTCAGATTGAAAAACAGAGATCATGACAAGTGCTAACGACCAAAAGGCTGATCATGGAGCTAAAAGGACAACAAAGTTAATGTTGCTAGGGAAACAAGCTCACCCCAAGAGTCTTGTTAAAGTTCTTATCATGAATCTGACACTATTGTGCAACTTGATCACTGGTGTCAAGAATTCTGAATGCATACCCTCTCCAACATTTGTAAATTCATCTATAATTGATCCTGTTGAGTCTCCACCATCATCATCACCGAGAGTTCCAATCTAAACTAAAAAGAGTTCCACAGTATTATAAATTCATCAACTTATGACTAGATGTTGAATGAGGCAATGAGCTTGAATTCAGTGTTATACCCCAAAATCCCAAATTGTTTACACATGCAATAATAAAAAGTTTTCATCCCTAGTTCTCTGGTATTATAAACAATCTCAAATAACAATCATGACTCCAGATTAACGATTAATCACATGCAATACTGCAATACCGCAATATCACCACTTAACATAGAATTAAGCAGTTTAAAAAGTAGGGTTTTGTTTGCTAACCTTACTACGCCGGCCTAGATCTATAATTGATCCCGTTGAGTCTCCACCCTCATCATCACCGACAACATCCTAAAAAAACACAAAAGCAAGAGATCAATTGAACACATGAACATAACACACCTCGAATACTGTTCAATTACTGATCAATAAACACAAACAGAGTGTACCTGTGCAAAAACGCTAGATGCAACGAAGATCGCGAAGATCAATAGAACGACAACAGCATAATTTACATGCGAACTCATGATTTCGGTTAGGAGACGAACGGAGGGAGTGAGATCTACGAATATAATACAACTATTGCTGCTGCATTTGTAGCAGATGAAAAGAGAATGTTGTGGGTGTGTATGTTAAACTATAAAAGGGTTTGATTGGATCGACGATCAATCAAACGGTTGATTCAGTTGTCAGGCACCGTGGAACGAGATTCGGTGAACCGGTCAATTTACTAGTCCAACGGATGGAACGCTAGGATCGGATTCAGGAACTCGGTGACGTTATAATCATATGTATTTATACATATTATTAAGTGAGTAACTTGAGTGTTGCATGATTCTTCTTAAGGTATTCCATTTATTAGTGGTAGAACCAAATTTTTTTAACCGGATGATCGTTATAGAATTGTTTTACGTTTGTGATTTGCCAACATTTCTTTTTTTACAACAACCGGTAGACGGTATCATTCGAAGTGCCTTTGCTTAGAACTATTATAAAATTGTTTCGTTTTCGATTCAAGACCCGTCAAAACATATTTGTCGATATAATACACAAATTTATGTTTTAAGAGAAATTTAACCTTTTGTATGACAATGGTCTTTCCTTATGTATTGTCTCTTGTCTCCTCTCCATTATTAATTGAATAATAATAATAATAATTAGTTGGTTTAGGAAGGGTTGGATCATCAACAATTTCATCTATCGATACTCTTCTCAACTTCTTTTATTAATACTTTAAATGAATTCAACAGATTTAAATATTTGATAAATTTTTATTTTTATTTTTATATATAATAAAAGAAAAAAAGTTAGGTCACATGATAAGATTTTAATCGATGCATAACCAGAGACTTACTTAACTATTTTTTATTCAAGAAAAAAAGTTAGGTCACAAGAAAAAATGCGTTAATTAGTTATATATTATCAAATCTTTTATAACCAAATAACAATATCAATCCATCTCTAAATTTAATTCTTGTCTTACTTAACTATCTATTGTTTTAAAATTAACAAAATTTTAATAATTATTCTCTCTAATGTGTACAAGTCATTATTATATGACCAAAAATAATCAATATTAAGTTTAGGAAAAATAGAAATAATCAATACTAAATTTAAGAAAAATAACTACATATCATTTTTAAATTTAAATTTTACATTATTGCCTTAATTAATTATAAATAATGAAATCTTTTCTGACTGAAAAAGATTTATTATGTAAAATCATCCTAATTTTGAAGTTTCCTTTTGAAATTATGTATTTAAACTCTTGTCTTAATTAAATGTAAATTATACTAAACTTAACAAAGTTTCCCTGATTATTATCAACTTTTTTTTTTATATATACACACATTGCCCTGTTAGTATCTATACCATTGTTAACGATTTCATTCCACTACACAAATCATCTTTTCTTTCACAAAACTACATTAATAGCATCTAATGTGGTGAAAACTTCTAGGTAATATTCATAATCAATACATTATTCTTCATTTCATAGTTATTATGCTACATTCTTCTTAAATGCAGGTCATTTATAGCATCTGATGTTACTTTCTTAAAGGACCTTGATATAGCATCCTGTGATTATACCATCAAGGTGCTCATAATTCTTCTTTGGAAACAGCCAATGTATATGAAAACATGTTATAGAAGCTGTGAAAACCTGAGTTTTCAGCTTAACCTTGTTCCGTTAATCTAATCTTCGTCCGTTATGTTAAGATTGATTAAATTATGATTAACCAAATTCTACTATTAAATAATAAGGATTTTTATAATAAATAACAACTAAATATTTATTAACATACAAATACTAACCCAAATTTAATTAACTAAAAATGCCAATCAGAGTAAATGGAGGGACTACTTATGACAAGTTGCAAATGTGATTGCATTCAAAAACTTCATCTCCCATAACTCCCCATTTTGTTTCATCTTTTTCAAAAATTAACCCTAGCAGCCCCTTCTCCCTTTGTTCGGCCCCTTCGACAGCCACAAACCACCGGCAACTCCCTTTTCACGGCAGCCTTCCTCTTCTCTCGACACCCCACCTTGTCAGCCCCTCTCGCGACGGGTATCTCCTTCGACAAGTCATCTCGTAACCGTTGGCCTCCGACGATGCACCGCTTGTAACCGCAACCCCTCGATGACAACCTTGTACGGTATGTTACTTCATTGCTCGTTATGTTACTATTCCGACTAAGGGCTTGTTCTTTACTTGTCGGTTACGATACAGGTTACGTCGGTTGGTTTTGTGTGTACCCGGGTTCATGGGGGATTCATGCGGCTAGTTTTGGGGATTGGCCGAGTGTTGTTTGGGGGTGTGCTTCGATGTGTATATATGTATGTGTTCCCGCGACGTATTTGTATAAAACGAGTGTGATATATGGCTATGAATGTTCCTGCGAAATGTGTATGATTTGCATTATCATGCGTAGTTATATATGGTGGTGTTCATTTGCTTATGCGTGTGTGTGTCCTGCGTGCGTGGGTGTGTATGATCTGCATGCGTGAGTGTGTTGTGTGTG
Source organism: Flaveria sonorensis (assembly GCA_025506505.1). Classification (NCBI taxonomy): domain Eukaryota; kingdom Viridiplantae; phylum Streptophyta; class Magnoliopsida; order Asterales; family Asteraceae; genus Flaveria; species Flaveria sonorensis. The sequence continues at coordinate 7,720,754 of CM046439.1, forward strand.
TGTGTGTTGGTGGATGTTCTAATGCATAAATGTGTGTTTCTTTAATGTGTTTTTAGTTTTACTTAGGTGTATGTGGGCTAGCCGTGAGTGGTAAGTGATTAGCCGTGAGTGTGGGTTTGTGTTTCCATCGGTTATGTGGGTTTATTCTTCTGTGTTCCGCGTAGTATATATGTGATTATGTATGGGTGTATGGTGCTTGTTCAATTGGGGTTATTTGGGATGGCATGCGTATACGTGAATGTAATTCATAAGCTTGTTGATAATATGTATGTATGTGCTTGGATGTTTATCGATCGTGAACGTTTGGATGCTTAATATACTGATCTATGGGTAACAAATGCATGGTCTTGGTGTGTGAGTTCATGGTGTGTGCACATTTATATATAAAGTGTTGTATATATACATAATATTTATGTATTGTGTATATAGTATATATTATGTGATGTGTGGGGAGCATATAAATTATGTAGTGCTGATGACTTGCATTATAACCGACATCGTAGCCGAGCCGTGGAATGCGAAACCATACAACTCTTATATTAATAATTAAAAATTAATGTTAATTATATATTAACTGAAATTCAGGTAACCTAATTTTCCCGTTCTCTGCAATACTTTGTTGTTGTGCTTTCGAGGTGAGTTTACGGTCCCACTTTACTCATACTCCTTTGGGGGAGAGAAACATGTGCTTTAAAACTTTCTTTCATTTGATCAGTATTACTGTATTATCATATGTTTACTAGTGTAGTACCAATTAAGTCTTCATTTTTGAACCGTTAATTTATGTATTTTAGAGAGAAAATTTTGAGTAGATCTACTGGGTTTGACAAACCCCACCGGGCTAGTCGCGCTAGCACGACTGCACGTCAAACGGGTGTTTAATTGACCTAATTTCTGTTGCTATGGTCTGATAGCCACAGCTGAGGCATTCATTTTCATTATCAGCTTCGGTTGCGAACTTCATACACTAAGTAACTTGTTATGTAGACTAGCTATCTACTGATAATATTTTGTTTACTGGATCTGTTCATAATTATGTCGCTGTTTATCAAAACATGTGAACTCACCAACCTTGTGTTGACATTTTAGCATGTTTTTTCAGGTTCTTAAGGTGTGCATGGTTAGGATCATCACATCATTGCATTCATCATTGTTGGGTCAAAAGAACAATTTACATTTTCTACAAATTACATTTTAATTGGTTTGCGCGTGTTTGCGCCGTCTGAATTATGAATTATTACGCTTCCGCAAGTATTTTCATGATTTGTTATTCACTATATCTTTGGGAATTTCTATTATTAATGAATAACTATGTTTTGTAATTATTGTGTCGTTTGGTGTATCTAACGGCTGAGATCGTGGTATGTTACGCACCTAACGGTAAAACCCCGTTGTGAAAATTGAGGGTGTGACAGAACCAAATGTCATATCTGGCGGTAACATTATAGAACATATTTTTTTCCTAGAATTTCTTTGATACCAACTTACAAGAGGCTACAATTATGTTTTAAAGAAGACAATTTCCCCTAGCTGCGTGTTTTGCCATGATTATAAACAAGAGTTATGAGTAGGGGTGATGTTAATGGTTCTTTTTCCGTATGGAAGGAAGACGCTGTGGATGAAGGTTTGACTGAACAAGGTGCTGGTGATGATACATTTGATCTACTCGTCAGGAACACTCCTGTTAGGTACGTCGGCTATAATCAATGAGGTTTGTTAAAAATATATTTGAATTTTAATTTTCTTTATATGCTTCTCAATATGCTAAGTAATACTGTTGAGCAAGCTTCTTTTTTTGGAATTTTAGCATGAAGTTAGATGTTATATTCAATCTTTTTTATAGTTTAATAATTTTCATATAGGACTTTTTAACAATTTTCTATTAAACATGTTTATGGTAGGCAGTGCATTTTTGTATATGTCGGTAACCTGTTGTTGATGTTGTTTCCAGGTAACCAACATTTTAATCAACATTTAACCGAACCAGTTACAATATTCTAATCAACAGTTTTAACATGTTCTTTTATAATCTAGGGAGGTGAAGTTTATATGTTTTTAGTAAGAATGGCTTGTGTTATGTACATGTATGTTCCATAATTGTATTACTCTAATATCAATTCTCATTTTCTTTATTTAATCTGGTGCAGGTTTTGTGATTTGGTATCAAAATAATAGTGGTTCCTTCATATATATAATATTTTTTCTTACATTCATATACCACATTTTTCATTAATGCAATCCATGTTATAGCAATGTATTACACCCTATTGTAAGACCAAAATTATTATAGATAGGTTATAGTGATTTTTATATAGAAAATTAGTTGCATTTAATTATTACATTACATCACATTATTCTACATCACATTACTATGACATTACATTACACTTACATACATTACATGTTATTACATTACATTAAAATAGATGTTAGTTTAATATTAGGTTTGTTATATTACAATAATGCTTAAGTATGGAGTACTAAATACAAACACGTGAATGTTGTAAGTCATGCAATTTAACTACACTAATGTATTTGTTACATTAACAAATAATATAAGTTGCGTTAACATGACTTTAGTTACACTAAGGTATCGCATTACATTACAATATTTTACATAACATTACATTTACATGCATTACATGTTATCACATTACATTACAATTAAATTACATTTATATTAAAGTTTAATCTTAGTGTGATGTAATGCAAGCAATAGAACATTTATATAATGGTTGATGTTAATTTATCTTAGTGAATGCTAAGTGTTGTTATATTGTTACATCAAATTACAATGTTACACTAAAATACATTATTTTAATGTTAATGAAAATACCATGTACACATTTTTTTATATAATAGATGCACTTTATATAAATTTTAGTTAAGGTGATGTAAGATGGTCTAAGTAACATAAGATAATGTAAATAGTGTAATGTAATGTTAATGAATTTTGATGTTTTTTTAATGTAATGTACGTAATGTAACTGTAGTTAGCTTATGCTAACTAAGTGCAGTGTAATCTATCTTAAGTTATTTAACTACTATATTCAATGTTATGCAATATTATATTTGTTATTTAACAATAATACATAAGTATTGACTACTAATTACAACATAAGAATGTTGTAGTAATGTAATTTAACTACACTAGTGTATTTGTTACATTAAAAAAGAATATAAGTTGTGTTACTAAGAGCATTCACAACCCATTTTTTATTCTCATCCATATAATTACACTAAAAATCATTACTTTTTAACTTTCATTTTCAATTAAATAATACCTTTTATACATTTATTATTATTTTTTCTCTCTCCTTCACTTACAATCACTTAAAATATATTAAAAAACATTATAAGGTTTTGAACAGTGTTTCCCAAAAATAGAAATTGAACGGTAAATTTTTCATATCCTTCACTCACAACCACTTATAACCATACCATATAATATAGGGAATACACTCACATTAATTTAGGGAGCGGGCTGTGAATGCTCTAACATGACTTTAGTTACATAAGTTATTACATACATAAAAGTACTTCGAGAAAACTTCATAACCTAGTAATCAAGTTTCAAGTTTGTTCCAATTAAGTCACTTATGATATGAATGCACCAAGTCACTACCTAATATAGCTTCAAGTCTTGCACACATAAAAAAACCAAAAAAAAATGATTAAGTATGTTACAAATATAACTTATTAAAGGTTTAGACAAACATGTCATGATCCCAAACGGGTATAACTATTATAAAACAAAACTGTCAACTTAACTAGCACCAAATAAATACATGTTTAAAATGTTATCCTATGACCTTAAAATCATTGGACCCGCCACTGTCTACATATTGTTTCCCTTACTTAAACACATAATTTCATTTACCTACTTGAATACTACCAATAAAGCTAATATCGATTACATTCGTAATTATGGTTAACAACATTATTATAAATAACAATATAAATTAACAAACCGATTCCTTTGTTGAAACATGTGTAACAAGTATTCCATTGAAACAAAATGAATCACTTTAGGAATTACGATCCAACTTACTACCTATCAAGTTTATAATTGTATTGATAACTTACAGATATAAAACTTATGACTACAATAAAGCAACTAGCACAGCTAAAGGGTGATATACACACTACTTTAGATTTTCTTTGGTTCCATGGTTATCTAGGCTTCACACTTAGCATGTTGTTGTTGGTTTCTTTGGAATCAGCAAAATGGGTATGGGGTGGAGGGTCGTATGGAACATGGATGGGTAATGGGTAAAAAGGGATACTTTTCTACCTATGTTGAAACTGCTCGGGTCAGGTTGGTTCACCCGAAACATTTTCTGTCAACAAATTTCAAATTTAAAAAATATATTGATTAGTTCAATAATAGTTAGATTTGTTTTTCTATATTGTTTTTGTAGGTATTACACACTAAGAATATAGTTTGACTTTCTACACATTTGACCTATTTTATTTCACCTAAGTTAGTGATAAACACAAACCCTGCTTTGCATGAGTAAATGGAAGGTTGGAATGCCTACAATTCGTAGGAAGCTATGAAGCATAATAAAATGATATCAGTATTGTGAGATATAAAAGTCAAAACAAGTGATATCTTCTGAAGTTAAAATATCTTCTGAAGCTTGACATATTTTTTTCGAAGCTTGGCTGAAATCTTTCGAAAGTTATGTTTGCTTCGGAAGCTTTGGTAGTATTGGAAGTGTTAGAGTTTTGCTTCGGAAGTATTCCGAAGGGTACTTCCTGCTTCTGATATATTAGTCTAGGATCCTAATTGTAAATTCTCAATTATATGTTGAGTGTGTAATTTGACCATTATAATTAGTTGGTCAATTAGTGATATATATAGGGATCCTGTGTCATCGGTGAGAAGAGAATCAACAACAGTTTACAATCACCATAATCATTTGTGAATAAAGTTCTTTCTTACATTTTTGAAGTTCGTCTTCTTCGTTTCTTCTTGTTGTTGAATTGCGTGTTCTTGTACTCAATTGGTGTAACAATTGGTATCAAAGCCTGGTTAGAGGCTCAATTGAGGAACATGATTCAATCAAAGATCGTTCGGCGGTAACAATGGTGTCAACAAAGTTTGAGATTGAGAAATTCGACGGGAAAAACGACTTTGGGTTATGGCGACTGAAGATGAAGGCATTGCTCGTTCATTAACGAGTGGTGGATGCCTTGGCTGGGGAATCTAAGTTGCCGAACACAATGTCAGACAAGGAGAAGAAGGAGATGCTTGAACAGGCACACAGTTTAATCATCTTGAACTTGGGTGATTGGGTACTGAAAGAAGTATCGAAGAGACAGGGGTCTGGTCAAAATTGGAAAGCCTGTACATGACGAAGTCTCTTGCGAACAGGTTGTATCTCAAGAAGCGTTTGTACACTTTCCAAATAGCGCCTGGGAAGTCAATTGAAGATCATACTGACGAATTCAACAAGTTGGTGTTAGATCTTGAAAACATTGAAGTTGAATTGGATGATAAAGACCAAGCGATCATATTCTTGACCTCTTTCCCATTATCTTATGAGCACATTGTGGATACTTTGATGTATGGTAGGGATACTCTAACCATGGAGAGAGTGTTGGCAGCTCTTAATTCAAAGGAATTGAAGAAGAGAACTGATTATAAAGAAGATAGCGGAGAGGACTTGGTAGTCAGAGGAATATCTGAACAAAGAAGCTTCAAGCCAAGAAGTGTCTCAAAGTCAAGATCCAAGTCTAAGTGGAGGTGTCATGTGTGTGGGTCCGAAAAAAACTTCAAGAAAGATTGTCCTGACCGGAAAAGAAAGAAGGGTGAATCAAGTGGATCAAAGTCTCATTCTAGTCATAATGCACAAGATGATGTATCTGATGGATATGAGAGTGCAGATGTGTTGGCTGTCACAAGCAGCGGTAATGAGAATGAGTGGGTGATGGATTCAGGTTGTTCATATCATATGAAACCTATGAAGGAGTTCTTCAAAGATTTCAAGTTTGAAGATCTCGGTTCTGTAAGGTTAGAGGATGATAGACCTTGCAAGATTGTAGGTCATGGTACAGTGACTTTAAAGATGAAGAATGGAATGGAAGTTGATCTTCATGATTTAAGATATATCCCTAATCTTAAAAGAAGTTTATTGTCATTAGGGTTGTTGGAGAGATCTGGTTACCATGTTAGTCTTAGGGATGGTAAGGCTAAGGTGATTAAAGGATCATTAATGGTATTTTTTGGTAATAGAAGGGATAATAGTATCTATGTACTAGATAGTGCTGGTGTAGTAGAGTCCCATATGGTAACTGCCTCAAGTGATAGTAGTTTTAAGGCCATGTTGTGACACCAGAGGCTTGGTCATATCAGTCAGCAAGGACTGGTAGAGTTGCAGAAGCAACAGGTTGTGATTGAGTTGAAGAATTATGATTTTGGTTTTTATGAAACTTGTATTCTTGGGAAACATAAGAGGGTTAAATTCCTAAGGGCTAAGCATATCACAAGTGGGGTATTAGACTACATTCACTCTGATTTATGGGGTCCTGCTAAGGTTGATTCTTTGGGTGGTGCAAGATATTTTATGACTTTGATAGATGATTTTTCAAGGAGCATTTGGGTGATCATCTTAAAGAATAAGAGTGATGTCTTTAGTAAGTTCAAGAAATGGAAAGTCCTTATGGAAACCCAAACTGAAAGAAGAGTCAAGAAGCTAAGAACTAATAATGGGTTGGAGTTTTGCAACCATGAGTTTAATCAGTATTTTAAAGCTCAAGGTGTTGCAAGACACAAAACCGTGCCTGGTCATCCACAGCAGAATGGTTTGTCTAAAAGGATGAATAGGACCTTACTTAAAAAGGTAAGGTGTATGTTGGCTAGTTCTGGTTTACCTAAACAGTTCTGGGCTGAAGCTGTGACTATTGCAGCTTATCTAGTCAACAGGTCTCCATCAGCTGCATTAGACATGAAGACTCCTATGGAGGCATGGTCAAGTAGAAAGCATGACTATGGTATCCTTAGAGTATTTGGGTCATTGGCTTATGCTCATATTAGCTAAGGAAAACTAGAACCCAGGGCCTGTAAATGTATGTTTCTGGGATACCCTGATAGAGTGAAAGGGTATAGATTGTGGAGGCTAGATGGTGGTAGACCCAGGGTGATAGTGAGCAGAGATGTGATTTTTCAAGAAGATATTTTGTATAAAGGCATTGAAGAAAAAAGGAATTCAGAAGTTGGAGAGCAGAGCGGGGTTCAGATTGAGGTGGAGCAAAAGGGTGTGAGTGATAAAGGTGTTGATCATGGTACTTCTGATAGCCAAGGGGATGGTTTAGATGATTATCAATTGGCTAGGGATAGACAGAGGAGATAAGTGGTACCTCTTCTCAGGTATAGAGATGGGATTGATTTTTCAGCATTAGACTTTGTTGCTGCTGAAGAAGAAAGTATCTATGAACCGTTGTCATACTCTGAGGCAATTTCTATGAAAGAAAGCTCAAAATGGTTTAAGTCCATGGGGGAAGAGATGGAATCTCTTTATAAGAATGGCTGAGGGCCGGTTGATAAACATGAGGGTCACAAGCCTGTGTCATGTAAGTGGTTGTTCAAACTGAATAATGGGATTTCTGAAGGTGAACCTCCTAGGTATAAGGCTAAATTAGTAGCTAAAGGGTTTACACAGAAGCCAGGGGTGGATTATAATGAAATATTCTCACCTGTTGTGAAACATTCATCTATAAGGGTTATGCTGTCATTGTTCTATGGATATGGAGTTACATCAGTTGGATGTGAAAACTATGTTTTTACATGGGAAGTTAGATGAAACAATCTATATGAAGCAGCCAGAGGGGTTTGAGTTTAAGGGAAGGAAGATAAGGTGTGTCTCCTTAAGAAGTCCTTGTATGGACTGAAGCAATCTCTGAGACAGTGGTATAAGAGGTTTAATGAACATATGGTGACTAATGGGTTTAATAGAAGCAGCTATGATAGTTGTGTCTATTTCAAGGAATACAACTTGAAAAGTTTGTGTATTTATTGCTATATGTTGATGATATGTTGGTGGCTTGTCTAGACTTGGCAGAAGTTGAAGCTACTAAGAGGATGTTAATGTTTGAGTTTGAGATGAAAGATCTATCTGAAGCAAAGAAGATATTGAGCATGGAAATCAAGAGAGATAGGGAACACAGGGTGTTAAAACTGTCTCAAAGCTCTTATTTGGAAAAGATACTGATTAGCTATAGAATGGATGAGGGGAAGCCAATAACTGTTCCTATTGGTGCTCATTTTAAACTGTCAAGCTCTGATTGTCCCAAGTCAGATGCTGAGGTTGATTATATAAAGAAGGTGCCTTATGCCAATGTGGTTGGGAGCTTGATGTACTTGATGGTATGTACAAGACTGGATATTAGCTATGCTGTGAGTTTAGTCAGCAGGTACTTGTCTAATCCGGGTAAAGCTCATTGGGATGTTGTGAAATGGATCTTGAGATATCTCTGAGGTACTAAACATTATGGCTTAGTGTTTGGGTGTCATGAACATGGGCAGAGTAAATGGATTGTTGGTTACGTTGATTCTGATTTTGCCAAGGACCTTGATAGAGGTAGATCTATTTCAGGGTATGCGTTTCAAGTGCTGGGTAACTTGGTTAGTTGGAAAGCTCAATTACAGCATGTAGTCGCATTGTCTACCACAGAAGCTGAGTATATAGCTTTGACTGAGGCAGTCAAGGAAGCTATATGGATGTATGGTTTTGTTTCTAAATTGGGAATTAATGTTGCAGACTCAGTGGTGTATTGTGATAACCAGGGTGCAGTCCAGTTGTCAAAGATTAGCATGTTTCATGAGAGAACAAAGCACATCAATGTGAAGTTGCACTTCATAAGGGATGTGGTGAATATTGGGAAGGTGAAAGTAGAGAGTGCGTGTACATTGGAGAATCCAGCGGATGTGTTTACTAAATCTCTACCTGGTGTTAAGTTTAACTTTTGCTTGGATGCATTGGGAGTTGGGTAAAATCTTGTATTTTAAGATGGAGATTATGAGATATAAAAGTCAAAACAAGTGATATCTTCTGTAGTTAAAAGATCTTCCGAAGCTTGACATATTTCTTCCAAAGCTTGGCTGAAATCTTCCGAAGGTTATGTTTGCTTCGTAAGTTTTGGTAGTATGGGAAGTGTTAGAATTTTGCTTCGGAAGTATTCCGAAGGGTACTTCCTTCTTCAGAAGTATTAGTCTAGGATCCTAATTGTAAATTCTCAATTATATGTTGAGTGTGTAATTTGATCGTTATATTTAGTTGGTCAATTAGTGCTATATATAGGGATCCTGTGTAATTGGTGAGAAGAGAATCAACAACAGTTTACAATCATCATAATCATTTGTGAATAAAGTTATTTCTTGCATTCTTAAAGTTCGTCTTCTTCGTTTCTTATTGTTGTTGAATTGCGCGTTCTTGTACTCAATTAGTGTAACAATTGGTATCAGAGCCTGGTTAGAGGCTCAATTGAGGAACAAGATTCAATCAAAGATCGTTCGACGGTAACAATGGTGTCAACAAAGTTTGAGATTGAGAAATTCGACGGGAAAAACGACTTTGGGTTATGGCGACTAAAGATGAAGGCATTGCTTGCTCATCAACGAGTGGTTGATGCCTTGGCTGGACAATCTAAGTTGCCGAACACAATGTCAGACAAGGAGAAGAAGGAGATGCTTGAACAGGCACACAGTTCAATCATCTTGAACTTGGGTGATCGGGTACTAAGAGAAGTATCGAAGGAGACAGGGGTATGGTCAAAATTGGAAAGGATGTACATGACGAAGTCTCTTGCGAATAGGTTGTATCTCAAGAAGCGTTTGTACACTTTCCAAATGGCGCCTGGGAAGTCAATTGAAGATCATACTGACGAATTCAACAAGTTGGTGTTAGATCTTGAAAACATTGAAGTTGAGTTGGATGATGAATACCAAGCGATCATATTCTTGACCTCTCTCCCATCATCTTATGAGCACTTTGTGGATACTTTGATGTATGGTAGGGATACTCTACCCATGGAGAGAGTGTTGACAGCTCTCAATTCAAAGGAATTGAAGAAGAGAACTGATTATAAAGAAGATAGCAGAGAGGACTTGGTAGTCAGAGGAAGATCTGAACAAAGAAACTTCAAGCCAAGAAGTGTCTCAAAGTCAAGATCCAAGTCTAAGTGGAGGTGTTATGTGTGTGGGTCAGAAAAGCACTTCAAGAAAGATTGTCCTGACTGGAAAAGAAAGAAGGGTGAATCAAGTGGATCAAAGTCTCATTCTAGTCATAATGCACAAGATGATGTATCTGATGGATATGAGAGTGCAGATGTGTTGGCTGTCACAAGCAGCGGTAATGAGAATGAGTGGGTGATGGATTCAGGTTGTTCATATCATATGAAACCTATGAAGGAGTTCTTCAAAGATTTCAAGTGTGAAGATCTCGGTTCTGTAAGGTTAGAGGATGATAGACCTTGCAAGATTGTAGGTCATGGTATAGTGACTTTAAAGATGAAGAATGGAATGGAAGTTGATCTTCATGATGTAAGATATATCCCTAATCTTAAAAGAAGTTTATTGTCATTAGGGTTGTTGGAGAGATCTGGTTACCATGTTAGTCTTAGGGATGGTAAGGCTAAGGTGATTAAAGGATCATTGATGGTATTTTTTGGTAATAGAAGGGATAATAATATCTATGTACTAGATAGTGCTGGTGTAGTAGAGTCCCATGTGGTAACTGCCTCAAGTGATAGTAGTTTTAAGGCCATGTTGTGGCACCAGAGGATTGGTCATATCAGTCAGCAAGGACTGGTAGAGTTGCAGAAGCAACAGGTTGTGATTGAGTTGAAGAATTATGATTTTGGTTTTTATGAAACTTGTATTCTTGGGAAACATAAGAGGGTTAAATTCATAAGGGCTAAGCATATCACAAGTGGGGTATTAGACTACATTCACTCTAATTTATGGGGTCCTGCTAAGGTTGATTCTTTGGGTGGTGCAAGATATTTTATGACTTTGATAGATGATTTTTCAAGGAGCATTTGGGTGATCATCTTAAAGAATAAGAGTGATGTCTTTAGTAAGTTCAAGAAATGGAAAGTCCTTATGGAAACCCAAACTGAAAGAAGAGTCAAGAAGCTAAGAACTAATAATGGGTTGGAGTTCTGCAACCATGAGTTTAATCAGTATTATAAAGCTCAAGGTGTTGCAAGACACAGAACTGTGCCTGGTCATCCACAGCAGAATGGTTTGGCTGAAAGGATGAATAGGACCTTACTTAAAAAGGTAAGGTGTATGTTGGCTAGTTCTGGTTTACCTAAACAGTTCTGGGCTGAAGCTGTGACTATTGCAGCTTATCTAGTCAACAGGTCTCCATCAGCTGCATTAGACATGAAGACTCCTATGGAGGCATGGTCAGGTAGAAAACATGACTATGGTAGCCTTAGAGTATTTGGGTCATTGGCTTATGCTCATATTAGCCAAGGAAAACTAGAACCCAGGGCCTGTAAATGTGTGTTTCTAGGATACCCTGATGGAGTGAAAGGGTATAGGTTGTGGAGGCTAGATGGTGGTAGACCCAGGGTGATAGTGAGTAGAGATGTGATTTTCCAAGAAGATATTTTGTATAAAGACATTAAAGAAAAAAGGAATTCAGAAGTTGGAGAGCAGAGCGGGGTTCAGATTGAGGTGGAGCAGCAGGGTGTGAGTGATAAAGGTGTTGATCATGGCACTTCTGATAGCCAAGGGGATGGTTTAGATGATTATCAATTGGCTAGGGATAGACAGAGGAAACAAGTGGTACCTCCTCTCAGGTATAGAGATGAGATTGATTTGTCAGCATTAGCCTTTGTTGCTACTGAAGAAGAAAGTATCTATGAACCATTGTCATACTCGGAGGCAATTTCTGTGAAAGAAAGCTCAAATGGTGTAAGGCCATGGAGGAAGAGATGGAATCTCTTTATAAGAATGGCATATGAGAGCCGGTTGATAAACATGATGGTCATAAGCCTGTGTCATGTAAGTGTCTGTTCAAACTGAATAATGGGATTTCTGAAGGTAAACCTCCTAGGTATAAGGCTAAATTAGTAGCTAAGGGGTTTACACAGAAGCCAGGGGTGGATTATAATGAAATATTCTCACCTGTTGTGAAACATTCATCTATAAGGGTTATGTTGTCATTGACTGCTTCTATGGATATGGAGTTACATCAGTTGGATGTGAAAACTGTGTTTTTACATAGGAAGTTAGATGAAACAATCTATATGAAGCAGCCGGAGGGGTTTGAGGTTAAGGGAAGGAAGATAAGGTGTGTCTCCTTAAGAAGTCCTTGTATAGACTGAAGCAATCTCCTAGACAGTGGTACAAGAGGTTTGATGAACATATGGTGACTAATGGGTTTAATAGAAGCAGCTATGATAGTTGTGTTTATTTCAAAGTGTACAGCTTGAACAAGTTTGTGTATTTGTTGCTATATGTTGATGACATGTTGGTGGCTTGTCCAGACTTGGAAGAAGTTGAAGCTACTAAGAGGAAGTTAATGTTTGAATTTGAGATGAAAGTTCTAGGTGAAGCAAAGAAGATATTGGGCATGGAAATCAAGAGAGATAGGGAACACAGGGTGTTGAAACTGTCTCAAAGCTCTTATTTGGAAAAGATACTGATTAACTATAGAATGGATGAGGGGAAGCCAGTAACTGTTCCTATTGGTGCTCATTTTAAACTGTCAAGCTCTGATTGTCCCAAGTCAGATGCTGAGGTTGATTATATGAAGAAGGTGCCTTATGCCAATGTGGTTGGGAGCTTGATGTACTTGATGGTATGTACAAGACTGGATATTAGCTATGCTGTGAGTTTAGTCAGCAGGTACTTGTCTAATCCGGGTAAAGCTCATTGGGATGTTGTGAAATGGATCTTGAGATATCTCTGAGGTACTAAACATTATGGCTTAGTGTTTGGGTGTCATGAACATGGGCAGAGTAAATGGATTGTTGGTTACGTTGATTCTGATTTTGCCAAGGACCTTGATAGAGGTAGATCTATTACAGGGTATGCGTTTCAAGTGCTGGGTAACTTGGTTAGTTGGAAAGCTCAGTTACAGCGTGTAGTCGCATTGTCTACCACAGAAGCTGAGTATATAGCTTTGACTGAGGCAGTCAAGGAAGCTATATGGATGTATGGTTTTGTTTCTAAATTGGGAATTAATGTTGCAGACTCATTGGTGTATTGTGATAACTAGGGTGCAGTCCAGTTGTCAAAGATTAGCATGTTTCATGAGAGAACAAAGCACATCAATGTGAAGTTGCACTTCATAAGGGATGTGGTGAATATTAGGAAGGTGAAAGTAGAGAGTGCGTGTACATTGGAGAATCCAGCGGATGTGTTTACTAAATCTCTATCTGGTGTTAAGTTTAACTTTTGCTTGGATGCATTGGGAGTTGGTTAAAATCTTGTTTTGATTTTAAGGTGGAGATTGTGAGATATAAAAGTCAAAACAAGTGATATCTTCCGAAGTTACAATATCTTCCGAAGCTTGACATATTTCTTTCGAAGCTTGGCTGAAATCTTCCAAAGGTTATATTTGCTTTGTAAGTTTTAGTAGTATTGGAAGTGTTAGAGTTTTGCTTCGGAAATATTCCGAAGAGTACTTCCTTCTTCGGAAGTATTAGTCTAGGGTCCTAATTGTAAATTCTCAATTATATGTTGAGTGTGTAATTTGACCGTTATAGTTAGTTGGCCAATTAGTGTTATATATAGGGATCTTGTGTAATCGGTGAGAAGAGAATCAACAACAGTTTACAATCACTATAATCATTTGTGAATAAAGTTTTTTCTTGCATTCTTGAAGTTCGTCTTCTTCGTTTCTTGTTGTTGTTGAATTGCGCGTTCTTGTACTCAATTGGTGTAACAACTATTATAAACAAAAAAACCTTAACTGAAGTCTCAATATACCAAAAAGAAAGATCAAAAACTTCAAAAGTAAATACTAATATTTAAACAAATTTAAAGATGATGAAGACTAGTCATCCTAAACTGTGAATTAGTGTCAAGACATAAAAGAGATGATTTACGATGTAACAAAACTATAAAGATGATGTAGGAACTAGTTTGGGTAAATAATTGTCAAAATCAAATTGATACCGAGACAAAAGAGATCATTTGCTTCTCAAAATAAAGATTCAATTTAAATGATTAGATAAAAATAAATCTAGCAACGTACGATAGCATTAATTATTCATTCACATATATTTAAATCTATTTTCAAAACAAATACAACCATAAACCTCCAACAATCACAATTTCTATATCATTTTCATTGATGAACACATTGTACATACGCTTGGTGAACATAATTAAATGAACAATATTGAACCAAGATTCGGAAAGTAAAAACTCGAGAAAGATGAATTTTTTAATGCTCCTTAACCTACTGTTGAAATTTTTAGCCTAAATAAACTTATTTAACATAATAGTTCTTACCATTTTGAATGCTACAGAGGTCTTCATCAACATCAGACTCAACCATCTTACTACCCTGAAATAAACGGTATAAACAAAATTGAAAAAAGGCTGCAGTCAAGAAATCTAAACCAAAATGTATCAAAGAACATCAAAATCAAACCACTACAATCACCAAAAAACACACATGCAAAAAGAAATCGAGCACTAAAAAATTTAAGGCTTGCCAAATACCTCGAACGCTAAACACTAAAGACCAATCGAATGATAAAGTAGATACCAAAAGAAATTGCTAAACGAAAGCAAACATGCAGCAGCACAATATCTCAAGAGAACATAAAGAGAAGAAAGAGATGAAAGATGAAGCCGGTGAGAAGAAGTGATGAAAGGGCGAGGAGGGGTACATTATATAACCCACTTGTTGCTTGTATCATGCGCCTAAACAATAGTACAACAACATTATGCATTGATCACTTGTAAAGTTTGCTTAAAAACAATCACCTTACTATAACTACCATTCCAATACTGAATACAATAAATTCCTCAAATCTCTCTAATGTATGCTCCTAGTTACAACTACAAGTTTAAGACCTTGAAAACTTAATGACAAATTACAAGCTGAAGACTATTTATAGTCTAAGAACAACATTAAAAATGTACAATTCACACCCTATAATTTGTCTAAATGACAGAAAATTTATTTTGTCTAAACAAAATATATTTCTTCAATTGAGAGCAAACATCATTGTTTAACATGTCAATTGTTCGTCAATTTTTAGGATAAAGCTAGAAGGAGCCTTTAATAGTAATTTTATACTGGACCTAAAATTAAAATCTATAAAATCAAAAGACGTGTGAATTCTTGTGTCTAAAATTGAAATTAGGATGAGCCTTTGTCTTGGTGAAGATTGACACAATACATGAAATGTATTATAGTGTATTAACCAATAATAAAGATGACTAAATAAGGCCTAATCAAAAAGCTAAAACATATGTTATTAAACAAATGTTTATTTAATAAAAAGTCATAGATAGAGTGGATAATCACCCTAGTCTTAGGGACACTTAAGTGTCGAAGGCCTAAAAGCACTTTTGGAATACTGAAAATGACAATTGAGTGTAAGATTGGATAAAGTGAAATGTTTAAAAAAGAAAATAAAAGTTTGTCACTCGGCAGTATGATCGACCGTCCATTGTTAGAGATAGGGTTTTAATTTGTTTTGATTCAGCGGTTGAAACCCATTTCTTGTTAAAATTTGTGTTTTTTCTCCTGTTTTGAACCTTGCATCTTAGAAAAATTGTTGCTTGAGGTACCAGCTCAGTGGAGGAAACGAAGTTCTAGCAATTTGATTTGAAAAGAGATGGTGGTCTGAACAGAAATGAAATGTCAACCTTTTTTGTTGTGGTACATTGTAGAGTGAAGTTTAGCAATGAACAAATTAGAGTGAAAGATAGATAAATCGTGTGAGAGAAGGGTGTGTACCATTTATAAGAGGTACTATTATGACGGTCGACGGTGGTTAAAATTGATGATGTGGCAAGAGAGAGAAAGAAAGACATAAAGATACAAAAATAGATAGTAAAGAAGATATGAAGATAGGTGTTTTGTATCAAGTACCACTATTGCACCGGTAACAACTAAACAAAGGCAGTATTGGTAACAACATTTGAATTTATTAAATTACGGTATCAGTGCTAGGCAGGTAAGGGCCCCAATAAAAACCAAAAAGTATCGATTTGCTACCGAGTACCAAACAATAATTTTTCTTTAACCATTTTGATATAATTTTTGGCACATTTTGAATGTTTTATATTCCAAGTTCAAGATTACTAATTAGGGATGCAAACGAACTGAACGTTCAGTGAACAGTTCGTGAACCGTTCGGCGGGAAGTTCGTTTATCTAACACGAATAAGAAAATTTTGTTCGTTTAGTTAAACGAACGAACATGAACACTAGTCGTGTTCGTTTATTTATGTTCGTGAATGTTCGATAATGTGTTCGTTTATGTTCGTTAATGTCCGTTCGTGAACGTTCGACAATGTGTTCGTTTATATTCGTTAATCTGTTTGTTTATATTCTTAATTTTTGTGTCAGTTATTTTTATGACTATTATATCAAGTGTTTTTTTTATATTTATGTTAAGTACTTGTTTCTTTTTTGATTGATTTTGTGTAATGTTTGTAATATAAATGTAAATTTTATTTTAAAATAAATCTATAATCATTTGTATTCGTTTGTGTTTATGATTTTTTTGTGTTCGTCATGTTCATGAACAGTTGTTTGTGTTCGTTCGCTTATGATTGTGTTCATTTGTATTCGGTAAGTGTTCGTGAACAGTTCATGATCATGTTTATTTTCTTAATGAACGAACACGAACAAAAAATCTCGTTCGGTAAGTGTTTTTGAACAGTTCATGAACAAGTATATTTCTTAACGAACGAACATGAACAAGGCCTTGTTCGTGTTCATTCGGTTCGTTTGCAGCCCTATTACTAATGCTTTTTATATTCTGAATGTTTTTGGTATTATAGTTCATAAATTGGTATTCAAAAATCACGTAACAACTTATTTTTTAGCTGGGAAAAGAAACACTCAAAGCGATATCAAATCGGTAAAGAATGGTAAAGCTGGTACGATACCGTACTATTACTAAACTAATAGATTTTGTACAATATTCGATACCCCATACCCCTAAAGTTTGGTATTGATATTTTCATTACTATTAGTAAGGTTCCAGTATGATACTAATCCCATCCCAAAGAGGAAAGGTGAAGAAAGAGTAGATAGATAGAGTATAGAAAGAGGGGATTTAACTTTTGAATTCAATATATCATTTCTTAATCGGGTAGGGGGTTAATTGTAAAGATAAATATGTAGGAGTTAGAATGGTCTCACCTTAATTAAAGGTTATGGATTCGAGCCTTGGGTTAAGAAAACATAAACTATAAAAAATCTACATGAAAAAAGATGTATGGTTATAAACATCAACAAACCTCAAAAATATACCCAAATCTATTTCTAACCAGCTATAATGTGAATGCTAAAAGCAACAATTAATGTCCCTCGAATAGCTTTTGTTTGTATACATATTTACAAAAACCAATTTAAAACAAATTTCTTTCCATTCATACATGTCAAATTTTAAGTTCCAATCCATTGAAACTAATATTTCGAAAACGTACGTCATGATGATCATGAAAGATGAATTGTTTATGATGCAAAATGAAAAAGAACCTACATTAATGCTCTACCTTTCATATTCCCAATTCCATCCTAAAAGTTAAGTCGGTCGATTTGAGAGTTCTCATAAAGAGGGATTGCGAGCCATGGGGATTTGCAAATTAAGGTGTTTTTAAAAGATGTTGTTATTTAAATCATACTCTTTTAAAACCCTAGTCTATAATCATTAATTATTATCCAATTATTAAAAAAAATTTAAAAATTAAATCTATTTAACTCTTAAGAACAAATGTAATGGGGCTTTAGGAGGACATTAAAGAGCATTATAGCATCTTAAAACGCATTTACATCACTTTCGTGAGCATTATAAGAGCGTTATATGTGGGGGCGTTTCCATCATAAAGTCCTAACATCTCATAATTCTTATAAATAGGTAATAACTGAAGAGACATTAAATGACATCAACCATTACACATGTTTTCTACTAGAAAAATGATATTAAGTTTGCGCTGATGTAACGTAAAATGCCCTTTAAAAAACATTAACTATGGTCTCAACTACTCCAAACTAAACTAATTTACACCATGTAATTATATCAAGTAGGGTTTAAACCCATGACATCTTTTCTAAAAGGCAAAATATCTATCAAATAGGATAGCTCAACCGAAAATCATTCAACTATTAGTCAATGATAAATGACTCTCAATAAATGCTACCAAATCTATAAATTTACTTAACATATTTCACAAAAGAAAATAATCTAAACAATATAATTCATAAGTAACTTTTTTCATAAGATATTTATGATACTGTTTCGATTTTTTATACATAATTCAATCTTTTGTCTTAAATTTTATGGTGTTTCCATTTATCAAAATCGTTATATAAAACTTAGTGCCAAAAATATTTAATTCCCAATGTTTTATATAACTACTTTTTTAATAAAGTCATGTGTAATGTAAAAGCTGTTGAATAGAACAACATACTTAGATTATATAAAATTACAAATTACTAAAAAAATTATATGAAATTACAAAATTTTAAAAAGCAAATCAGATTTACAATGAAGAGCAAGTTTTAAATGCTGCCAACAAGGGTTAATAACCCTGAATTTACTGTTAATATTTTTGGTACATTATCTGATATCAATATTTTTATAACAAAAAATATAAGAACACAAATTGAGTGGTACGTATTTTAATCTATACTACTATGTAATGCATATTAGAAGGATAAGATGGTAATTTCATTCAAAGTGTAAGATACATATACAACATTTTAAACATAGAGTACAAATGTTTTATGCAATAGTTTCACTTTTGCCTACACTAAATAACTTCTTTTAATTATTATATTATTTAATACATATTATTAATACATTATTTAATAATACGATATTATTTAATTCACTTTATTAAATTTTATTTTATTCATAATAATATAAATTAACATTTAAATTTATAGTTACTAATCATATTTTTATAACTAAATAATTAAGAATTATTTTATTTAAATACTTATATCTATACTACTATATCATACATCTCTTTGATTAAAGATGTAATTTTATCAGACATACAAGTTTTAAAACAACGTGTACAAATAAGTGCAAGACATTTAAGAAGTGTAGAATAGGAAATTAATTAAGATTTTTAATACACTTTAAGGGTAATATGGTAAATTTATCCATTAAATTTTATATACCTTGATATTTTTGTCATTGTCTCTTTTATGTATTTAATAAACATTATTAATACATTATTTAATAATATGATATTATTTAGTTCACTTCATTAAATTTTATTTTATTTATGATACTATAAATTGACATTTAAATTTATATTTACTAATTATATTTTTATAACTAAAAACTATTTATATTAAGTATTATTTTATTTAAATATTTAAGTATATAACTTATATATATCTTCATATTTATAATAATTATAATACTATTATTTTTCTAGGGGCATATTCTGAGTTTAATAATTTTAATATTTTATCAATATTTTTTATAATAAAAGTGAAAGGAGGATAGAATGATAATTTTACATATGGATTAAGACAATCATATGAAAAGTCATGCTTAAATTTCAAAAAAAGTAACTATTTTATTTTATTTATGCCCATACGATAAAGCATAACATATGATTCTTATAATACAAATGCTAAAGCATATGTACGTGGCCAAACAAAACCACCATTTGCTTTCAATGTCGTTCATTCATTGCGATTGATCACTAATCCCTCTTCCCTTTTTCTTTGCTAGTTGTTAACAACTTAATAATAATCAAGATGGTAATTGTGGTGACAATATCTCCATTAAGTTTTTCCGATCTATACAAATCACCACCGAAAGCTGTCTCCGATGATTATAAAACTCTAACCTACATTCATAAAACGAAACCCCACTAAAATCTAGGTAATAAGTGATTTCTGACCACAAATGTCACCCATACTTTCATTAGTCTTGTTGGGATAATATAGTTGTCTTAAAGACTTTTGTTATATACGTAATTGTTTTCGTTCATTCATTTTTTTCAATAATTATATTTTGATTTTTTAATTTACATTATAATGCACCGAGTCGATACCGACTAAAATCGAATTCCCAAAAAATTGAGCAACATCCGTACCACCGTAATGCGGGCATTTTCACTAGTTATTCTTAAAGCTTTATAAGTTATTAGGGAAAACCATTACATTTTATTTTAATAGCTAAAAATGAGTTAATTAATAGGTATTTAGTGATTTGAAACTTGTAAAAAAAACTATATACCTGTTATTAATAACTAATATAACTGGAACTCATGTTTACTACCATAGAAAAATTAAGAACTTAACATAAAATTAGAATAAATTACCCATCTCCTATTAAAGATTCCTGAAATAAAAAATTTATTATTTTTCTATTCACTTACAACCACTAATATTCATTATATTATAAAGAACACACTCACAAATATATAATGAATCCACAGTGAATGCTCTAATACATTATATTATAAAAATAAAATAAAATATGAAACACATTTATAAATATTTACAGTAAAATTATTCGAAATTTTGCTAGATGTATTCATATGTTTACTAAAAATAAAACAATGGATCTCAAAATCAATGAAATCTCTTAAGATATGTTCCCGAGTTTATTTAAGAAAATAAAAGAAGGGAAGTGAAAGGAAAGAAAAAAACATCAATTGTGTTCCAGAGTTTTTTTTATTGGAAGAAAATGGAAGGTAAATAAAAAAATTATGTTCCCAAGTTCACTTAAGAAGAGAAAAGAAGGGAATTTGAAGAAAAATGAAAGCTAAAAACAAACCTTCAAAGTTCAAAAGAAATGGAGAGTAAAGAAAAAAAGGAAAAAAAGAATAAGAAGAGAAAAAAAAGGGAAAATAAAATAAAAGAAAAGCAAATTTTCTTTTCTTTTCTCTCCTTAAATAAGCGTCGTCTCATTTTACGTACTTACAATGCGAGTATAGTAGGGGTGTTGAATATTTGAATCGTATTCGGAAAACTCAAAATTCGATTCGAGTCGAAAATCAGTGATTCGAAATTCAATTTAAATTTTCAAATTTAAATTCAATTCGAATTTTCAAATTCGAATTGCGAATTTGTGATTTTCGATTCGATTTGATTTGAAATTCAAATTAAATATATACATACTTACACTTATATCTTTTATATATTAATTTAGAAATATGCATATTAAAAAATAAGAATTAAAAGTTTAAAAATATATAATGTAAAATCTTAAATATTAATTGTTACCACTTAAATTATTTGTATATCATGCTTATTTATTTATTTTGAGCATTTGATATTGAATCTTTCGAATCAATTTTAAAAATATTGTTCGATTCCACCTTTAACACTGCATGTCCCGCAACAAACCCGTTATCCTTAAGCCCAACCAAAGGAGATACCCTGATAAGATCCACACAAGCGTGTTTCCCCCCTGCCCACCCAAATACAAGAACGTCAGCTGGGCATAGAGTAGACCTTCCCTCTCGCGGATCCGTAAAAAAATTCACGGGAGCCTCCTTTTTAGCTGAAATTCCTGCCCGCTTAAGGACATCGCAAAGGACATCCCTAACCAAATCATGTCTGTATTGAAAATCAGGCAACTTCTTGCAATGAACCGCATGGTCACCAAAAGCATCCAAAAAACTTTACGGCAAACTAGACAAGGCTCATCAATCGAAAACAAGGGAATCAACCGATATTTAAGGATAACCCGAAATTCCAAAGACGACATATGCTGCCCCAGTCCTTCAATGGGGATGATGGTCAAAAAATCCTAAGCCTGAGGAGCTCGTAAGCACTCAAACACCGCTTTTTGACGGGGTGACAAATCAAACCTCACTTTCAAATTTTGAACGATCCTACCAAAAAGTGCACTCGCCAAAACATGTTGGGCTTTAGCGGGGGCGGTGTCCTTTTTAGAGAACCCGCTAATATCAAAATCAGGAAGAGATTTGTGCACGCGGTCCAATGCACACCCATAATCAGAATCTAACCTGTTCAAGCTACATCCCCGAAGAATATGGTCCTGCAAAACCCACGATTGTGCCCTAGAGGCCACAAAAGCATATGTCGATACATCTTCACCGGAGCATAAACCAAGCCCCCCAAAACATGCAACTCATGTTCCTAAAATACAATTCATGCTGTGTATTGTGCAACTCATGTTCCTAAAATAGAATCGTGCCCCCTTAATTAAATATAAAATGAAAACTAAGACAATCACAAAACCAAATGAAATCAAATCAAGATCGATTCTAAATTTATGACACCTTGATCTTACGCAAGTCTCATCTCGTTTTGTTTTGTTTGTTTTGTTCACAGGTGAGTCGATGACTCATAAGAAGCATGCGCTGCCTTAAATATCTCCTACATGTGCTTTGAAAGCATTGGATGTTTGGAACAAGATAATTTCATAGTTAAGTGTGTTTAGATGGGAACATTCCTTGGATGGTTGTCGATACATGAACTCCTTGTAAACAAAACAGACAACATTGTTTAGTATGAGAGGTCACATGTTATAATGGTATCAGAGTCATTCCGTTGTTATTCTATCTATAATGCCATAATGGTAGGGCAAAACTCACCAAAGACGATAGTGTCCCAACGGGTGTTTGTGACATTTTAAGCAAATTTCACATCTTCACACCTTAAGGTAACATCTTTCCAAATATCACAAACGTGTTTTGACTACATTGCATAAGTAATAGAGGAAAACACTTCAAAAGGCTTAGCTAAAAGATATAACCAAATTGGAAATAAATCAAATGGTTCTTTTAATGTATGTTAGATCATACTTTGTGCTTACTGAACTATACATCTGGGCATTACTCTCCAGAACATCTAAAAAGTACAAGAAAATGGGAACTGTGATTCTTTTGATATATGTTGATCTAAATATATAAATACACAATGGATGAGCCCATAATGGCCTACAGACAAGAAAGTTCTCTTTTTGTTGGGTAGAATGGGTGTATTGTTTTAACTCATTTAACATGTTTACAACTTTCAATCCAATCACAACTAGACTAAATGTTAATCCTCTTACAACACGTCTAATCTATTTAGATAAATAAGTTAAATTGATCATATATATAAAAGTGTCTTGTTAGAGTTGACTGTCTTTGAAATGAATAAAGATATCAGTAGCATTCAGGTTCATTGATTTAACACGAACAAATGAGTGGTCTCTCCCCAAAGCAGTGAAGACCAATTACCGACCTCAATGCGGTCTTTGGTCTTGTGTTCATATAGGTACCGGTCTCAGTTGGCCTCGGATTATCCCTGCTTCAGTCCAGGTAAACCCTTTTGCTAAGACCTACGTATCTTTACCATTAATTGTAGTTCAATCTACAAACAAGTTTGATTGTATGAAGTACGAGTATCAATCCAATAAAAAATTTCACCATCACACTTTAGTATGCCATACTTTACATGTAGATCCGCCCCTGTTATAACATGCATGTATCCAGTATACTTATCGTGTATAACAACCCTATAAACCAATCTTATAAAGAAAAGAAAATGGCCATCTACAAGTAAAATGGTAGAATACACCAGTTCCAATATTCTTTCATGTGCAAATAAACTCGCAATCTCCTCTTTGAGTGCGATTGGGTCATTATGCATATTGGAAAACAGGCTTTTGGCGCGTGTGATCATTTTCTTACTATTGCTGCTTTGATGCAGAAGCTTTTGATGTCAAAGAATGGAGCATATATTGAGCAGAAACCAATTCCTCTCGAAGCATCAGATTGTATTCGTATAAACTTTGCAGATTCTTCTGTATTTCCGAAGCATCTATTTCTGAATCTGATTTGGTTTCTGTTTAACATGAAAACAGATAAAATATAAAAATCATGACTTTCAAGCAGATTTTAGAGTTCTACTTTTCCGCCCAAAAACAACTTCCATCTAGTGCCTTTTTTAAAGTTGTGATTATAAGTCCAAGTGAACACACTGCCACATGTGTTTTAACTAAATAACAAAAATGCCACCACGTAAAAAATCATCAAGCTGATCCAACGGCGATAAAGTGATTCTCAGTTTTTCAGATGATTCTGAAATGAATATTCTGTGTGTGTGTGTGTGTGATATTTAAGGAAAGTATTTAAAAGAAGCCACCAAACTATTTATGAGGTTTCAATTAGGCACCTTAACTACATAAAAATCAAATAGGGCCACCGAACTGCACAATCTTGCCAAATGACAAAACTTCCCTCGACTTATATTTGTTTGATTGTCAAAACCAAGAAGATAAAATAAGTTAAACTGTACAAAACAAATAAAATTTTAGTACTGGCAGAAAAACTAATATTCTTGTGCTAGAAAATATAAAATTAAAACTTGGATAAGAAAAACTCCTGGATGTATAAATTTAAAAATCAAAATAAATTTTTAACTAAGTTTGTATGTTGGTCAGACTAAACCTTGAACTTTGAGTTAAATTTCATTTTGTGAATCTTTAAATATAAACACTAAATGACAATGCATATGGGTATTTTTATGATTCCTTTTTACATTTTGGACAAACTTGGTGTAAATAAACAAGACTGCATAATTCAGTGGCCTCTTTACATGTTTTCCAGTTGACTAGTTGAGGTGCTTTATTGAAACTTTGTAGTTAAGCTAACGGAGCTTTCGGGGTGCTTATTAAAACTGTTAATCTGCTTATTAAATTTTTTATTTTTTTTATAAGAAACTTCAGACTGCATATCAGATAAGCAATCCCAAACGCCTAAGAGTAGTTTGTTGTTACATCAATATAAAATAAAAGATAGATAGTTTCAATGAGCAAATCCATAGACCTAATGTAGAGTTTTTAGGGGTAAAACGATTATTTTAGCTCATAAAACAGCCAGAAAAGGGAATTTTACAACTAATATCAGGCATTTGAAAATAAAAGGCTGCAATAAGCCAGTGATTACCTATTGAAGGTGGTAAAGGTATGCCATTAGCAGCAGAACATGACTGTTGTTGCATAGGGGCACTTCTGTTGGTCACATCGCCTGAGCACTCATTTTGCAACACCTGGATATCAAATACTTATTGTTCTTAATTAGGTAAATTATTCTTGATATAAATAAGAATAAACCTGAAGCTAGATTATAAAAGTAACAATGAAATAATATTAGCATAATCTAAAGAACAGAACTATATTGCAAGCACTTATTTAAAATTATTACTGGTTCAAGATTTTGTTTGGTTTAAGAAATAACTAATGTATTTATAAGATTTCAAAAACTACAGTATTCAAGTAATAATCTAACTTTTGTTAATAAATCACAAAACTATATTGCAAGCACTTCTTTTTAAAATACTTACTGTCAAGATTTTGTTTGGTTTAAGGAATAATTAATGTATTGATATGATTACAAAAACTACAGTATTCAAGTAATCTAACTTTTTTGAATAAATCCATTCACGAGTTTGTATGCAATAATAAACTTTATGCAACTTTCAACCCATTTCCTTTAGCATCAAACCAATCAAGTTTGGAGAACCACATAAAAAGTTGCTACAAGAAAAACTAAACTTTTGAGGTTGATGCATATCTAACTATACCTACATTTAATCAAATGATTATCAGATTATCCAATCCTCTAAGTATTGTTAATGAATTACTAAAAGTTTCTAAGGTACATCATGTATAGAGCCATAGAGGTGGAAATTTCCCATTTAATATAGGGTTAAACGTAGGAACTTGCCCAAAGTGTATTTTTAATGCATACAATCTCCTAAGCCTGACTAATTCAAAAACATAGATTATGATTGTAGTAATACAGCGTCCGCAATCATATTTAACACAGTAGAAACAGGTCTTAATATGGACAAAAGATAATTGTGGGTCAACCTAACCCATCCCGCACTAAGGAACTACCCATTTTGACTTGTTACCCTACCCACCCATCTTGACACCTGTTATCTATGCACGAGTCCCTTTAGCTTTAACAACCATGAAACGCAGACCACTTGAGAACTTAAAAAATTGCAAAAAGCTTTAAAAGATGTATATTAACACTTACTTGGCAAGAAAATTTGTTCTCATGGATTGATGCAGAATTACGAAAACGACATGCCACCCCTTGGGTTTGAACTTGCTCTGTAGTACACTTCAGTGGAAAAACAAGAGCTTGTTAACATATATAATCAAGAAACCAATAAAATTCCAATATGAGCAGTTGTACCAGGTAATAAATAATATAATGTATTCCTAAGCCCCGCAAGTACCGAAGGCCACCTAACTATTAAAACATTTTAGAGGCCAACTAACTACCAATTTAGTTGCTTTTATGCTAATTTAGGTAAAATAACTTAAAGAAAAATTGTTAAATGGCACATTACCCTTAAAACTAAAGCTTGAAACATCTAGAGTTGTAAAGATGACCAAAATGCTAATAAAACTACTATAAAGAATCAACTCAAAATGAATTGTCAAAGCACAAGTTAGTAGATTCAGGGGTATTTTCACCATATCGTAATCTTTAGACAAGACAAAAAGTTTCAAAACTAAGGGCATTTAGTCACTTTAAAATTCCCAACAAAGGACTGGTCAAAAATAGCATAACAGAAACCACATTGCTACTTAGGTGGCCTCTAAAATTGTTTCTAATATTCGCGTGGCCTTTGTGATACTTTTTGACTACTTGGGTGACCTATGTATACATTATTCCATAGTAAATTTAATAAAATTTACCTTCTCATCAGGTATGTCAACTTTCATGTTAAAACTGATAGCATCTTTTCTTATATGTTGCTTTCTTTCAGATAACGGCTCTTCATTTCGGTTTGACTTAGCAAATATCCCCCAGCAACATGATGTTTCCACAACAGTTCCATCTTCAGGAGGTAATGAACCACGACCCCATGTAAGAATTACGTATTGCCTCAACTATTTGACATTTTAAGCAAACCAAAAACACATTTGGAATACAGTAGTTTAAACAATATAAGCATAGAAACATGATTTTGGATAACAGGCCAAAAGGGGTAAATGTTGAAACAATTAACTTGTATTACAGGTCAAAACAGGCTGGGCAGGGTTGACTAGTAAAACACTTTTTTTTCTTTATTTATGAATGTATTAATCATCATGTATTAGAAAAATTATACATACGTAACATATTTACACAGGTTTGGGTTGGGTGCTGAGTCGGTTCTGTGGAAACATATTTTTGGTATGAGTCGATATGGTCCACGCTGGGTGAATCCGTAACGCTTTTTGACCAGTTTTAGGGAAAAAAATTTATAAATAACTATTTGAACCGAAATTTATGAACATGCGATATGTCAAAACAGGTTCAGGGTGGGTAACGGGTTAGTTCAGTTAAAATAGGCCAGGTTGGGTCGACTCCTCACCTTTTGTCCAATTTTTAAAAATTTATATATAATTAATGTGGCAAACGAACCAAAACAAGTCCGGGTTGAAACAGGTCATTGTGTAAACTGATATTATTATTACTATGATAATGTAAATCTTTTAATCTAAAAGATTGGAAGTTCTACGTATTAATATAGACTAGGGTGATTTTCAAACCGGCAAGCTGTCCCTTTTAACAGCACAAACAGGTCAGGTTAAACAGGTCATTATCGGAACTGGTCAGAATGAGCAGAGTCGGGTTTATTAGTGAACACTTTCTGTCCATCTTATCAAAAACAAAAACAAAAAAAAATCATAAATGTTCAAATATTTATATAATAGTAATCTAAAGAAAATATATGTAGTTGCATACATTAAATTAGACTTGGGTGGCTTTCAACCAGTCCACCTGTTTGACCTATTCCCCATTTCCCTTTTAGCTAATTTTTGTGATTCAGTCTGCTTGACATAAAACAACATAAATAAACCCATTCATAAGTAAATGGAACCTTCAAATATGACAACTTTTACCTTGTCCCAGCGTTCTTGTGCTTTCTTACGCTTTCTAATCATTCTCATAACTTTATCTTCACGGCGGAACCTTTTGAATCTGTATTCAAACTACAAGGGGATATAATTAGGAAAATCTAAAAGATGGTTATAGTAGATGTAATGTTATTTTATGTACACATATAAGTTTCATATTTAAACATGTAATCTTAGGAGAACAAGAAGAAATAACACAAAAAGTTTGACAAAACAGAAAATGGGTTTGAAAAGAAAAGCATTTCATTTTGTTGGAAGATCATATTATTTGAGTAGCATAGAGTAGATGTTATGGGTGGCAAAATCGACAAGTTGAGTAACCGCCCAAAACAGGTAACTTTAGACAAGTCATAACAAGTTGGTTGGGTTGAGCTGCCCATCAAATTTGTCCATTTTATTTTGAATTGTATACATAATTAATATGTAATTGTAAAAAAATCCTACAATCTTGGAGTGAATTTGCACATAAGTTCCTCGATTTTGTTCTGCATGATTAATATGTAATTGTAAAAAAAATCCTAAACTTTTAAAAAGTCACGGTAAAGTCATTTTAATTAAGTCAAGGGACTTAATCATACAAACAAGAAGGATCTTTTTTCGTTAAATTTTGCAAAGTCCATGGATGTAGTCACGCAAATTATAAGGACTTTTATGTTAATAAAAAATTGCAGGGCCTTTATCATTATGTTTAAAA
This sequence comes from Flaveria sonorensis, assembly GCA_025506505.1. Lineage (NCBI taxonomy): Eukaryota > Viridiplantae > Streptophyta > Magnoliopsida > Asterales > Asteraceae > Flaveria > Flaveria sonorensis. The sequence continues at coordinate 7,749,518 of CM046439.1, forward strand.
GTTAAAGAGACTTCATCATGCAAAAATAAAATCAATGGGCATATGTGTGGCTTCACCAAAAGTCCATACTATTTTGTGACAGTTACCCTAAATAATATATTAAATATGATTACGAAAACTATTATTAATATGACTCAACTTTTTCAATAAAGGAATATAGAAGATTGCAAACACTTTTGAGTGTAGTTTTGAGAAATATTAAACCATTAACCCCATTGTAGCACTTTCAACAGAATATAACCTGAAATGGCTTATTTTCATGTACTTTTGGGATTTTTAAACCATATGGGCCCACGTAAACTTAAAAATACGACCCATTTAAATCACATTATTAATTCACCACTCTAAAACATTACAACTACAAGTTTTGAAAATACATATACCACACTCTAGCTCATATAAGGCCAATATAGGTTCATTTAGCCCTGCTATAAGCTCGGTTCATTATATCAGTCGCAAAACATATTTTGTTTTATCAATATAAGATTGTAAAGCATGTTGGATTAATTTGATGTGTTTAATAGTCGGGTTATTGGATACGGGTCAAAGTTGTGGATCCATATCAACGGGTCAAAGTCAGCAAAAGTTTTATTTAGTCACATGTTTATTATTAGTTTCTTGAATCAAAGCAGTGGGTTAGTGGTTTTTCTTTTCTTTAGGTGGAAGGATTTTTTCTTTCTATTTAATGTAAGTTTATATGAATGAATGAGTGAGATTGAAAACAGTAAACTTTGTGTGTTTCTTGTGCAAGTGTTTTGGGGCCTGAACCAACATTTCATATGGTTATTTCTTTCTATTTAATGTAAGATTATTTATGAATGAATGAGTGAGATTGAAAGCAGTAAACTTTTTGTGTTTCATGTGTGTGTATTTTGGGGCGTGAACCAACAAAACGTCAAAACATACTAGAAATATATTTAAATATAGGAGCATTAATTACGAAATAGTTTAGTGGCATAATTGCACCAAAAAGTAGAAGAAAAGCCCAATACTAACACAATATACACCACCCAAATCAGCAAGGAAGCCCACTGCATGCTTGGAAAAAGATACACTAGATTAATACCAAGACAAATAAAAAATGGAATACTAACAAATCTATAAAAGTTTAAGTACAAGTAGCATTACTTATAAAAACTAGCAATCAAATTACAGATAGGTAGTGACAGTGATTATAATTTTGTTCCATACAAGTTACAATATTCTTATTTTTTGACAAACTTTTTGTTGGTTTCAAGCTCAAGATTACACACTCACAAACTATCTTTTCATTCATTGCAAAACATTAAATAGATTCACAAAACCAAAAGTCCATGCGTACGTGACCACTATCTAGCACATTATCTCTTAATTTTCTGCATTCATCCCATGTTTTGACCCACTAACATATAACCAAACAATAAAATAAACATATGCTTAAATAAAACCTAGAGTTGACTCATACCCAGTTGACCCGACTTTAACCCGATCAAGATTAATCCCATCACTTTCATGCTAAAGTTACCAACATGCCCATTATAATTAGTACAAAAGCTGATGGAATTGATCCTTTTTTCTTTGTCAAAAGGTATTCAAGACATTTCACAACATGCCTAGTCAAACGTTGCTATTATTTTGGGACCTAGCACTAATTTATAATTTATCCCCTTTGCCCCATAAAGACTGAGACGTTTGACTAGGCACTTCGTAGTAATGCCCTAATTCCCATCCACTAATGATAAAATAAAGAAATTTAGTGAAGTAAAAGCATTATCAACTCATCTAAGTCAATTTAAATTTTGAATTTTTCAAAAAAATGAAATATGTAGAAAATTCCATGGAAGTTAGAAGATGGCAATATCAACTCATTTGGGTCAATTTTGGTTATGTATCATCTCCAACGCGTAAGACGGATAAAATGAAAAAAGGTTAGCTAAAAAGGAAAACAGGTCAAAAGTCACACAGAATGAGATGCATAAAACCTCCTAAATAACATTGTTCAAAAAACAAGTTTACCATTGAAAAGATTGTCTTTGTAATTGTATTTGACACACTAATTGCTGGTAGATTTTGTTTAAGAAATGTGTATTTCAGGTCACTTTACCTGACCCATGCCGAAAAATTATGAACTTTGACCAATTACCCAAACCGCCAGACCGACACATTTACCATCTCTAGTGATTCAACAAACAAAGGTACAAATTAACCTAGCATATCTCAGAATAACCAATTTAAACCTTGATAATAACTCACCTGGGCTCAAAACGCTCTGATTACTGATCTCAACAATGTAAGAAGAAAGAAAATTAACATGTAAAGTGATGTTGACAAGCCCATTGCTCGAATTTTGTAAAGAGGCCCGCAACTGATTCACATCATGCAAAGAAGAGCCCGGAAGAAACTCATGAAACAATGGCTGAATGAGTTTTAGATCATGTTTATTGCGGTAAACTCGAGGAAACAAATTAAATTGAAATACATTTGGATCTTTTCCTCTAAAAGTTACAGGCTTTGCATCACTAGTCCCACTCACAAAACTCATATGCTTTTTGCGTAGACTGATCATCGACGTTATATTGAACTTAAAACCAACAGCATGTGCTGGCATATTTGGAAGATCAATAAACTGCCATGAAGTATAGATATTGTCACGAATAAGTTGACAATTGTGGCATTTAAGTGTCACAACTGGGCCATATGTTGTATTTTGGCAAGAATAATTGGCAAAGGTGGATAAAGGGGCGGTCCTAAAATCCAAAAAGCCAGGATTTCCAATGAGTAAAGTACCAAAATTTTGAAGATTTGAACAACTCATGGCAGAAATGGTGGTTATGTTGAACTCCATATCGTTGCTAAATGAAGTCAAATCAGGTGCATTTGCTGCTCTAACACTACGCACTTCGATGGTTCTTTTTGATATAACTTCGTAGAGTAACCTGTGATGGTAGCAAAACTAAGTTATTTGCAGTTATAGGTGGCAAAACAGGTGGTAAAACAGGTCGGGTGGGTAATGGGTCAAAAGGGCTTGTGTCAAAATGTAAATTTTTGTGGTGGTCAAAATGGGTCAGGTTGACATTTTTTGTTTGTTGCTTCGGAGTTTCATAAATAATTATACATTAAAGGGATTTGATAAGCATAGCCTTAGGGGCTATGGATGACAGCTAAATTATAGTTAATGATTTCTAAAAGTAGAGTTTATCAACCAACTTATGGGTATTATTAAAGGCAAAATGTCATAAAAGAGCTATACACTTCTGGTGGTGGTCTGGTTTGGTAATAACAGCCTTTTTTCAACCATTTTGGTAGTTACATGTTTTTCAAAAAGCTCTACTTTGGTAATTGTTGTAAAAAAAATTACGGGCATAAAAAACAACGCGTGAAGGTTTTCATGTTAAAGTTACCTATTTGTCAATAAGTAGTAGAAGAATAACCATAATATGTTTGTTAACCATAGCCTATAAGGTTATGTTTATCAACCCCCTATATTAAAGCTTGTTACAACAACTACAACGGAAAAAACGATCCAACGGTTTTACATAAAAAGATTTAAAATTTTGTGACTTGACAACACTTTCGCAACTTTTAATTTCTTTTCACCTAGTTTTTTATCTCATTCTTACATATATAGGTCGAATTTGGCAATTCTAACGAACCAAGTACTCCGATCATCCCATGAAAATTCCAGTACACTACTTCCTATTTAGCAGTTTTGTGATAAAGGTTTTCATGTTAAAGCGCCTATTGTGTTGATTGTCATATTTATAGAAAATTAATTAAACTGCATTTTAGATATTTAACTAACATGCAAACACTATGCTCTTCATGGGACAAAGGAGTATTTTGCAAAACTGATGAAAGTTCGTAACGTATATAGTTATGTCATTTCAATCACTCACGCAGCAAACAAACCAATAAAAAGAATGCAACTAGCAACTGAAAAAGCTCCCCCAAGTTCGGTTTTCCTTTTCTTGACAGCCTTTTGATCATCCTACACAAACAATGGAGTACTATTAACAATAACTGAACTACAAAACATTATAAGTAAAAAATCCTTAAAATTTTTAACAGTGAAAAGTGTTGGTCCCCGGTTGCAAACAGTAGATTGAGAATGAATATACTTTGACTGATTTGCACACAGTAGATTACTTTTAAACGATTACATTGATTAGAAGCAATCTTTACGATGTAACACCCGAAAATTTTGTTAATAGTGGAAGGGGGCTAAGTGTAAGAGAGTACAACATTCAATATTTTAATATATATTGAAGGTATGGCCGCCACTTCACATATCATATTCTGCTTTCGACAAACAAAGAAGAAAGAAAAGAAGCAGGAACTTTTCTCTCCGTTTGTGAAGAAGAAGAAGCTGATTATTTTCGAAGGTGAGCATTTCTTTGCATAATTGGCTCGGTTTTGTTGGGTTTTTCAACCATGAAACCGATTTTTATGTGCTTTTTGTGTCCGGTTGCTTGTTTTAGGTGTTCGAACTCTTGTGCACTCAAGTTTGGAGGAGTTTTACTTGTTGGCCGCACAGGTGAGTTCTAGACCCCGGTTTTATGTGTTTTTAAACTTTTTGGGGCTGAAAATGCATGATTTAAAATGTTTTACAACTGTTTAATTTGTACCCGTACGTATGTGTGCATGTATGATTGTGTTTTATGGATGTATATGTGTTGGGGATGTTTAGAATGCTAGTTATAAGCTTAGAACATGTTAGAATGCAGATTGGGTTTGAATTTGATTCTGAAAAATGAACAACAGTTGGTCATGCGCCCAAATAGGGCTCATGCGCCTGGAATTTTGCCTTAGAAAAACTTAAGTGAGGTTCATGCGCCTCAATAGTTCCCATGCGCCTAGGAGTTTGTCTGAAAATACTAAGTGTTAACCCATGTGCCCAAACAGTACCCCATGCGCCCAACCATTTTGCTCAGGCGCCTAAGCGTTAGTCATGCACCTGAACAGTACCTCATGCGCCCAAGTTAGTGCCCAGATGACTAAGTGTTGGCTCATACGCCCACATAGTGTTAATGCACCCAAGCAGGATTCATGCGCCTGTATAGTGCTCATGCGCCTAGAATACTTAGAAAATTTTCTGAAATTTTGGGAAATTAGAATTTAGGGTTTGACCCTGGTTTGACTTGGTGTTTTTATTTGTTTATTTTATGCATGTTTTTGGGTTGTTCTTATGTTCCTTATTATGTATTATTATGTGGCTTTACGTGGTGTGATTATGCTCATAAAGTATTACCAATAACCAAGTGAAAGATGAAAATTAATGAAAAGTAGAACATAATGAAAGAATGAAAGTCTTGCAAGCAAATTGAATGGAGGTGCACGACCACGTTGTCGTTAGCTCAACTGTGTACGGTTTAGCTAACCCGAAGGATGTACACAGGGTCAATCCTTGAGATTGACATGACCCTTGCTGCTTGCCCCAGGTGACTGGGTCAGCTTAGTGCACAATTTTCGGGGTCTATTTATAGACCTCAGGCCCAGCACCAGCTTAGTGCACAATGTTCGGGGTATTGCACATTGGTCCGAAAGGAAAGTGAAAGATAATAATGAAAGGAAGAATGGGAAAGATAATGATGATAATTATGAATATTATCTGAATGTACATATGATGCGTGCTCGCATACGAAAGTAGTGTAATTTATTCAAAAAGGGATATTTTCGTATACAAATCATACGAGGTACTTTTATACTTTTAAAACTAGAACTCACTCAGCAACGCTAACTTTTATATTTTCAGTTGGCAGGTAATTATTGCTGAGGATGGCACGCGGGGGAAGCTACTCGTTGGGGCTAGACTGGCATCCGTTCATGCTTAATGATTTTGTTGTATTGTAATGCAACTAATAGATTATTTTGTAACCCTAACTTACAACGACGTATTATTTTGCAACATTAATTATATGCATGAATGGTTTTTGTTAACTCAATTCCGTTGCGATGTTTTTATGAAATGTTTATTGTTTTATATAATAATGCTATGATTGTCCAACTGTGAGGTCCCCGGGAACGGGGCCTTACATACGATCTTAACCCTAACGTGCCAAATGCATTACAGATGGCAAATCAAAAGCTAGTCAAGATTTGTTTGACAAACAAACTAATCTATCCTAAAAACACATGGGCTCATACTAATAAACATGTTACTGAATAGTTAGGTTACAATATATAGAGATCACAAGCAACCCTAAAAACCTATCTACCCATGGGCTCATAATAAACATGTTCCACTAGATATCACTTTAAATAATTATATTGATCAGAAACATCTTTACAACTTTAACTCTAGTATGTGAAATCATTAGGGATGGCAATTTCAAAAGCTTGTCAAGATTTGTTTGACAAACAAACTAATCTATCCTAAAAACACATAGCCTAATATCATAATTACTAATCTATCCTAAAAACACATAACCTAATATCATAATTACCATAATTAGTTGTATAGAATGCAATTTAACAAAGCAAAAGAGGGAAATCTAACAAATTAATCAAATTAAAGCTCAACTCAAATCTGTGCTCATAGGAAAACACATAACTAAAGATGATTGAAACCCAAATCACATATCATTTTATGAAGTAAAAAACCTACAAACTTCAATCATCTTCACCTCAAATCAACTATTCAACAACCAAAACAACTAAAACAACAGAAAACTCACCAGCCAATGCCTAGTAGAAAAACACACATCCAATCTACTAATCCCCCATCTGATCCTATACCAACATGTATCTCCACCACCAAGACTCCCAAACCTCACAAGCCAACAGAACAAGAGCCAAACAACCACCACCACAAGGGTACCCTCAAGAAACACCCATTGAGACTGTGTGTACTTCTTGATTGAGTCAGATGATAAAATGGTTTGAGGGAAATTGCTGGGGTCGTCGACTCCGGTGGCCAGCAAGAACTCGTCGGCGCCGGAGACGGCGAACGGGGAGCATGCGTTGGTGGTGGCGTTGAACAAGAACCCTGGGTTGCAGGCGCATAAAGATGAGTTGTAGGTGAAGGAATTGGAAGGTGGACACTGCATTTTTACAAGATTTGAGTGTTTGATTGTGGGTTTTAGAGGGTTTGTGGAGATTGAATCATTTGGGTTTTATGTTGGTTGGATCTTGATTCTTGAAGAAGTTGTGGTTTGTGTACTTGACGAAGGAAAGAATATTGGCTGTTTGGACAAATCAGGACACAAAGATCCGTACTTTCACTTTTGCCTTTGACTAATTTTTATGATGTTTTTTCAAGATAAAAAGTTATTTTTGGATAGTTAAAATGATAACATGTCTTTTTTACGGTGAAGTTTTAAATAAAAAAGAGTATTTTATGTAAAAAGTATAAAAATTAATTTTAACTATTTATCTTTTTAAATAATGTTTAATATCAAATTTTAACTTTTGTCCACTTTTGTTCAAGTTTCCCTATTTTTAAAAAGCTTATAAATGTTACATACAATATTAATTTTATATAAAAATTACACCATCAAAATGAGTATTTTTTATCTTTCAAACGAGTGTAGTTTCAACTTATATATAAAATCTAAAAAAAAATTATGTCATTTTTTTGTACGTCATTATGTCTTTCGTGTTTTTCATTTCATTTTCCTACTATTGTGTTTTTTTAAAATAATGAGTTGTGAAATATACAATAGTAATTACCACAATTGTATGATATTTTAAAAAATAACAACCAAAATAACATGAAATAATCTAAACGTAAAATACAATTTTAAAAAAAAGAGTAAACTTCGCTTTTGTTCACTGTGTTTTGATGCAAATAACGGTTTGTCTCCAAATGTTTCAAAATTGCGATTTTACTCCTTGTGGTTTTCATTTTATCTCTGTTAATGTCAACCCACTAACTCTGTTAAATATTTTCGTTAAAAGTAATGACATTTTGGTCGTTTTACAAATAATGATTAATTATGCCATTGCTCAAATTAATAAAGGACTACTTGTGTAAATCAATAATTTAATAATTAATTAATAAAGTGCTCGCGAACTGCACCGAACCACCACCACCACCACCACCCCCCTTCCGGAACCCCCACACCACCACCACCTCTTCCGGCAACCCCCACACCAGCGCCGCCTCATCCGGTGACCCCCACACCATCGCCGCCTCTTCCGAAAGACCCCCACACCACCGCCGCCTCTTCCGGCGACGCCCACACCACCGCCGCCTCTTCCGGCGACGCCCACACCACCGCCGCCTCTTCCGGCGACCCCCACACCACCGCCGCCTCTTCCGGCGACCCCCACACCACTGCCTCCTCTTCCGGTGACCCCCACACCATCGACACCTCTGCCGGCCACCCCCACACCATCGCCACCATCTTCCTCCAGGAAAACAACAACACCCCTTTCATTTTCATCATCAATCAGCTACCACCCCAATCGAGGCCCTACGTGGATGCTAATGGAGAAGACGATGGTGGTATCGAGCAATTGATGATGGTAGAGTAGCGGGGGTCTTCGATTTGGAACAGATCTATCCTTTGTCGTCGTCTTCGATGGTGGTTAGGTGGTCTTTGATTTAGGATGCCATGTTCATCGATGGTGAAGTGGGTGGTGCTATGGTGGTGGTGTGGTGAACGATGGTGGTGACGGAAGGTAGTGGTGGTGCTGTGGTGGTGTGGTTATGATTTTGCAGGTGGTTGTGGTGGGTGGTGGGTGGTGGGTGGTGGGTGGTGGGTATGGTAGGTGGTGTGTATGGTGGGTGGTGGTGGTAGATTCTCTGAAATATTTGGGTACAAGATGATGACGAGGATGATGATAATTTGATCAAGTGGCACATACTTTTAACTATTTACAGGATTAGTCCCTTTATATAAAAAGACCAAAATGCCTTTCTTTTTAACAAAAATATTTAACGGGTGTTAGTTGGTTGACGTAAACCAAGACAAAATGAAAACCACAAGGAGTAAAATTGCGATTTTGAAACCTTTGAAGACAAACCATTATTTGCACCAAACCACAGGGAGCAAAAACAAAGTTTACTCTAAAAAAATATTAGACACAACCTGACACATTAGACATAGTGACCTGGTATATTTAACAAAACTACCAAAATATCATCCTCTTTAAATTCAGTAAAAGAACACATTTTAAGCTCATAAAATTTCTTAGCCTATTTTAGATTAAATTTCCTATCAATTATAACTCTATCTTTCTTATAGAATAGATGTTAAGAGTTAAAAGTCTTTTAGTGACTGGTAACAGAGTAGATTATAAGTCATTCTGAAAAAAAGTTATCTATACTATTATATAAAGTATTTGATAAGTACACACTTGTAATTTTAATCAAGATTTAAGACACCTAATATACTTTTTAAACATTAGATACAAATATTGCATACAATGGTTTCTAATTTTTCCATATTAAATAAATTTCTCCCAATAAATACATTATTTAATATATATTTATTTTTAAGTATTATTTTATTTAAAATATTTTAAATAATATTAAAATATATACATTTATTATTTATATTTTTTAAAACTTAATACTATTTGATTTAAGTAACATTTTATTTAAACACTTAAGTATTTAATCTCTAGATATTTACATAGTTATAAATTATAATAATAATAATACCCAATATATCAATGTTTAAGACATGTCAAAAAAATGACTTGATAACAACCGACGCATCACTATATATAACAAATAAAAAAATTAAGAGTAGTTAAGGTGTAGGTTTTGATGCTATCATGATAATTTTTTCTTTACAAACTAATAAAAACCTCAATTTGTTATTTTACAATTTTACATTAAACCTTTAAGGATTTTTTAAAACTAATTACAACAATTTCTTTCTTTGTTTTTATTTTCAACTTGATACCTACTCATGTTTTCTTTTTAAAATTTTATATTTAAGCCTTCAAGTTATGTCAAATTGATATTTAATAACCTGAACTTTTTTTAAGTTTTATACTTAAGCCTTCGAGTTATGTTAAATTTACATTTAATCACCTATATTTTTTATTAAGTTTTATACTTAAGCCTTCGAGTTAAGTCAAATTTTCTTTCGATCAATTTACAATAGAGCACATTTCGCAGGTAATTTTTTTCGGATATTTAGTACTAACGTTTAATAAACTAAAGTTCAAAAATGGATGCTTTTATTTGCTTTTGTGTTTCTTAACGCTTTTTACGATGACAAACTTTCTTCATGATTCCCAAATGCACCATCACGTTGTGTTTCTATTCATGTTTTGATGCTTAAAACCAATTAGCCATTTTTTATTTTTAAATGATTGTTATAAAATTCTGAATATTGAAGTTTTAATTTTCTCAACATTATGATTTAATTTTTTTTAAAACAATAGCGTAAATACTAATGTACAAATCAATAAAACTAAATTTATAAATTTTAGCATCCCGCTACAACGCACGGGAATACCCATTATTATATATTATAAATAGGTGTGATTGGGGTTGGGTCACGGTTAAGCCCCTTTAAGATTAATGGTTTGAGTTTCATTTATAATGAGTAAATATAAATTAGTTGTGTTTTAGAAGTAGGAATATGTAAGATGGATATGTAAGTTGTTTAAAAAGTTAAAAAAATATAGAATAAATAGGTCTACAAAGGGTTTAAAATTTAAGGTTTAGAGTTTAGGGTGAGAATCAACTAGATTATTTTTATGAATTTATGTATCATTTATAATTCTAAAATAAATAGTAAAATACAACATTTTCACTTGAGAATTTTGTTATACAGTTATACTTATGTTAGTTAAGGAAGATCAAAAGATACGGAATTAAATATTTGAAAAGATAAATTATTTAATGCTTTATAAATATATATTTTATTAAAAAATTTGGTTGGTTAAATTGATTCTTATGAGTTCCATACTATTTTGTGTTTCTAGATAGAAGTATGGAACTCTCTAGCTCATAATACCCAGCAGCCACCATTAAAAGAATTTGATATATAATTCACTCTCGCTTTGTTTAGGTTCCCCCAATTAGAACTGCAAACGAACTGAACTTTCAGCGAACAGTTCGTGAACTGTTTGGCAGTAAGTTCGTTTATGTTCGTTCGTTTAGTAAATGAACGAACACGAACAAGAAAATTCCGTGTTCGTTTGTTTATGTTCATGAACGTTCGATAATGCGTTCGTTTATGTTCGTTAATGTCCATTCGTGAACGTTCGATAATGTGTTCGTTTATGTTCATTAATATGTTCTTAATTTTTGTGTTAGTTATTTTCATGACAAGTATGTCAAGTGTTTTTGGATATTTATGTTATATGTTTATTTATTTTTTGTAAATTTTATGATGAAAATATTGATTTTATTTCTAATATAAATATATGATCATTTGTATTCGCTTGTGTGCATGGACTACTTTATGTTTGTCATGTTCATGAACATTTGTTTGTTTTCGTTTGATTTTGTTTATGTTCGTCATGTTCATGAACATGTTCATTTTCTTAATGAACGAATACGAACAAGGAAACCCGTTCGGTAAGTGTTCGTGAACAGTTCATGAACATGTTTATTTATTAATGAACGAACACGAACAAAGCCTTGTTCGTGTTCGTTCGGTTCGTTTGCGCCCTACCCCCAGTAAAATATTTGATTGTTTATTATTATTTTCTTTTGTATCATTTAGAGCATTCATAGAAAAACTTAGAGAAATCATCCAGATACTCAAATTATCACTTTATTTTATTCTCAGGAACAAGGATCAAGTTTAGGGGCACACTTCTCACTACTTGTATTAGGAGACCCACTATTTATTATATATATATATATATATATATATATATATATATATATATATATATATATATATATATATATATATATTTTTTTTTTCTTCATGCGTTGTAAACGAAAGAAACAAAAATAATAATACGAAAAAGAATGAACAATTATTATTTAATTGAGTAGGGATCAATATGAGAAATACAAGCTTTAGTAAAAGAATAAACATCAAAGACAAAAGTGAGTTTTAATACAATATACAGTGTGTAGCTTACTGGTGGTGCATGTTTACCTTTAAAAAACTAAATTATATGAATAAAATTGAAAAACTATGTAAATGTTTTTAAACTAGGAGTTATACATGTGGTTTGCGGCAGGGTAGCACATTTGTTTAGTTAAATTGATGATGAAACATGTTAAATAATTTTACTAGATGAAGTTACGTCTGCATTCCACTGAAACATAAGAATAGCTATAAACGTTACATAAAGAAGCATGACATAAGTTCGTATAACAAAATAAACTAAAAATATAAATCAAGTATTAAGTTTAGTGGGTAATAAAAATAAAGTTTACAATCAGGCGTTGTGTCGGGAATTCCCCATGTTTACAAAGTAGAATATAAATGTAATGCAAAACGACTCAAACTTTAAACAAAACATATGTGATGAAAACAAAAAAAAACGCATAATAAAGACGCATTCCTTAAATTATCAAAACACTTTAAAAAGTATGACCGAGAAAAAAATAGAACATACATTGTTTTTTCATTGATCTTTAAGGAAGACCATTAAGGATCAAGAATAAATCAGCTAAAAAAGAAGATAACAAATTACAACACGAGGATGTAAAAATGTACTTTAAGGAAATCATAAGATAATGTCTATTAAATAAATTAATAAAAATAACTAATTTCATTTCACATTGTTTGGCACACCTCTCTAGTTATTTCTATTAGATTAAAATGTCAATTTCCTCTATTTTGTTAAATTTATCATTTCAATCCAAAAACATTTTTTAGTTATTTCAGTCACTGTATTTTACCAAATGTTATTATTTACATTCATTGTACTAACTTTGTTAAAATATACATTAAATATGATGGTATTTTAGTCTTTTTCAACACTCTAATTATCCAATTAAAACAAATTAATCAATTAATATTCAATTAAAACTAATAAACATATGAAGCGACTAGTGAGACCGGACGCTTCGATTTGAATGCTTCTCTAAACTCTAACTCATGTTGTTCGATTGAGCTCTGCTATGAGATTTCAATTAATCTTCACGTTATGTTTTAACATGTATCTTTATTCGATTGAGGTCTGATATGAGATTGAGATCTGCTTTTGTCACGCTTTGTTTGATTGAGGTATGCTATTGTTACGTTTGTTAGAACGTGACAACAATAGACCTTAATCAAACAAAATGTGACAACAATAGATCTCAATCGAACAACGGTGCACATTCGAACAAAACGTGAAATCAATTGAAATCCCACAACAAACCTCAACCGAACAACATGAGTTAGAGCTAACCGAAGCTTTTAAATCAGCGCCCGGTCTCACTAATCGCTTCATATGTTTTTTAGTTTTAATTGAAAATTAATTGATTAATCTGTTTTAATTGGATAATTAGCGCCACACCCTCAAAATCCACGTACGGGGTTTTACCGCGAGGTGTGAGAACAAACAAGGATCCAAGTAATTAGTTACTCAAAACGACTCTATATGTAACATTTAAAACAATCCAGAGATTAAAACTTTAAAACATAGCGAAAACATTTTGTAAATATTTCAAGCCCAATATTAAAATGTAAAATGCGCAAAACGCGCGCCCAAACCAATATTTGTAAATCTGCAATAAACCAAATGTAAATCAATGTTTGTTCAAAGCATGCTCGACTCGTGAGTGCTCCTAAGGGCAGCTGCTAGTAACGACCTGGAGAAAAGCATAATAAAGTGTCAACACGATGGTTGGTGAGTTCAAGAGTTTGCAAATCATCATAAACAATAGCGTTTGTAAAATATATAAATAAGTGTATTTAAATAGATAGTTAGTCTAATTTTATAAGTAATAACGTGATTTTGCAATCGAAGCTGACTATGTTCGTTTGTTTGCCTTCCACCACGACATACAAAGTCATGACGCTGTTAGTCGTTTAAGACAATATTGCATCCGCTTGACCTCCAGTTATACGGGTGAGGCTTGTCAGATCCAATAGTACTACCCAATATTTCCCGCTAATTTCCTTAATTAAAGATCCGAATGTGTAAAGACTTTCAATGGTATACCACACTATGTTATACTATACACAAGGTATAATAATAAAGTATTTTAAAAATATAAGTATGCTTTCTCCCCCAAAAAGAGAGTGAATAAAAATGAGGCATTGAACTCACCTGGTGTGCAAACGAACAAAACGAACAATAATAGAGAAGCTAATGGTAAGTGGAAAGACAACCCATCAAAGGTTACCTAGAACAGGTGAGTACATAAGTACGTATAACCAGAAATTTTAACAACCCTAAGTGCTCAATAAATACGTTGACCCAAGGGTTTTGGAAAACAAAGACACATTTGACCTAGTTGACCCGTTTGACCCGTTGGTGAATGTTAATTGAAATATAGTTTGGTCACGTATAGCAACTCATTACGATGATTATCATACAAGTTATTCACGTATGCCACATTATGAATCTTAAGTTCTATCAAGATCATCATACCTACATAGATTATCATTTAACACATATGAATCCCAACCAAACATCATGCACAACGTAGATATAATTATTTCCCAATTAACAAATCATACATTGAGTTTAATCATGCACTACACGCGATGTGAAGTCACTCACGACTTCACACCCTAAACCATGCCAATCCTACTAAGTAGGGGCCTTAGATTCGCACGCGTGTATGATGTTCATTATTACATTTCTCAACATGATTCAAACCAATTAGCATACATAACAATGACCTACTATAATTCCAAACACAATTCCATAACCTTCTAATATAATTCAATACTTATACAAAATTTCATATTTCATAAAACTTAGATTCCCCAAATAATCCATCAAGTATCCACATGACCCAAGTAACGCATTAGACATCATCAACAAGCATTCTAGCATGATCCTAACAGCATATACATGCCCAATTCACAATATTCAATGATTTACATTAATAAAGTTTTCCTTTCAGGAAAGTAACACCCAAAAATCAATCCATCATCCAATTCATTTATAAATTCATCAACTTTATACCTAATCTAGTTCATAGCAATCATCTAGACATGATAAACATCAACAATTCATTAAAATTCCCAATTCTCATGCACAAAAGTTACTACTTATAGTAAGGTATGAACAACACATCAATTCCATGAAATTATTGCATAATCCATGTAAATTAGCATCAATGCAATACAACTAACATCAACAATTTTGACTTTATCCATGTTAATTGAACTAGGGTTGTTCTTGAATCAAAAACAATGTAAAAGTTTATGAAACTCACCTTAAATTGTGTAATAGGCCAAGAGTTGAACTTGCTTCAATGTTATAATCATCAAAGCCAAGCAAAATCGAATGTTCTTGATGCTAGAAACTTGAAATCGCAAGGACGGGGGTGGGGACAAGGGTTTCGGCCGAATAGGGGTGTTGGGTGGGGCTAGGGTTTTAATTTTGTTAATATTAATTTTTGTGATAATCACAAAACAAACCCTCCTTGATTACATTTTATAAAAATTAATCTTTTTAATACTTTTTAAATAATTTTTAACTACAAAATACAAGTATTATTAATCAACAATAACAATCATATATTTTTTAACAAGCAACAAAAACACATGAATCAACTATCATACGTTGTCATATTATAAAGTAAAATTTACAAATAATATTTAAATATAAATAAAAAATCACATAACCACATATTAATAATCAAAATTATTAATTAAGTTATTATTTGTAAACCACAGTTAATTATTATTAGGTCACCAACGTTCAGCGACAACCAGTGTGTGCTCACGACATGTGTATGCAAGATCTAACGGAACTAATGGAGTTTGGTAACGGAAAATTACCGGATGTTAAATTATCCCCATGTTGAAAGAATTTTCGTCCCGAAAATTATGTTACATGGTTGTGTTACATCACTGGTCTACTGCATTAGCACAAGAAATTGAGTAAGTTATAATAATTAGGGTGTTGAAAAGACTAAAATACCCTCATATTTAACGGAGATCTTAATGGAATTAATGGAATGGATGAAAATGATAACATTTGGTAAACTACAATGACTGAAATAACAAAAAAAAAGTTTTTGGATTGAAATGAAAAATTTAACAAAACATCAGGGACGAAAATGACATTTTACTCTTTCTATTAGATCTACTATATAATTTAAAAAATAGAAAAAATTACATAAATGGTCTTCAAAGTTTGACCATATTATAAGATTGGTCCCCAGGTTTTGAAAATTACAAATTTAGTCCTTTATTAGATAGTTGTAAATTTAGTCCCCAGGTTTTGAAGATAACAAATTTCAAGTTTGGTCCCTAGGTGAGAACATGCTATGAAAAAGGAATTTTACGGCGTAGAGGGGGTGGCAGTGGTGGTGCCAGGCAGCTCCGAGGCTCGACTATTATATATAGCTATTAAATAGTATTTAATATCATCAATAAAAAAATAATTTTACAATGTATGTCTACTTAGAAAAGAATATTAGTTGTTTGAACAAATTAGTACACAAAGATCCGTTGTAAGAACCTAGCCTTTATGGATTACAAGTTTTCGCATGGGTAACCGCTTCTTGTGATAACTTGGAGTTGTCGCACGAGAACATCAAGTTCTCGCGCGAGAACATCAAGTTCTCGCGCGAGAACATCAAGTTCAAGTTCTCGCGCGAGAACATCAAGTTCAAGTTCTCGCGCGAGAACATCAAGTTCAAGTTCTCACGCGAGAACATCAAGTTCTCGCGCGCGCGAACATCAAGTTCTCGCACGAGAACATCTACCTAGTTCATATGTGAAAACTTCATCAAGCGAAACTTCAATATTCGCGCGACAACTTTTACTATCAACTTGATTTTTGCGAAAACTTTGCAAAAATGCAAGAACATTGTTTACATTCGAAAACTTGTTAGTTTGTGAAGGTTTAGAAAAAGTGTTTCAGCCCAAATCCAAAGGATGCTGGATGATTTGAAGTTTGGTACTTAAACAGGGGTTTTTGTGATGTTTGAACAAGTTCAAGATTCTATATTTATATCATTTGATTTGGGTCGTTCGTGAACTGATACTTGACAATATGGGCTTATCTTATCTTACTGATGCGGACAATGATCGAACGGGTTAATTAAGTGAAGAATCAAGATTGTTTGGTATTCTTGCTCTGAAAATATGGGCTTATTACATCTTACATAGGGGGGAGAATACTTTAGATGATCTAGTTCGTTGTCACAAAATCTTGCCATCGGATTGAAGAATCGGGTTCTTCGAGAATCCAAAATGGAAGTTGGACCTCTCTGTCATATGCCTAATACATCTTAAGTTGTAAGTAATCAAGATAGAACAGTTTAATCTTGATTCAGACGTGATATCCTTTATGAAGCTATACATTAGGAGGAGGTTATAGCTGAGGGGAAAACTAAAGTGAAAGATACCCAAGGATCATATAATTCATGAAAATGAGTGGCTGAAGTCAATCATAACTTGATATCATAATCCATAGGTGGAAATTGTAAGGACTTAGGCTTTATGGATTACAATATCAAGTGAAAAGCAAAAACTCAATTCATGCGATAAGTACAAGGATGCGAGAACTCCAAGATGATTGATGAAGAACTTATCGCACGAGAACTTGGAGTTGTCGCGAGAGAACTTGATGTTCTCGCGCGAGAACATTTAGACGGTATATATAGATGTTTTTCTTTTGTATTTCATAATGTGTGTTCATTTTGTAAAAGTGCTCTAAGGGTGAGAGAGCAGAGAGTTGTGTGATAGGCCGCCCGAGGGGAGCTCACCTCAGGTGGATCGAACTTAAACGATGTATACTCATTTGGTATTGTAATCATTTGATTAATAATATTCGATTGAGTTTGTTTAATGTTCGTTGATATCACACACGCATACATCCGTCTTAATTTGATTATCAAGTGTAGCAATATGTGGAATCGATCGTGATGAGGACTTTACATCCATACCTTCACTTTTCCCTTTGACTATTTTTTATGATGTTTTTACAAGATAAAAAGTTATTTTTCTTATAGTTAGAAATAAGGGTGTGGTTTTTACCCGAACTCAAATATCGAATCCAAACCAAATCAACTCGAACCCGATTAAGAACTAACCTAAGTAACGCAACTGATTATTATGTTAAACCAAACCCAATTATTATAAATGGTTTGGTATTTGGGTTGCTTTTATTGAGACAACTCAATTAACTCAAATCTTGGTTTTTTAAAAGTTTCCAAGATTCTATATATGTGTGTGTATATTTTATGTATGTTATGCTAGTATTTACAAGATTTGAAAATTATTGTACTCTACGCTTTATATTTCATTGTTTTGGTTCAATTTATACTCTGAACTTTAAGAATAATCAAAATATATTGCCTTTAAACATTTAAATATGTATAATAAAGTAAAAGTAAGTATACAGAAGCGATAGCACTAAGATAATAAACAAAATTCTATATCAATAACACATGCTAAATCTCATACATGTATTTTGATCACTTACATATTGCTTATATGTGCATTTATAATAAAAAATAATTTAAAGCTTAATGATAGGCTAAACCCGAAAACCAGTTATTCCGACCCGAATAAACTTGAAAACTGAAACCTGAAAACCAATTAAATATTTCTTATTTGGTTTGGTCTTCGGGTTTATTTCATAGACCTAAAAACCCAAGGAACCAGAAACCTAATTAAAAAACCCAAATGACACTCCTAGTTAAAATGATAAAATGTCATTTTGTATGGTAAGGTTTTTAATAAAAAATGTGTTTTATATAGAAAGTATAAGAAAGAATATTAACTGTTCCTGAATAGCTTTTTTCAAAATGGCTTCCGCTTCCTCGGTGAATATCTTGGTAGAAGATATTATTTCTTGGAACTGTGGTTTATTGGTTTTTAAGTAAGTACGTAACTCAACCAGAAATTTCCTTACCTGTTCAATTTCTAATGAATCGAGATAACCGTTTGTCTCGGTATAAATAGTAAGTACCTGTTCTTCTACCGCGAGAGGGACGGATTGGGATTGTTTAAGCAATTCACGTAATCGTTGACCTATTTATCCTTTTAATTAATGTTTGAGATTAAAATATTGTATTTTAACCATATCCATTTGTGTTGATCTTTGTTTTTATTCTTTCAGTTTTTTAACACTTATAAATTTTACATACGATTTTTTTTTATAAAAATTACATTATAAAAATAAGCATTTGTTTATCTTTAAAATGAAATATAAAAGTTAAAAAAAATTACATCATTGTTTTTTACTCGTCATTGTGTCTTTCGTGTTTATCATTTTATTTTCTTGAAAATTAGTGTGTGTTCTTTTAAATAATGAGTTCTGGAAAACAAAATAGTGAATTAACACAATTGTATAGTTCAAATATGTAAAATATTTAATACATTAAATTCAATGATAAATTAACACAAAATAATATAAAACATAAAACCCAATAATGAAATTGTCATTGTGTTTTACAGAATACATATGTTTTTTAAATAACTAGTTTTGAAAAATAAATTGGTGAAATAATATCATTGTGTGCTCGTAACATGTAAATATAATGATGAAATAACAATAAATTAATATAACACAAAAAGAAAATAATAACACAAATAACACAAAATTATCTAAAACGTAAAATAGAATTTTGAAAAATATTAGATACATTGAATCGATATACTAGACACAATGACCTGATGTGTTTAACATAATGACAAAAATGTCAACTCTTTAAGAACAATAAAATATATATGTCAAGCCTAGAGTTCTTATTAGACTTTTGGATTAATATCTTTTTACTATAATCCTACTATTTTCTTATAATAGATATTAAGAGTTCATATTCATTAGAGCGGAATCCCTAAAAAAATTTGAGTGTGTTTCTTATATTATATAGAATAGTTTTGAGTGGTTGTGAGTGAAGGAGAGAGAAAATGTTACAATCCCATTTTTAAAAGTAATTATGAGTGGAGTAGAGAGAAAAAAGTAACGATAAATGTATATAAAGTATTATTTAATTGAAAAGAAGAGGGAAAAATAGTGATTTTTAATGTAATTATATGGATAAAAGATAAAGAATCCACTGTGAATGCTCTTAAGTGACTAATGTTAGAGTAGGTAAGAGAAATAAGACATGTGAGGTTCTTGTTATATGGTGTGGAGCTTAGTAGTGGTGTAGGTTTATCTTTAAAAAAATTAAAGAGTAAATTACACTTTTTGTCCTTTAGTTTTATATCAAATTTCAAGTTTCGTCTTTAAACTAAGAAAATTACAGTAAACGTCCTTAACGTTTAAAAGGTTGCACGTTTCGTCCTTTTCTCTAACGGACGTTGTTTTTGTTCGTTAAGTCAGGTCATGTGCATTGCATGTGAGATTAAATTGGTTTTTTTATCCCTATTTAAAAATAAATAGAATTTTAATTAAATTATTAAATCCCTACCCACCCCACCCTCATCTCTCTCTCTACTCTCTCTCTCTCTTTCTTCGATGGGCTTCATCATCACAGTGAGGCATTACCAGCCGGCGGAAGTTGATGCCATCGCCGAAGTTGACAAATACGTTGGTGGCCTTACCTTCTCCTCACCCCATATTTCTCTCTCTCTCTCTCTAAACACCCAGATCTATCACCACTATCGCCAACACCATTTCCAGCCAACACCACCTTGTCGTCACTATCAGCATCAAAACAACTGCCAACAACTTTTAGGGTTCTTTACATCGTAGATATGGAAATCGATCTAAGCAACTATGTTGGGGGAGGAACTCATGGATATTAAAGAAAGACAACAACCCCTCTTTGTAGATATGGAAATCGATCTAAGCAACTATGGTGGAGGGAGGAACTCACGTATCTAAAAAAGACAATGATCTAAGCAACTATGGTGGTAGTTTTGTGGTGGTGGGTGGTCGGAATCTAAACAAACCCCCTTGTTTGTGCGATTGTAGGATAGTGGTTGTAGGGTAGTGATATTGTTGTGCGGTGATAACTACGAGAGGTGTCGTGTGGTTGATGGTGGCCTGAGTGGGCGATGATGGTAATGGTGTCCTAAGATTTGGTGATGAACGTGGGGGTGGGGTTGGGATGTGGTTAGGGTTTTTAGTTGATTTAATAATAAGTAAATCAAAAATACAATATTAATTAAGAGAGAAATTATATAGAAGGTTAAAAAGACTATTCTACTCTCATGTGAGGTGCACATGACATCTTTTAACGGACAAAATTAAAATCCGTTAAAGGAAAGGACAAAATGCAAACTTTTTTAAACATAAAGAGCGTTAGTGTAATTTTCTTAATTTAAGGAAGAAACATAAAAATTGCTATAAACTTAAAGGACGGAAAGTGTAATTTACGCAAAATTAAATTATAGGAATAAGATGGAGAACTAGGAGAACGTTTTTAGATGTAAAAACATACTAGTAGCATGTGATTGCTTTATGTTTGTTCGAGAAATAACAGTTATGATTTTTGTTTATGTTAAGCATATGTTCGAGTATCATATGGATTTAATAGTTAATTTTGGGTTTTTTCAACTATATCTACCAAACCTGCCTGTGAAGAGGTGTTGAATTTAAATACCAAAACCGCAACTATTTCAAGTATGTTATCGTTGATTGTTTAATTTACAAGTTGATCAAACCAATTATCGATTATCTCGACCCTAATAAAACCGAAAACTGATTAAAAATTATTTATATGGCTCGGTCTTCAGGTTGATTTTTCTACATTTAAAAACACAAGGAACCCAACCCGATGAACCTAAAACCTGAATCGCACCCCTATTCAATTTTGTTGTTTTACAACCATCAAATATTCAATTTCACCTTTTGAGAATTCGAATGGGTATTTAATTTTACATTAGACAAAAATATAATTTTCAAGCAAAGGCCGGAATAATACATAGTCATTCCTCACTCAAGATTTTGATTTCCTATCTCACTTTTATATTAAAACTAGAATATAAACCTCGCGCGTTGCCATCGGTTTTTTTTGTAACATAATGATTATTTTTCTCGTCTAAGATTCTGATCTACCTCCTCATCTCTGACTCTCCCATCATGGAAAGTGAACAGCAATCGATCTATCCGTTCAAGTGTGATAAACGGTGGCTAACCCTATTTGACCGACTCATCATTTATTTATTTGTGTTTCATCCTCGAAATCTCTAACATCGTTCAACCAATAATTTTGAAAAATGTGACAATCGTAGAGCACGAGAAAACACCAGTATAATCACAATCTGGATATTTTGAAAACAAAAAACTTAGTTGAAGAATAACAAAATGAAGTGGCCATTTTTGTAAGTTTTCAAAGATTAGTAGCCAACTGAAGAAAAATAAAATTTTTGAAAGTAAATATATACATTCAATAGTATATATAATATAGGGTTAGGTTCTTTACAAAACTTCTATTAAAATGAGAACTCACAGAACTCTTACTAACCATTGATTACTAATCAATGGTTGAGATTAAAATAGGTAATAATGTAAATTAATATATCAATTAATTTGTGTAATGTAAGCATAAAGGGTATACCGGTAAAATAGGACCATTCATTTATTTGAAACCCTCTAAAAATATAGAATATCTTGTATGTTACTCCTTCTGTCACCTTCATTCCTACAATCAATCTTGAATCAAATAAAAACATCAAATAAACTAAGATTGCTACTGAATATCATTTGAAAGAGAGTCAACCAAGATTCCATCATCCATGATTTGGCATATTAAAAGGTAACATGTTGGTTTATGAATGCCAAATTTTATTTTTACGTATATGTAGAAACCATTAATATTTAATACTTCACAAGTCAGAACCAAAATTATAGAAATTTTTGCATTTATGCAGGTTTCTATTTGGTTTACATAATTTACATATATGTAGATTTGTTAGGTAATAACCATTTATACATATATTTATATATGCATCTGATCATCAAATTGTATAATTTATATGCATGAGATCATCAGGGCATATGATTTTATAGATTCGTAAAATTATAAATTACATATGCATCTCCATCATATCATCAAATTGTATGATTTACATAATTTGCAAGCAACATGAATATAATAAAAGGCAATAATTCAACACTTAGTTCAATAGAATCTATTAAAACAACAACAAAAATCTACTAAAAATTCAAACTCTCGATTCAACAGTAATAATCTACCATACAAGCAACCAATTTGCTACCAAAAAGGTAAAATAAAAGAGTAAATTGTACAGGACTACATATGCTAAAACATATACAACTGGATTTGCTATGTAGCTTAAATATATTTATTTTTACATATATGTAAATCATTTCATATATAATGATCACCGGATCTAATTTTTTTCCAGAAGCATCTTTACAATATCAAAAACTGTTTATTACCTCTTCTTACTTCCTCACTAGCATCAACCGTCACTTAGTGCCATTTTGTCATCACAACCATCACATGTCACTATCCTGAGTTTGAAACCTGTTTTACATATACGCAAAAAAATAAATATTATAAATAAAAAGGAAACTTATAAAATAGTTTATAAGTAATACAAGTTAATTAAAAAGTTATTTCATTTACACATATGTAAACTTGTGATAGCAAACAAGACAACAGTTTCATGTCAACTATTCTAAAAAAAATATGATAACTTATCTATCACATAAAACAACATAAAAGTTATTAATAAAAATATATAACCTGTAATGTAGTTTAATTATCTTTATCCTAATAAATAAAAATAAATTCCGACACTTAATCAACATTGTAGGCCATCCAATAATTGGTTTCCCGCCTCCATCTCTCTTAAATGATAAGAATATTAGAAAGAAATATTTAGTATATTTAATATTTAATTTAATTATGAATGCTATAACTATTTATTAATAAATAACTATCCATAATTAAAATTTCAAAATGTTAACTTCAAAATTTCAAATATGTGTAATATATGGTTTTATTCAATCTGTATAATACACAATATTTAAAACATAATTTTTTTATATTATTAACCATATAACAATAAATTTATTTCAACCCATATGTTAAACGGGATTGTAACCTATTATTTTTATATGTTTACATATGTGTAAAATAGTTATAACAAACCTGTAATATAATAACCTTCATGCTCAACAGATATGTACTTTCATGCTCAACAAAACCAACATTTCCCATCTAGTTATTAAACTTATTTGAAGAATGCTCAAATTTTCTTGTCAAATCACCATTTACGTTGCTATTCAAATTGTCAATATCAAAAACTTGATTGTCCACTACATAAATATTAATTATTAATTATAATCTAGAAAACAAACACAAGCAATTTGTAAAAAATAAAAATATAAAATTTCATATTAACATGAAGTTGAAAAGTTGAAAAGGATTGAATGCTTTACATAACCTTATCAAAATCAATTGAAAAAAATAAAGAATCAATGATTTGAGAGAAACACAAAGAATGCACCATCGATCGAACAACCTTGTACCCCAACAACCGCCGCCCCCATAAAATATTCTTCATCGTTTTTTTTTTCTTGAATTGTGATAGCAAGGAACCCCCAATAAGAAAAAAACCTAACTTTTATATGAGAAAAAATTTGATGATCAGGTTAAATGGAAGAAGATGTCTTGAAAATAATGATGGATATGAAGGTGATGGTCGATGATTTTGGTCTAAGAAATTTGGTCAATGGAAACAATTTAAACTTTCATAACTAAAGGAGACAAATAAGAGGAAAAAATTAAATAAATTTAAATTTACCTTAATCCCCTTTAAGTATAAATTAATTAAGTAATAGAAACTATAAAAATCAATGGCTAGAATGAGTTCTCTCGGTTCTCAGGAATTCTAAAAAGATCCTGTCGCGTATAATATATATATGTATGTATGTGTATATATATATATATATATATATATATATATATATATATATATATATATATATATATATATATGAAGTGTTTATAAACTAAAGTCTTGCTTGTTTTTAAATATAATATATATCCAAAATCACCTAATAAGTTGTTACATTAAATAATAAATAATTAATAAATTGTTTGGTTTCAATTCATCTCACTTCTATTCAATATTCCTTTGAGTTTATGATTAAAAAATAAATGGTAGGCCCCCAACCCCACCCTCCTTCACCACACGCTCCCTCCACCACCCGCAGGCCATCCACCACCATCGACGTTTCACCCTTCTGCCACTCACCTTCAATCACTGGTGATTCGTCATCGGCTAAACCCACCATGTTGACAATTGTAGCAAAATCCCGTGTGCCTCCATCCCTCACATCGACCGACAACTAAGGTTTCGCTGCTCACAGCCATCACGTGCAGATCCGACGTTCGACGGGAAAGATGGTGGCACGGCTTTGCAAAGGTGTTCGTGTCGTTGCACATAGCAGGAGGCGATGGTGTCGGTGGAGATGGTGGTGGCTTACGGTGATATCATAAGTAATATAAATATTAAAAAAATAATATAATAGATAGTTATGTAATTAAATATTGAAGTTTTACTTATATAATGATAAGAAGAATATATTAAAAATATTAAATTAATAAGTAAAAACAAAATTAGTAATAATTAAAGTATCTCATTTTCTTTAACTTAAATAAAAAAATAAAATCTATATATAAACAAAATAAAAAGTAACAAATTTTAAAGATGATAAGGGTGGAGGGGTGCTCTCATCACACACACCACAACACAATATATACCCACAAATTATATTTAGTCATGTCATACCACATCACACTACACCACAACGTCAAATTTGAAGGGGACACTCATTTCATTTCATGCCATAAAATATCTTTTCTAAATAACTTCGTAAAATTTAAAAAATTACAAACTAAAATTAAAAAAACTACATTAAAATAAAAACACTAAAAATAAAAAAACACTAAAACTAAAAATCTTTAAATCAAACATCAACCATATAACCGGGCAATTTGTCGTTGTGTTCTAGGACTTTTTCAACATTGGCTCGAGAACATCATCATGTGGTTAAATGTAAATCTCCATGTCCTGGTCTAGCGTTTCTCGAAGCAACCCGTCTCTCGTTTTAACTCCAGGAAGGCTAATTTCGATTCGGTTACTTTCATAAGAAGCGCTTCTCGTTCCCTTGTTTGCTCTATTTCTTTCTCCTTCGTCTCATTTTAGTCATTAATGGCTTCGTTTAATGTTGTTTTGCTCGAAGACTCCCCCATTTTATTGCCTTTATGTCTCGGCCCTGTCGGTGTGGCATTTTCGTTGAGATCGGGGAAGAGGCTTGTAACGGGCTCATTTAAGCTTACATATTGACCTGATTCTGATATTTTAGTCCTCTTTGTTATTTGAGTACCAAATTCTATAGTCATAACCTCCACCGGCTCCCATTTGGCATGGTTTTTTACAACCTTTTGGTCCTTGATGCTTGTAAAACCTTTCATCTCATAATCCTTTTTATATACGGTTAAAGATTTGAGGACGATATCCTCGTCATTGCTTCCACTCATCCAATGATGTTTCTATATATTTAATAAACAAAAATTCAATTACACAACTAATATAATTATAAAAATAAAATATATATTATATAAAAATTAAAAAGTTTACCATTTGAATATAGATCTCGCTAAAACGACTCATAATTAGATTCATTCTGCCTCATTAGAGTTTAGTTGATCAATAGTTTGGTTCGTTCCACTAATAGTGACATTAAAGTGTTTAAACATTTTCTTTCAAAATGAACCGTTTTTTTATGATCTCTAACTCTAGGGTCTTCGGATATATAAATCCAACCCTTTGTCAAAGCTTACTCCTTATTTTCATCCAAAGGGTAGTTAGTAGCTCGGGTTTTTGATCTACCTTTTGACTTAGATTTTGGTGGGGTTGGGGGGTCTTCCACACTAATCTTTTCATCTTCACTTTCATAAACTTGAAAATCATCATATGCTAAGTTATGTTCTTCTCTTCTTCTAC
The DNA here is from genome assembly GCA_025506505.1 of Flaveria sonorensis. Classification (NCBI taxonomy): domain Eukaryota; kingdom Viridiplantae; phylum Streptophyta; class Magnoliopsida; order Asterales; family Asteraceae; genus Flaveria; species Flaveria sonorensis. Next base: position 7,776,430 of record CM046439.1, read on the forward strand.
ATGACAAGGAGGGTTTTGAAAAGCATTCGATATGTTTTGGTAATAAGAAACTTACGGAGATTGATATGTAGGCATAGTTGGGTGGTAGTATGATACTATGATGGTGGGGTTTGATACATGGGTGTTGGTAGAGATGGTTAAGACGAATCGTACGGGTTGTGAAACCAATCCGTTGCATGTGGTTGTGGTGGTGGGTTAAACGGTTGAGTAGACGTATCCATTTCACTTGGACTCACACGCACCTTCGCCCTACGTTTTTTGGTGGTTTGGGCTAAGGATTTTGTGGATTTTTTTGTTGGATTCCATAATATTCTAAATGAGTAGAAAAGATGTTTGAAATTGATGTATAAAATCTATAGTAATTGTTTGACATTTATAGTATTTGAATTTTTTTTTTTTTTTTTTAAAAAAAGTAGCCGTTAGGATGGGGGGGGGGGGGTTTGTTAAAGGCTATTACCAACATTTACAAGGACCACAACACCCGGGCATGGGTATGCCATGCTTCACCAAAAACACGTAGCATGAGGGGGCCGGCGACGGTGTTGTCGTGCGGCTGGCGCAGGGGGCCTTCTTGCCCTCAGAGCGGGTGTGCCCCTCCCACCCTAAATATGTACACTGTTTCAAATTCTGATTTCGTGTGTTAGTTTTTGATTTGTTATTCCAAGACATGAGATGAATAATTTTTATTTAGATTCTTAATTCTTTTCTTTATAATCCAAAAGTTTTGAATTTTTTTATTCCATTAAATATTTTATCTACCTCTTTTATCTTCCACCTTCAATCATCATTCTCCAAGACTTTTGAGCTTATCTTCTTTATTTTTCTTTAAGATATTATGTATTAATTATAGAAATTTTTTTACTAATAATGATTAGTAATGAAGATAAAGTTCATAAAATGGCATTCGACCCAAACAAGTACTCAAATTGTTACTTTGAAATATCATTTATCATTATGTCCTCACTAATCACGGGCAACAAGGATTTTAAAATATGATCATCTGAACTTATTTTATAAGGTCAAAATGAAGCCACGTGTCAAAATACGAATGCCCGCTATATCATAGGGGCGCCAGCCCATAATAAAAGTTGGCTGAACTTTAAAATACTTTATGAGATTTTGATTTTGACTATTATATAAATTTAATTAACTTACTAGTATTATGAATTTCAAAATAGAGTTTTTGGATTTTTATAATCCTAACTTTCATGTTAGGCTGAGATTAATCACAACTCAATTAATGTTTACAGACACATCTAATTTTGAGCTTATTTTTCTCAAACGATCTCTTACTAACTAAGAGTTAACACTATCAGTTTTTTATGATCTGGACTGCTTATTTGGCCAAAAGACTAAATAGAAAGTTAAAATCTACCATCAGTCTGTCAATCTGAAACTTCTACACCCTGATACTCATCAATCTCTACCTTCTGATCTAAACCACTTGACTCATTGAAGGTAGATTTTGGGTGACGATGAAGGCTAGACACTGAAAAATGAATTTGATGGAGGTTGGGTGGCAGCGGAGTAGAAAATAAGTTCAAAGTTGACCATATTTTATCAAAAAAAAAAAAAAACTAACGAGGGTTAACTATAAGTTAGTAATAGACCGTTGAATGAAAATAAGCTAAAAGTTGGGAGTGTTTGTAAACATTTCTAGATTTAAGATTAATCCCGGCTAATAAACAAAGGTTGGGATTATTAATATCCAATAACCCTTTAAAATATAACATTTTATTAAATTTCAAATATACCGTTACGACGTACTTTTTGTCGTCTACGTGCTGACATAAACTTTATTTCAAAACCGAGTCGATTCAAATTTATATTATATCAAAAAGTTTTGACATGACGTTGGCGTAACTCGATTTTGAATAAAATAAATATTAGCACGTAGATAAAAATAAGCACGACACAACAAAAATATTTAAAATTTTATGAAACAATGTATATTAGAACTTATAAAAGAACAACAAAATATGAATAATATCAATTAAATTATTATGATATTTAAAATCTAAAACTTCACAATCTTTCATATGGTCGGATGAAATTTTGTTGTGGGCAGACTCCCAAATTATATGGGTGTGGTTACGAATGGGCGCCCTCTTCCAGCTCAGATCCAGCCAGGTTCTATTGATTATGTTTCTTTTTATAATATGGGCAGGACGGTTGTATTTTAACATGTGACTTTATTTTGATCTCATAAAGATTCCGAAAATTACATTTTAAGGTCGTTGTCGTCCGTATTTAGTAGAGACATAATAAGAAAATGATATTTCGTTAAGAAAACTTTTAGGAGCTTTTTGAGTCAAAGGGATATTTTCATGATTTTTCATTAAATCAAACCTTACATGCAAATCACATGAGGCCTAACAGTTTCCCCCCTTCTCAATTTCTTAAAAAACAATGATAATAATAACTGATCTCCTTTGAAACTAATTTACGAATTTGACTAGTATGTATAGCTATTATATGAGTCTTTTGTATCACTAATAAGTAAAAATAATATTAAAATGTTTTTAGTTTGATGTGTAGTTTAGACTTTAAAAGAACATAAATGTTAATATCATTAAGCTTTTTTTTGACATTTGCTGCAAATAGAATGATGATATTACATTTTTAACAATCACATTTTATTTTCATTCATAATTACTAGGTTGAACTTTAAAAATCACAATGAGTTTGTGTTAAAATGAAAGGGTAGCATAAGCTAAATTAAAAAAAAAGATTAGTGTAAACATTATATCATAGTTCCAAAAACATAAACAACAAAATAGTTCTAAAAACCATACCAGAATAGTTCCAATGGTATATATTTCTTATATTTTCATAACTAAACCCATAAAAGCACTACACTTGTTCTTGACCATTGCATGTATTACTATTGTGTCCCTTATTTAACCACTTGTTGTAAGTTACAATTGAGTTCTTTTTTGACAACCTTCCCCGTAATCATATCTTTCATTTCAGCTATTGATTTCCCTTTTTCTTTTTGTAGTCTTCTCATAGGCTTATAATGAGTTGGTGGATGAGTTGGTGGAGTGAGTGTAGTCCGAAATTGAGAATTTGCCCACATATTTTTACCATTAATAAGGTTAATCTTGAAGTTATACATATTTTTTCCAAATTTCCAACTATAAACACATAGTAGCCAGCTTTCTGGCAGCCCAACATGTTCACCATTACTTGCCATATCCCAAAAACTTGCCATTGCATGTTTGCAAAGGATAACTTTAAACATTAAAACATACATGCATCACACATTAAGAGTTCATGCCTAAATGACTAATAATTACCTATATGCCGGTAACCTCCAATCTTTTACATGTGTAACATTTCCTAGCAACATCAACCATACATTGATCACTAAATGGACCAGTAACTTGATAATGTTCACATCCATTCCAAATAATATTGTATTTGGTGGCATCATTCTTGATTATGTTAAACATCTTAGTTGTAGTGGGTGTGAGTGGACCATCACATCTGCCAATCACTTGTAGGACATTAACATTTCTTCTCATTAAATACTCTCTGATATACTCTAATGTTCTGATTATTGGCATCTCTCTCCCACCCATCTATGATCTTTGAATTTAAAACCTCACGCATATTGTTGAGTAATACATTAGAGCATGCCCTTCTTTCCTCACACCCATCACGCTGATGGTGGAATCATGAAAGGGAGGACGAGTGGTATTTGATTAAATTATTCATAATGTTCATTAGACACAAATTGCATTAAGGTACATATTATGAAAGATTATAACACATTGATCTAAGCATCCTTAGGCCTATTCTGCACAATCTTTCTATGTGCCTTAGACATGCCATCCTTAGGCCTATTCTGCATCCTTACCTGAAAAACATGTTAGAAAATAGGTCACATAATGTTGGTAAGCTCGTAGGTTTATATGTATTCACATTGAGCCCACAAACCACAACTTAAGTGAAAATTGACCAGTGCCCCAAGTGTGACATCCGTCACCAAAATAGGTGTCTCGACCATTTACTTTGACCTTTGACTTTGACTTTTGAACTTTGACTCTTTGACTTTAAGTGTGACATCCGTCACCAAAATAGGTGGCTTGACCATTTACTTTGACCGTTTACTTTGACTTTTGAACTTTGACTCTTTAACTTTGACTTGGTCTAAACATGAACTTTGACTTCAAAGTTGACCTAATGTTGACTTGGTCTAAGAATAGTATATTAGACGCGTAAGATACGCTAAGTTCTAGAACTGTGTATTATGGGCCTAATACATGCTAATGGGCTTAGGCTTGGTGAAGTGAGTGTTCACCAAATTGGATGTAGTACGATGATTATGTACCTTGGGCTCGATCAAGAATTGTTAAAACTTAAAATATTTAAATTTACGTTAAGAACGCAACAAAAATCGAACATGTGGGATTTCCCTAAAGCCTACTAAATAGACATAATTTAATTTAAAATATATAAATTAAATAATTTCTGTAGCATATAATAGTCCGTCGGAATCGTATTAACGAGTATAATCTAACGACGCGAAATTTGGACGACACGTGGGACTAGAGGGGACGGGAAAGTACGGGACACGCCAAGGGCCCGGGGGACCCACCCCCAAGCCCTATTCGGCCTATACTCCACATAAAAGGGGCCTCCCCCTTGTTTTCTCTTTATTTTTTTACAAATTTTTCTCCAAGAATGCTCTCTAGTGAAACCCTAGCCGTCACCATCCATCTTCTTCTTGTTTTTTATTCTAATCAATTGCAATTATCATCAATTACTTCGATTGTGATGATATTCTAGCATTCAAGGTTGATTTTTGTGCAAGACTTGATCATCCACACCATCTCCGGTAAGAAAACCGTTTATTTTGATGATTTTATCCTTGTTTGTTCATGTTCTTAATATTATTCATCAAGAATCATCAAAGTCATCATCTAATAATCTTGTGTTCTTGGTTTTGGGCACTGGATCGTGAAGATCTATATGTTTCGGGTGTTGGACTCTCCAACTGGTAAAACCGTAACTCTCAACCTTTGTATATTCTTGGATCTATCAAAATTAGGTTGTAAACTTGTGTGACCTGACAATAATGGACATCTTGGACTTACAGATTGCTGCTAAAAACAATAATCTTTCTTCTTGAATCTAGAGACTTGTTGGGGAATCAAAACTATGTACTGATTAACTAACAATGTGAGCCGAAAGATTAAAATCTAAACTAACTATTTTGGGACTGAAAATTTATGATAATCTAAGTGTCTAATAAAAGGTTTTGTCAATTAGTTCATGGAATAAATTTTCTTTAAAGTCTCGGGTCAATAATGGTCAAATATTGAGGTTTGAGATGCAAAGGGACAAGATTAAGAAACTGTACAGCTTGCTGACAGAAAAATGAGACGTTTTGTACAGGTCATAAATGGTCTAAATTTTTATATAAAAACAATTTCAATAAGTCCTCTAACTAACCCAAGTGCTCTCGTGTCGTTTCAATATCTTTTGGTCCTCCAAATGTGACAAACAAAACTGAAGGTCAAAACTGATGAATTTGGGTAGAAGGTTAGTCTGTGTTCGTCGAGTCATATCTTTCTCATATTTTATCCATTTGAGATTATTCTTTTTCTAGAGTTTAATTTGGAGTCTTATCTTTCAAAGAATACCTATTACGCAACGTTTCGTTACCGTTTCGACCTCCAAATAGTTTACACAAAACTGGTGCGTAATCAGCTCTACAAGCTGAAATAGTTTGATAATCTTAAAAACTAATGACTGGAACTAAATAATCAAGTAAGACAAGTTTTGTATTCAAAAATGGGTAAAGGACTTTTAAAAAGATGATATCTATAATTCATTGAATATGGACTAATAGAGGTGCATCGAAGGTCATTAATAAAGTAATATAAAAAGACAACTAAAACCTTAAATATGACGAGATTTAAAGTTTAAATCTGACACTAGACTTGTTCTATTAGTAAATCATGTTTTAATAAAATAAAAACTTTGATGGATATTAAGAACTGGGCTACAAGGATTACATCCATATTGGTTATTTTGATCTTTAGTAATCCTTTTGTGATTTGTACTTTTAGTTGCTTGCTTTGCGTATTGTGGGCTTTGGACTGTACTACTCGAAGGTGAGTTTCATGGCTCCTTTTTAATATTTTTCAATTGGGGGAAACGTTTACTCACAGTTTTAGACTATGTCATGTCTTAAAGATTATTTTGGAACATTGTATGTGGTTTGGGTCATGGGTTGAGTCTAGATGTTCGTTCATGAGTATGTACTTGTGCTTGTGCTTGTGGATGACTGTCATGGAGAGGTATTGTTAGTACTAACAGGTTGAGACCTCCACCCCTACCGTTGGTATGCTAGTTGAGACTGACTTGGCCTGTGCATGCCCTTGGGTAAATATAATCTAGGTAATTGGACTTGGACTGATCTTAATCTTGTGTTGATATCTATGAATGCTATGTACTCTTACTCACAAACACTTTCTGTACATGTTATACACCGCAAATTATTTGTACTTTTAAACCTGTGAACTCATCAACGTTTGTTGACTTTTTAGAGTATGTCTTTTCAGGTATCGAGGCTTAGGTGATTGGCTATGTACTTTAGACAAAACCGTTCCCTTGGGAGCAATAAACAATTCATGGGACTTTAGGACTTGTTTTAGATTTGTTTGTTTGTTGGATTGTAATTGTTGGATTTGTATTTGGGATTGTTTTGGTACTTGTGCTTGTTCGTTCTTGAATGGAACTTTGGATTATTTATGCATTTATGGTATGATATTTTGGGATTGACTATACTTGACATGTGTTCCTATGTGGCGGGCAGCGTCATGACCCATTTAAGGAGAATGTATTTAGTGATTCTTTTAGACCCCCAATATGTTATAACGATCTCGTCCGTCCTCATGTTTCCGCTTCTAGCGAGGGTGTGACAGATTGGTATCAGAGCCATTGGTTATAGAGAATTAGGTGGATTATTCGACCTAGACTATAACCTAAGTACCCATATGTAGTATGCATAATAGGATTATATATGCACAACTATACATATGAATGTTCTATGTGCATTATCAGTTGTGCTAAATAGCTTGTCTTACATGTTATTTGTGATGTTCTTATTTGGAAAATCTTTGGTCGTTGTATCATCTGTGTGTCAATTTTGAGAAAGCATTAGGTAAGGACATCATCTCGTAATGCGCTTGACTATTATTTGGTCTGGATTGATAAGTGCTGCCATAAGGATTCTTTTAAAGGGCCTAGGTTATTAAGCCAACCTTATTATGTGCGTCCGCTGGGGATACCTATGTTGTGAGTTGATGTAACATCTGGCTCCTCATACCACCAATATTGCCCGCTTTGCCCACGAGGAGCTCACATATTTGCTTTTGGTTGCCCGGGTGAAAACTTCTCAGGGAGGTACCCATCCCTGGATTGCTGCCACCTGAGCACGCTTAACTGTGGAGTTCTCCTCTCATCCACAGCCAATACGCCCGAAATGTATTAGTGATGTTAGAGACAGGACATTTCTTATAAACCAGAAATCTCTCCTGTCTGCGGCCGATGTGGATTTGCTTAGAGTGTTACAAACACACCCGCCCTTTTGGACTCATCGTCCTTGATAAGGTTTGCCCCACCATCCCATCTACGGATGTAGGATTTGCCTAAGGTGTCCCTTTGAACACCCCCGGGGACACCATTCTTGATAAGGTTTGCCCCACCATCCCGAACGACATAGGAGTGGCTTTGATACCATTCTGCCCCACCATACAATTCTGTAACATCCGGCCCCTCATACCACCAATATTGTCCGCTTTGCCCATGAGGAGCTCATGGATTTGCTTTTGATTGCCCGGGTGAAAACTTCCTAAGGAGGTCACCCATCCCTGGATTGCTGTCACCTGAGCACACTTAACTGTGAAGTTCTCTTCTCATTCACAGCCAATACGCCCAAAACGCGTTGGTGATGTTAGAGGTAGGACATTCCTTATGAATCAGAAATCTCTCATGTCTACGACCGATGTGGGATTTTTCTAGAGTGTTACAACTGTACTCGTTTTAAAAATAAAAACGCTCGTTTTTTGGTGTAATTAATGTCATACATAAAAATGAACGTTTTAAAAAAAATAGGAGAGCTTACAAAAAGTCAACAAAAGTGGCTAATACTAAAATACCCTTCTAACAAACTTTTTCCTATAATTTTGATCTCAACCATTAATTAATAAGATGGATGGTTGAAATTACTTCTTACACATTTTAGTTTTAGAAAACTTTGTGTTTGAACCATTTCCTAAAAACAAAAACATGATGGTATCTTCGAAATTTAAAGATACATTATATTATTAGTTTATTGTGTATAAAACTAAACAAATATTTCAAAAAAAAATTCAATCACCTCACAAAATCGAACGTGGTTCTCGTGTATCAGTGATGTGAGGCTGCACCATCGAAACAACTTTGATGATCAGTGATGTGAGGCTGCATCATCAGAACAACTTTGATGTGTTAGTTCCAACTTTATTTATTTAAGGTGTTGAAAGAAATAAAATAAAATAATATTCAATCTTCAAGTGGACCGATAAAAGCAGAAATGTAAGCCGTTGCGTATGCTCGGTTTGTAATAAGATGTATATTGGAACATAGATAAAAATAAAAATATTAACACGTAAAATCTAAATATAAAATATATTTGTGCCGAAAGCATTGTATTAAAATTTATATTGAAATATAGTTAAAAATGAACACGTTACAGTAATATATTTAAAATTTATAAAATCATTATATTTAAAATGTCATAAAAGGCAAACAAACTTTGATAAAGATTAATTATAAATGTTATATAGAAAATTAAATTTAGTAAAAACCAAAAAAACTAACAAAGATATTGAATTTAAAGGAACGAAAAAGGATGAAACTGATTATAAGTACTCATGACAAAAAATAAATAAATGAAGGCACCAGCAGTAATCATTGAGATAGCCCAAGTGAAAGATTCAAGGGCCACGTGGACCACTATGAGCATGCTACTATTCACGAAAAACTTCTAAATGTATGTATTAGAATGTGCGTCTTTGATTATATATTTGTGTGTTTTGTATATAAACTAGTTTTCGTACCCGCGCGATGCGACAGAATGTCAGTGGAATCTTGAGTCGTTTGTGGACGCTCATAAGAAGCTCTTTTATTACCTTAATTGGGGAAAGGCAACAGATTGTCGCTTAAATAATCAAATTTGAGAAAAACATTATACATAATCAGAACAATGTGTTTACAAACAAACCCTTATTGAAATTGCATCTTTTCTAAACTGATATAAAAAAAATTAAAAGATCACATGTTGAAATCATCTTACCTCGCATTAATATTTACTACCACTATTTTGTTAATAATTGGCAAAAAAAACTTGAAATTATTACCAAGCAGTTATCTCCGCTTTGTTTCACCACTGAATCTCAATAAAGCAAGAGTTCAACTTAGATGTTGGCTCCCTTTGGTTGAAGCCGAGGAAATCCGTTGAAATCAGTCTCAAATCGCATAAGGAACACAATGACTAAATATTTAACCAATACAAGAAACAAAATCGAAGTACAACTAAAATACTGATGCAACATGGTGATAACATCTTTTTTTAAAACCTTACAATTTGAAACAAATCCTAACAAACAAAATCAAAGTTCAAAAATGGACCCTAAAAAGAATATAGATGAATTAAGCACCAAGGCCTTATAATTTAGCTATACCAAAGCTTTAAAGCAAACAGGACAACAGTATTCATTTTTATTTTTTATTTCAACTGAGTTCAAAATTTTCTTACAAACTCTATGACTAATAAAAACTTTAGGAAGCAAAAGAAGAATGAACCAAGAACTATCAACCTGATTTTCAAATACAAATCGAAACCTCTGTTAATATAAAGTAAAAGAATCCAACAAATAGGACAAATATTATATCATACTCATAATCTTTATACATATAGCCGATAAAAGTCATTATGATATAATAAACCATCACACACAGATCCAAAAGAGAATGTCATTTAAACTAAAACAATTAAGCTAAGCGACAACATTGCACGACCCATACAAAAATAGTAAGGAAAATATGTTACAGCATAATTTGTATAAACTGTTACCATTGTTGTTACCTCATTAAAACAAAGTCATAGAAAGTTAAAGATGACGAAGTAGACGACATAAGAAAACCCACAAAAATAAACTTTCCAATTTATATGATAAATGCCAAATACTCTAATGGTTTGGCGAGCCCTAAATCAGATCAAATTTCATATGTATAAGACAAAAGATCAAACAGTAATTAGGTTTAAGCCCTTAAAAAAACCAATAAATTAATTCACTTGCAATAATAATGACGGACAGAGGGTTATGTTTTATGTTAATGTAAGGGACTAAAAATAGTATAAATTCAAGAGAGAACATTCAAAATCAAACTTGTGTACCGGGTAAAGGAAGAAAAAGGATGGTTATTTTTGCGAGAAGAAATTGAAAGAAAATAGATGAGAGGCGAATCCGTCAATAGAGAGCGATTCAAAGAGCCACCACCATCGGTCTATCACATCGATAACGATGGTGTCTAGGGGGAGTGACAATAACAGTGTAGAAGCAACCGAGGAGGTAGAGGGGTTGTACCGTCGCTACAATTTAATCGGTGGCGGAGGTGTTGAAGATGGTGGGTGGCGATGGTCCACCGATGGACTATGGTGGTGGTGTTGGTGAAAGATCCGTGGGAATCGGTGGTATGTTGAAGAGAGATGATAAAATTAAAACGCACAAACATAGAGAGTACAATAAAATTTTGTACCTTTTGCTTCAATTGTTATGCATGTAGTAGCATAGTGTACACTATGCATAAAGCCATGTACATCACTATACATCCAGTTGGGTTTTGTAAAGTATATAATGTTTTGTGTATTTCGTGTGTGTGTATATATATATATATATATAAAAGTTTATAGTTAGTTGTCTAAGGATTTAATGGTTTTTAATTTTATGTTATGTGTTGTTTCTTGATATTTCAAATCTAAAATTGTGAACTTAATCAAACACGGTATAGTGATGTACAATCCAACATTACAATGAAACATTTTAAAACATACTAGACATTGTTGACAACAAAGTCAAAAGTTCACAGTGCAAGTGTTGCATTAAAAATCCTTCGCAAGTAAAAAGTAATACACATCGAATGATAATTTATAAAATAAAATAAATCATATTCATCCTCCTTTTCATCTTTTAAAACAACACAATGGATGATTTAGAAATTCAATAAAGTAACGTTAATGTCAAAAATTACACAACTTAAACATAAGTGAAAGAAATCAAATGACAAATTTTATCAACTATATATACACACATACTTATCAACCACATGCATGCGATGTGTATCTAATTCGAGAATGTTTCTTGACATGTATAATTAACGAACAAGAAAACAAAACATAGCACGAAGACCACCGAATAACCATGATGACCCTAGGATAGTGTGTCCCCTCTCCCTTACATCTCAGCCGCCAATAACACCACCTTCAACCAACATGTCCACCTCAATATTCTTGTCTAGACAAACCTTTTGAGATTGTATTATTATAATAGCGTGATGTCACCCATGCTTTGTGTAACTAGTAGTCAATACCTAAGCTCCATACATATATAAAGAACCTCAACTCTTGCATTTGGATCACCCTAAAAACTGACCCATACACTTGTTCCATTGAGGTCTCGGCCGAAGCAAAGAAAGAGTGGAAGGAGAGCCTCGACTTTTCTAGTTCAAATCTCGTTACGCATACGTTCATCACTCGTATTTGTGGTAACGATATTATATACATGGTTATGCTAACCATTCTAGTTTTCCAAAGTTGGTTATGAGAACTAAAGAGAATACGACTTTTAAAACCAAACCAAGAACAACAAGGTTACACATGTGTAAATCAAAGCACAACGATTCCAAAATGAGTTGTTCGTTTATACAACCTTGATTACAATAAAACTAACATGAGAAAATAGCCCCGAAACAGGCCCGCAAGGCTACTATTTGAGGCCCAAAAGCTCCATAACAACTTGTTTTCAGACGTCAAACTTATATATACTCTATATCACATGTACCCGTTTAAAACCATGAAATACAATGCTTAAAATAACAAGTTTTTAGTCCATGAACCAGGCCCAAATAAGGGTTGTTCTAGCAGGCCCAATAAAGCCCCAAATGATGCCAAAAATAGTGTTTAAATCATTTAAATGCAACCATAGTAACAGGATTTTGTGCAAACTTTACAACTAACCTTGTAAAGTAAAAACTCACTTTTAAGACAAAAGAAAGGCCAAAAACCCGAGCCAATATCGAGCCATACTAGATGATTAATCTGTTAACTTTGCGATTTATCTTAAAGGTATATAACTTCTAAAATTATAAATATTTTGGAAGCGTAAATTAGAAATGAGTTTTTTAAACAATAAATATACTTGGCTTAACCTAAACTCAACACGATAAATTTTGCCAACTTAGTAAGAAAAGAGATTATGAAATCTAGTGTTTGATGATAATAAACCTAAGATACTATTTATATTGACTATGGCATAATATATATACATGTATGTATATATGTGTATATAGACATAATACATATATACGCATGTCTACGTATATGAATCTATATATACATATGCACATACCTGTATATTTTAACTAAACTGCAACTTGATTGTGAGTTTCTTGTAGCCCCCTCTTTTATTGCTTTTACATATTTTGGGGGGGGGGGGGGGAGAAACATATTAACTAAACTTCTTGAATCATATTACTTCCATGTATGCACACTAGTCCACCCTAAGTTATAGTACTTGAGTTAACTGATTATCATATTAGAAGTCCTCGACTGAACTAAACATAACCACTTAACTACCGGATTTATCCTATGGATTGATATAGATAGTACTATTAGGGTCGAACAACCTTTACTTATCCGACTGATTGGAACTTGTAAATTCATAATCAATTATATTGATTGATTATATTTCACTACTAGAAAAAACGCAATAGATGACAGGCAATGCTCGTCATCTTTAGGGTCAAATGACGCGCATATGCGCGTCGAGGAAGAGGTAGTCATAAATGAAAGATGACACTGATACGTACTTGCCTAATGTCACACCCTCACTAGAAGCAAAAACATAAGGATGCGACTGACGGGATCTTCATGAGACATTGGGGGTCTAAGAGAGTCACTAAAGGCATTCTCCGTAAATGGGTCATGACGTCGCTCGACACATAGGAACACGTGTCAAGTACAGTCAATCCCAAAACGTCATACCATAAATGCATAAATAATCCAAAGTTCTATTCAGGAACGAACAACCACAAGTACCAAAACAATCCCAAATACAAATCCAACAATTACAATCCAACAAACAAATAAATCCAAAACAAGTCCAAAAGTCCCATGAATTGTCTATTGCTCCCAAGGGAACGGTCTTGTCTAAAGTCCATAGCCAAACACCTAAGCCTTAATACCTGCAAAGACATGCTCTAAAAAGTCAACAAACGTTGGTGAGTCCACAGGTTTAAAAGTACAAATAATTTTCCGTGTATAACATGTACAGAAAGTTGTATGTGAGTAAGAGTACATAGAAGTCATAGATATCAATACAAGTTTAAGATCAGTCCAAGTCCAATTACCTGGATTATATTCACCTAAGGGCACGCATAGGTCAAGTCAGTCTCAACTAGCATACCAACGATAGGGGCAGAGGTCTCAACCCGTTAGTACTAACAATACCTCTCCATGACAGTCAAGCACAAGCGCAAGGTACATACTCATGAACGAACATCTAGACTCAACCTATGACCTAAACCACATACAATGTTCCAAAATAATCTTTAAGATACGGTATAGTCCAAAATAGTGAGCAAGTTTTTCCCCCAATTAAAACATATTAAAAAGGGGCCATGAAACTCCCCTTCGAGTAGTATAGTCCAAAGCCCATAATAGGCAAAGCAAGCAACCAAAAGTACAAATCACAAAAGGATTACTAAAAATCAAAATGACCAATATGGATGTAATCCTAGTAGCCAGTTCTTAATATCCATCAAAGTTTTTATTTTATTAAAACATGATTTACTAATAGAACAAGTCCAATGTCAAATCTAAACTTTAAATCTCGCCATATTTAGGGTTTTAGTTGTCTCTTTATTTTACTTTATTAATGCCCTTCAATGCACCTCTATTAGTCCACATTCAATGAATTATAGATATTATTAGCTCATATTTTTAAAAGTCCTTTACCCATTTTTGAATACAAACTTGACTTTACTTGATTATTTAGTTCCAATTATTAGTTTTTAAGATTATCAAACTATTTATGCTTGTAGAGCTGATTGCGCACCAGTTTTGCGTAAACTGTTTGGAGGTCGAAAAGGTAACGAAACGTCACGTAATAGGTATCGTTTGAAAGATAGGACTCCAAATTAATCTCTAGAAAAAGAATCATCTCAAATGGGTAAAATATGAGAAAGATATGACTCGACGAACACAAACTAACCTTCTGCCCAAATTCGTTAGTTTTGACCTTCAGTTTTGTTTGCCACGTAAATGATATCGAATTGACACGAGACCACTTAGGTTAGTTAGAAGACTCATTAAAATTGTTTTTAAATAAAATTTAGACCCATTTGGGCTTAATATGACCGAGTTATGACCTGTACAAAACGTCCTATTTTTCTGTCAGCAAGCTGTTCAGTTTTTTAATCTTGTCCCTTTGCATCCCAAACCTCAATATTTGACCATTATTGACCTGATACCTTAAAGAACATTTATTCCATGAACTAATTGACAAAATCTTGTATTAGACACTAAGATTATCACAATTTTTCAGTCCTAAAATTGTTAGTTTAGATTTTAATCTTCCTCACATTGTTAGTTAATCAGTACATAGTTGTGTTTCTCCAACGCGTCTATAGATTCCAGAAGAAATATTATTGTTTTTAACATAAATCTGTAAGTCCAAGATGTCCATTATTGTCAGGTCACACAAGTTTGCAACTCAATTTTGATAGATCCAAGAATATACAAAGGTTGAGAGTTAGGGTTTTACCGGTTGGAGAGTCCAACACCCGAAACACATAGATCTTCACGACCAATGCCCAAAACCAAGAGCACAAGATTATCAGATGATGACTTTGATGATTATTTATAAATAACATCAAGAAAATAAACAAACAAGGACAAAATCATTAAAATAAACAGGTTTTTTATCGGAGAAGATGTAGATGATCAAGTCATCATGGAGAAAAATTAGTAAAAAAATGAAGAGAAGACAAGGGGGAGGCCCCCTTTATGTGGAGTATAGGCCGAATAGGGCTTGGGGGGTGCCCCCCAGGCCCTTGGCCTGCTCGTACTTTCCCGTCTCGTCAAGTCCACGTGTTCTCAAAATTTCGCGTCGTTAGATTCTACTCGTTAATATGATTCCGACTGATTATTATATGATATATAAATTATTTAATTGTATATTTTAAATTAAATTATGTTTATTTAGTAGGCTTTAGGGAAAGCCCACATGTTTGATTTTAGTTGCGTTCTTAACGTAAATTTTAATATTTTAAGTTTTAACAATTCTTGATCAAGCCCAAGTACATAATTATCGTACTACATCCAATCTGGTGAACGTCTCACTTCACCAACCCTAAGCCCATTAGCATATATTAGGCTCATAATGCACAATTCTAGAACTTAGTGTATCTACACACGTCTAATGTACTATTCTCAGACTAAGTCAACATTAGGTCAACTTTCAAGTCAAAGTTCACAGTATCTCCCCGTTGACAGAATTTCGTCTCGAAATTCAGTCAAAGTTATCAACTACAACGCCTTCCATGAGTAGGTGAGGGTACTTAGTACTCAATTGACCTTCCCGCGCACAAATAAAATTTTGGGTCCTCGCTTTGAGTTCCATCTAATTTTTACGATAAGGATTTTACTACTCATCAAAGTTAAAATTTTTTCCCTAACCATGATCTCAGCTAGTTCTTTGACAAATCAAATTTTACCTTCCACTTAAATTTCTTCAATTGGCACATATAAGGTCTTATCAGTAAGACACTACTTGAGTTTCAATGCATGGAGCATGTTATGCACACCACTTAGTTCTTGCTGTAATTCTAACCAATAATCCATAGACCAAATTGTTTGGTAGTCTTAACTGTACTTACCAATCTAGGTGCCAATTTGCTCTTCTTATCAAAGCAAATAATGCCTTTCGAAGGCAGAAGCTCGTATGTAGCCCATAAATTATGGTCTCTTGAGATGACTTTTTAGGTCTACAACCTATTTGTTGATATCTCCATAGTATGGCTATGACATTACCAAAAGTTAGTCCCAGTCTGGTTCTGATCTCACATTCAAGGTATCATTAATGTTTATATATAGGGTGTATCGCAGCTAACCCACCACGCTGCTAACACCTTGATAGTGTATCATTCACCAACTGTAACTAATTTCCAATTCAACTATCGTCTGAGCGGATGTGTCTAAAACAAGGCTTCCTTTGATTGGTAGTGTAAATTTCTCACGATCTTGAGCTGCATTTAGTCTGCCCTTGATCCGAAAGCCCTAATCATTCACCTCTTGAATGATTTATGGTCCAGTCATCTAACTTTGTCGGTGACCGACACTTACATCTGTATAGTGCCCCGTGCTAATATAATACTTCAATGGTAGCTATTTTTACAAGGAAACTTAACTAATAGTAGGTGGGTGTCCTAACTACCTCAGAGTCAATAGTACAAGACCTTAACATATCCTGTGATGCCTTAACAGTTCATACCCTTAGACCATTAGTCTGAGAGTAATAAGTTGTACACCTGTCTTGACGCATTCCTAGCACCTTCTATAAGCTCTGCCAGAATCGTAGCATGAAACGACTGTCACAATCAGAGACAATTGACAAAGGTACTCCATTTCTATCCATAATTTCACTAACAAAAATCCTTGCCAACATTTACATCTTGTAGTCCTCATGAATAGTCAAGAGATGGGTAGATTTGGTCATTTTATCAATAATGACCCAAATCAAATTATGCTCACAACTAATTCTTATTAGCTTTGTGATGTAGTCCATGATAATTTTTTTCACTTTTGTTCTAGAATCTCAGGATGTTGCAACAGGGATGCCTGGCTTTAACCTTTGAACAAGTTAGAGACTTGCACACGTAGTCTGCTATGTCCCCTTTCATCCAGGCCACTAATATAAGTCCTTAAGGTCACGGTACCTTTTGTTAGTACCAGGATGAACAATATACTTAAGCTTGTGTGCTTTTTCCAACACCAATGTATGCACATTTCCCATAAATGGAACCTAAATCCGCTTAATAAAGTACAATCCTCCATTGTTCTTTTGTACAACTGTTTGTTCCAGACCTCTCAAAGCCTCATCATGCACACTCAATCACCTCTCAATTTGAGTAACATCGATGTGGGATTTGATACCTAAATGAACAGTCGTTCCCAATGTCCTTACGTATATGGTTTGACTCTTTTCTTATGGCTTAACATATTGAAACCCACATTTGCCTTTCCCGGGTGATATTAGATTTCAGAGTTGTAGTCACTGAACAACTCAACCCAAGGTTTCTATCTCATGTTCAATCCTGTTTGATGAAAAATGTGTTGAAAACTCTTATGGTCATTATAGATGACACACTTGGAGAACTTAGCATATAGTTTCTCCTTTTCTAACAATTCTAGGATCGTCCTCACATATTTCTCATGATCCTCCATGTCCTTAAATAAATCAAAATATCCTCAATGAAAATTTATTTAGATATGGCTTACATATCTGATTCATTAGGTCCGTGAACACCGTAGGTGCCTTTGTTAGCTCAAAATGCATAACTATTAACTCGTGATCTCCGTAACGAGTTCTAAATGATTTCCTCGGTATGCCATCCTCATGTACTCTAAGTTGGTGATTTCTGAATGAAGATCAATATTCATATAGGTCTGTTGATACTTAAAGATGATCGGATAAGTCATTTACCCTTGATAAAAGAAAACGGTTCTTGACCGTTAGCTTATTCAGCTTTTGATAGTCCATGCACGTCCCGAAGGACCTATCCTTCTTCTTGACACAAAGCACTGGTGCCCCATGGTGAGTGACCGGGTCAAAGAAAACCCTTATCTAACAAATCTAAATCATCCATCTTTAAAGGTGCTAAGCGATAAGATATCCTAACAACATGCATCGTGTTAGGTACCAGGTCAATCTAAAAGTCCACCTATTATGAAGGAAACGATCATGCCAAATCCTCCAGGAACACTTGAAATTCTCACACAACAGGTATGCCATCTAGCTCTTATTCCTCTGCCTTCATGCTCATGTTATTCTTCTTGTCCTCTTCTGATCTCTCTCCATATACATCAAGTGTCTCACCGTTTTGAAATGGCATCCGAGATCATCTTCTCTGCTCGACCCTATTCCTTGACAACCAGTCCACTCCCGCAATCATGTCAAAATTCCAAGACCAAATCATATATAATCTATTATAAAGGCATGATCCTCTAATAGCACAGTACAGTCCTATATTTTCTCCCTAGTACTTACAAGACTACCATTAACCTATTTCATAACACATATCCTCATAACTAGGGTCAAGTTCAACTTATTTACAAAAGTCAAAGTCACTATGTCTGGGTCCTGTCAGGCATCATTGACACCAATCACGAATGCCTTTCTATGAACAGGGTTGCCATATTACCTTGCTCTGGGTTTGCATAAATTGCATACTAGATTTTTGTTGTTTTTCCTTTACTTTTAATTGACCTTGAGCCCTATTTAACCTCGTATATGCATTTTGATGATGCTCCTAACTTCAACACTCAAGATGTCAACATCAAATTCTTGCGGATTTGACCACATCAATCGGCACGATTAGGTTTACCAGCACCTTAAAACCCTTGGCTAAGCGCTCCAATTGCTTGAAATTGAAACACCCAAGACGTGGCGTCATAATCGAATGGTGCAGATTGCACTTATTACACTCCGGGGCAAGTGCTGGCATAGTCCTTCGTTGCTAGCACGACAGCCACATATCCTTTCACGACTTTGTCCTTCTTGTCCACTTTAACACCAGCTAGATTACCCAATTCCCTAAGATCCTTCTACGTCTCACTAGCTTTCTTCAAGCACCAATACGAACCATATCGTCAGCCAAAGTACCCATCATTAGTATTGCACTCTAAATGGTTGGGGGTGCGGCAGTGGCCATCATTCCACGACTATGGAACCAGCCCTATGATATGCTCTCAACCTTATTTGACTTATGTTTCATAGTTATGGCACAAGCTTTGCCAGCTTGTAGAATACTTAGGTATGGGGGTCATGACCATATCCTACCATTTCATGATTCCAAGACTTAAGATCTAACTTTTCCATCTAGTCCATAAGGTAGTACTCCTCAGTTACCACACCTTTAAGCTTATCCAGAGTCATGGCCATTGCAACCTTCATACCTCTAGCTAGTGCTTGGGTATTCTACTACGTTAGTGCTTTAACCACCAGTGAGCAGACAACATGGATCACCTTTTGATTCTCAGCACAGATCTCGATGTCCACACCCATTCCCATTTTCTCAATGTAATGGGTCAGGGCTGTAACCTCTCGTATTTTTATTTAACGTGTGATTAACGTCGTTATCTCTTGTAAGGGTTTGCTTTGTTATAAATGCAAATACGAGGACATATGTGTAACTTGTGGTATCCTTGTAATTTAGATGCAATTAGATAAATAAATAACTAATAATAATAATAATAATAATCATGAAAGAAAATGTTAATGTTAATAATAAAAAAATTAATAATAATAATACTAATAGTAGTAAATAATCTTAATAAGTGTTACAACTTGAAAATGAATAAAAAAAAACAAATGGTTAAATATTTTAAAACTTGTAATTAAATGTTTGGGCATAAAATAATAAAATTAAAATCGCAGGGACTAAAACTGTAATTCTGATAAAATACAAAACTTAAACTTTGAGTTGATTTTGTAAATTCTTAAACCGCAGGGACCAAAAGGTAATTTTCATTAAACCCAACCCCCCATCCCCGTATTTCCGGCCAAGACACCCGGCCGACTCCGGCCAACACTCCGGCCACCCCCAAAATGCCCGAAATGCATCAATTTTAACCGAATTGAAAACCCCCTCACGATTAGGTATCCGTTTCGAACCCCACTATGTAATTAATTCAAATTGTAGGCATCGGTTCATCCCTCTCAACCAAAACCGAAACCCATTGAAGATTCAAAACCGTTATTACATTAAAGCTTACTATAATTGAAATAAACGAGCATGAACGTTTGTGTAATCATTTCACAGCCATTAGAGTGATTAATTTCACCTGGAATAACATTTAACCCATTTAATCCAACCTGAAACTCCCGAGATTAACCCTATAGCCGTTGGGAACATAATCGATCGAATTGACACTATAAAATAGAGATCTAATGCTCCCGACCTTTTCTTTTCACTATCTGAAACAACAATTTCACCAAAAACACACACAAGTTGAAATTCCCAAATCAAGAGCCGTCGACTTGTACCTCTGTTGCATTCTATTGAACTTCAAGCTATAACAGGTAATTAGATTGGGGCTTTGATTCGTTTTTACATGAGAAACAAAAGCCCCATGAATAATTTCATTATCAAAACCGAATTGGTGTTCAATTTGATCGATGTTCTTTCTAGGGTTCTTGGTAAATTTGGGGAATTTCTGGATAATAGGTTTTAACAATTAATTCCTGTTTTACAACTCAAAAATGGCTGTGGCCCGGTGGTTAAGTCATGGTGTGGTGAGGCAGGGGTCCCGGGTTCGAACCCGATCCCCTGCAATTCTTTTTAAAAAGTATTTTTATTGATTGTTTTATTTACAGAAAATATTTAAATATTGTTTCTAGTTATATAAAAATCATTTTACTCAGAATATAAATAAAAATTAATTTCTATTTAATTTCTAGAAATTCAATTAATAAATCTTTAATCTTCAAAATACCAATTATGATTATTATAAATCTCCTTTATTCTTTTTTCAAGAATTTAAAGTTAATAAAATTTTCATTTTTACAAAATGTATTTACAAATCTAATTATATAAATATATATAAGTACATATTTAAAATGTATATCTTTTGGGTTTAAAATGTATGGAAACTATAGAAAACTCACCAACATTACGTTGACCCTTTTATTTTTAACATGTTTCAAGAAATGATAATGCTTAGCTTGCTATGAAGACAATATCACATCTAGGACTGGACCTTGAATAAAATAAAAATGCAATTGTTATGATTGAACGTTGAAATTTCTATGTTTTGGAACATATTCTATTTCTTAAATGTATGTCTTGAATATTGAGTTTTAATAATATTGTCATTTTAAATTAGCGTTGTGTGGCATGAACAATCTTAACCCTCACATCTCGACGTTTCCGCCGTTAAGGTTGGGGTGTGACAAGGGCTATTGCTCCAACTTTCTCGTCGTACTCCTTAGGCTCGCACGTCATGAACTCCATGTACATAAAACCAATACTGCCTCTAATACCATTTCTTTCAACGTTATCAGTCCCACCGTGTCCAACTCTAATCCTCTAGGATCAACACATAGCCCAGTTCAGGCTCATCCTTAATATACTTAAGATGTTTATGTATAGGGTTCCCCATAGCTTTCCCACCACACCAATGATATACCAAGGACGACGCCTAAACTAGATATATGGCATCTGTTTACTCCATTAAGTATAATGCTAGAACGTCTAAACAACCAATGCTCCAAGTCTTACGATCAGTCCAGTTAATAAGGTAATGCATGTGTAATGAGTCTCATCAGTCTGCTGTAACTTTCTTTAATACCAAGTACATTTCAAACAAGTAGTCAATTTCTACAATCATAAAAATAAAAGAAGGAGCAACATCTCATAGATACTGGGCTGAAATGTCACAATATAATTCCCATTAAGGCTTTAGATCGATTTGAACTTATGCAAGGATAAAGGAGATAGGTGCTTCCACACCATTGATTATTATAAGAACAGGAACTCCAATGTCCCATGTATAGAATGGAATATTCGTACTAACTATGACCGTTATCTCATGAAAGGGTTTGCCTGATTTTGCATGCACTGCAAATTTACGTGTACACCCGTAATGGTAATTTGCTTTACATGGTCACCCCTAGCTCCTCCAGCCAGAGTCAAAGCATCTTGTCAAGTACAGAGTGTTATCCATGATTGAATAATCTAGGGGTCACTAACCCAAGGTTAAGTAACCGAAGTTGTATAGAGGAATCGATTAAGAAAGCATTCACTTGGGTAAGGAACAGTCAAAGGAATCCATTTAGTATAGTCCAAAATCCAATAAAACAATCATCTTACCTGAGTACGCCATTGCTCTTGTCTGTTGGTGTCATGTCAGCTAGCGTGTAAATCTCCCCAGATTCAACTGTAACACTCTAGGCAAATCCCACATCGGCCGTAGACAGGAGATATTCCTGGTTCATAAGGAATGTCCTGCCTCTAACATCACCAACGCGTTTTGGGCATATTGGCTGTGAATGAGAGGAGAACTTCATAGTTAAGCATGCTCAGGTGGCAGCAATCCAGGGATGGGTGACCTCCCTAGGAAGTTTTCACCGAGGCAACCAAAAGCAAATCTATGAGCTCTTCGTGGGCAAAGCGGACAATATTGATGGTATGAGGGGCCGAATGTTAAAGAATGGTATCAAAGCCACTCCTGTGCCGTTCGGGATGGTGCGACAAACCTCATTAAGAATGGTGAGTCCCTGGGGGTGTTCAGAGGAACACCTTAGGCAAATCCCACATCAGTAGATAAAATGGTGGGGCAAACCTCATCGAGGACGATGAGTCCAAAAGGGGGGGTGTTTGTAACACTCTAGGCAAATCCCACATCGCCCGTGGACAGCAGAGATTCCTGGTTCATAAGAAATGTCATGCCTCTAACATCACCAACGCGTTTTGGGCGTATTGGCTGTGGCTAACACCCGACCCCTCATACCACCAATATTGTCCGTTTTGCCCACGAATAGCTCACGGAATTGATTTTAGTTGCTCGGGTGAAAACTTCCCAGGGAGGCCACCTTTCCCTGGATTGCTTCCACCTGAGCACGCTTAACTGTGGAGTTCTCCTCTCATCCACAGCCAATACGCCTAAAATGCGTTGGTGATGTTAAGGCTGGGCATTTCTTATGAACCAGGAATCTCTACTGTGCACGGCAGATGTAGGATTTGCCTAGAGTGTTACAACAATATTATTATATAAAGAGATTAAAAGAATTTTACGATATTAAGCTTATATCACGTCCTTGTGTCTTTAGTGCAGTTTATTGTGTATTTTTGTTAGTTATTATATTTTTCTAAATACCATTGTGTTTTTCTGAAATGATGAATTTTAAAAAATATAATGATGGAATAACATTGTTATGTATCTTTAATATGTAAAACATAATAATAAATTAACAATTAATTAATCTAATACATTAAAAACAATGACCAAATAACACTATGTATCATTGTGTCTTTTTATTGTTAATGTGTTATCTTGATCACTATAAGTTTTAAAAAATACATGGGTGAAATAACATAATTATGTACTTATAATGGTAAAACACAATGATATATAATAAGTTTATATAATCTATTGAAAAATAAATAACAAAAATAACACATTGTGTTATCTTTAACATTATGAGTTTTAAAAAATACATTGGTGAAAGTATGTCATTATGTATTTTTAATTGTAAAACACAATGATAGATAACAAAGTTATAATCTATAAAACCAATAACAAAAATAACATAAAATGATCTAAAATGTAAAACACAAATGATTAATACACATAACAAATGATGTAAAACATATGACACAATGAACCTATATGACACAATGAGCTGATGTATTTAACATAATGATTAAAATACCCTTCTCTTTAAAACAACAAAAGGACACGTGTCAAGCCCACAATCCTTCTTAACCTTTTTAGATTAAACATCCTTTTTAGTATAACCCTACCCTTAAAATTAAGTAACAACTGGTACTTAAATAGCAAAATATTAAGCAACTTTTAGTACTCAATACTACAACAATTTAGGAGGAAAGATCAACTGATAGAACAGATCAGGATGATAAATGGTCTTGAGAGGCCGACATAAGTGGGGTATTTACTACTAAATCGATGAGGAGAATTATCAAGCAAAACAGTCTGCCATCTAATCAATCAAAATTTGGATGGTCCAAGTTAGTCCCATTAAAAGTAAACTTTCATTGTTGGAGAGCCATATTCAACAAATTCCCTGTTAACTATCTCCTCAACAAAAGAGATATACTAAATAACTCTACTTGCCCCTCTTGTGAATGGCTCTCGGAAACTGCCGTCCACACAATTATTCGTTGTCCAATGGTTGCAAGGGTATGGGAATCGATTTGAGCTTGGTGTAGCCTCCCCGGTTTTCAGACATGTTCCATCGAGGGGATTTTGGAATAGGTCGAAGGATGGCCATTCTCATCACAACATAAGGAGATAATCACATCCATATTATACGTTGCAATTCAATCCATATGGAAGGCGAGGAACCGAAAGATGTTTGAAAACAAAATGATGGTGCTCGAACAATTAGTCGATGATATAAAATCTATATTCTTTTTATGGATTAAACATAGAGGGAGATTGCATAATCTAAATTGGGAAGCATGGTGTAACTTTAAATTGTAATTCTACTATTTCTATCACGATGTATCCCTAGCACCTCGTTAGTTCTATTAATATATTTGCCGTTCAAAAAAAATTTAGCCTAGAACTTGCTAGGTCTACAACCCTTTTATGAATCGTAAATTATTATTGTATGATCATTTCAACATCAATGCTCGCATGAATCCATAATAAAATTCAAAACAATCTCATATGGTATTGTTGTAATTTTAGCCCTATTCAAGTAACTAAAATTCAATGGCAAGAGACAATTTAATTAACACAGCCAAGAATACTAATAAGGAAAGTTGTGAATTATTGATCATATTCAAATTAACATAATTATCGCAAGAAATAATTCAACAATCATAGAACCCTATTCATGCAATAGAAACAATATACATATGTGTATGAGGTCAAGGATTTTTATTGGTACTTGCTCTTTCAAATTAAAATTGCTTGAAAGTCTCAAACTGGGTTAGAGGCAAAATAGGTACCCAGCATCTAAACGGTGTTACAAAGAAGGAATATCAATATTAGCGAGAGGCTGATTGGGTGGTGTGGTGCGATGTTCATTGGCAACACAAAAACTCATAGAACAACAACTCGTGGGTGATATGGTGTGATGGCCTCTCAGTGATTCCGAATGAGCCCTTCATGAGTGACCCGACATAACCCTTTTGGATGATAAGTAATTACAAGGGGAAATTAATACTATAGGGGGGAAAGTAATGAGGTAATTTATCTGCATATTGGGGAGAACATTATGGCAAAATTTCCAAGAAAATTTTCAGTGACATAAAAATGCTACTAAAAGTGCGTCAAGCAAATATGGCATACGTAACGTACTATTAAGACCCTAAATTAGTGGCATAAAACTTAAATGCAACTAAAAGTGTATGCCAAACAATTATGGCATATGTAAAACACCATTAAAAACATAAATATCATTAAAAGCATGTGACATTACATGAGTTTTTAATGAACCTTCTACACATAAAAGACACATTTCCAACACATTGATACTGCTAAGCTACATGTCATTTGGTCACATGTCCTAACCTTTGGGGTTGGTCCACATGCATGTTGTTATAGCATCAATCACGGGACAATGGGACACCAAAAGGGGTGGTGGTTTAAGATCATGGTGCCGTTATAACACCAATCATTTCCAAAGTCTCTTTCATTAGGTATTTCTTACCCATCTATCATTTATCGTAGCACAAATATCTTATTCTCTTTGTAAATAAAGTTTTCGGCTCTCAACAACTGATACATTTTA
This sequence comes from Flaveria sonorensis, assembly GCA_025506505.1. Classification (NCBI taxonomy): domain Eukaryota; kingdom Viridiplantae; phylum Streptophyta; class Magnoliopsida; order Asterales; family Asteraceae; genus Flaveria; species Flaveria sonorensis. The sequence continues at coordinate 7,802,469 of CM046439.1, forward strand.
AGCATTCAAGTATGACTTATAGTTTAAGTTTGATATTACATTGTACGCTTGTTTTTATCACTTAGACTTGTAAGTTGACGTTTAGCATGCTACATGCTTTATTGAATTTGTTCATGTTAACGTATCATCTCATAGATGAAAAGAGTGCTGGACTTTTGATATAACTAGTTTTTGTCCCTGCGCTACGCGGCGGGAGTTTGATGGTTTTTTCCGAGCTACGTGACGTGAGTTTGATCGTTATCTTCCCGGTTCATCAAAAACCATAAAGCAAATACCGAAATCGGTTAAGATATGTCAATGCCAACAATGATGTTTTCCACCCATATTTGTTTTGGTTCGCCATGAGAATAATGCTTTAAATATAATGTAACTAAAAAGGCTTACAATAATAGGATATAATTATATAAAATCAAATATTGCTTTATATTTAATAGAAAAATAAGGGGTCCAAAAATGAAATTTTGCCAACACTTAAATGCCAAAAACCAAAGAAACAAAACCTATGTGATCAAGAATAAAAATTAAAAGTGAAGTGTAAGTACTACTTGTAAGTTTTTAAACTTTGGTGGCAAACTCTAAAAACCCAAATACTTTATTGTAGCACATGGGTTGCTATTTAATATGTATAATAGTTAGGTCATAGTTATATAGTTAGGGCACCTTTATATACTCAACACTCTCTTATCCAATTATGTTATTATCTTGTATAAAAAGGTTAACACACACTCTTTAATATTACTTTTAATCTACACCTTTGTTCATACAAAGACTTGAACCATCAATCACACGGAGCGGGACCCTTTCCAATACATCTTGACTCCGCTAGGCCACAGGCTCCATGATAACATGTCTTTACTTATGGAGTGGGTCCACATGAAGTTGTTTAACATCAATGACACGACACCAAAAGTAGTGGTGGTTTGACATCACGATGTCGGCATTTAACATTCGAGGACTATACGGTGATTATATATTTATATTGTTAAGGCGTATGTATTAGTTATAAGATATTTTATATTTCAAGGAGGAGGTTAGTATGAATGGAAACAATCCAACATCCCATCTCATATATTTCACAAGTATCTGCATGCATGCCTATTAGTGTTTGGTTTATTAGCGTTTGGTTGATTATAAGATGTTTTCAGTCTAGATGCTTCATATGTGATACCTTAACTTATTTTGACTTGATTATCGTTTGAGTCGTTAGTAGCAATTATTAATACTTGTAACATTTTAGAAAAATTGGATTTTAATAATCCAAACTATTGATTATTGGCTAATATTAATTCCAACAATAATTTGTCTAATATTAATATCAACTTTTGATTTTATTACTAATAATAGTCTCAGTCTAACTATATCTTAAATGCGTCAGTTTTTTATTACGTATCACACGACGTGGCAGGTGACGCGACGTATTTTTTAAAAGATTATTTTCTAAAATTATTCAACGTAATGCTTTTATCGATGGTTGAGTAGCTTGGAGAGTTGGAGACAAAGAGACGCAAAAATTGAGTTATATATATATATATATATATATATATATACATATATATATACATATATATATATACATATATATATACATATATATATACATATATATATATATATATATACATATATATATATATATATATATACACATATACATATATATATGTGTATGTATGTATGTATGTATCTTTTATTTTGACTATGTAATACGTCATTTCACTTACATGTCACATCACGAGCAATGTTACGTGTCATGTCATTAAAAATTAACGAAGTTAACAAACAGTTAGTCTATAATTGTTATTGGTAATAATATCGAAAGTTGAGAATAATATTAGTAAAATTGTTAGTTAAAATTAATACTGGTCAATAATTAATAGTTTGGATTATTAAAATCCAATTAGTCTGTTTTTTATTATTATTTTAACTATATAGTATTTGTTATCTGTTGTTTTTGCATTTACATGTTGTTCGTTACTTGACTATACGTTGTGTGTTATAAGTTATAAGTCATCAATTATTTGTTATTTGTTATTTGGTTATCACCTGTTAGTAGAGTTGCACAAAACGGGTTTGGGCCGGACCCGGGCCCGGGTACAAACCGGGTTTGGGCCCAACCGGGTTTTTTGTACCCGGGTATTGGTGAACCCGGGTACGAACCCGGGTCGGGTTCAGCGAGATACAAACCCTACCCGGTATAACCAGGTAGGGTCGGGTCGGGTTCGGTTCGGGTAAGAAACCCGGGTTCAACCGGGTTTTTGCCTCTTTTTTTTTTCTTTTTTTCTTTTCTTGTGTGTGTGTCGAACACCGGGTCGTATGTTTTTTTTTCTTATATTTTCTTTCCTTTTTTTTCTTTTTATTTTTCTTTTCCTAACCGGGTTCACTTGAATGACAAAAATTTAAACAACTTAATATATAAATATATACAAATCTTGAGCAGAAAATGTTACACTTATAATATACAAATATTAAATACTTTTTATATAAAACATTTGAATGACAAAGAAATTTAAAAAGAACATGAAAGACATAATATTAAAACAACTTAAAAATAACAATATCGTCTAATTTTATCTACTACGAGATGCTTGATCAAATACTAATTCTTTATCGGATATGCCAGAAGATACTCCGTCTTCTACCTCTTCATCATGTACTTTAGCTTCGAGTGTAATCTCGTCTTCGAGGCTTGTTTGGTCTTGTATACGATCCGTTGTGTCTAAGTGATCTTTTAAACAAATGCACATCTCCACTGCTTCCGGAGTTAGTCTTGTTCTTCCTAATGATATTATCCTGCCACTAAAAGAAAAAGCAGATTCCGAAGCTACCGTAGAAGCTTGGACGCTTAGTAAATCACGGGCCATAGCAGAAAGAATCGGAAATTGAGATTCTTTTCCTTTCCACCAAGCCAAAATATCGAATGCACGATAATCTTCGGTAGTCATAGTGGAAATAAAATCCGTTCCACTATATCTACCGAGCTCACTTGTTGGGGTGTTACCTCTTTGACGTTTAGCCGTCACATCCCGAACAACATTCAACATAGTCAAAACAGGGTCTTTAAACGAGGTACTAGCACTTGAGGTTGATCTGCTTGGCATGGTTATGTTTACGTTAGGCCCATATCTATTTAAATAAAAATTATAAATTGTTTTCAAACTATGATTAAAATTTTCTTTTGCCTCGTTTGAAAAATCAGGGTTTTCGTCATGCATATCCAAATTGTCATTTATCTCATCTATCAAACATTCAACCCCCGCAACATTTAGAAACGGATTTAAAGCGGCGGCACACGTAAAAACGGGTGGTAAGTCCTTAAAATATTTTTAAACTTTTCTTTCATTGGTTCTATCATTTGATTAAACATATTATTTTTATTTTGAAAATTTTTAAAATTCAAAGACATAAAATATAGTTCTTGAAGCACCGAATAACTAGTGGAATAATAAACTCCCGATAATTTTGTTGTTGAGTTTTTAAAAACCTCAAGAAACTCGGATAGACGTTGAAGATTCTCCCAACCCGCATCCGGAAATGGGTCGGCTTCACCATTATCCGAAAGACTATTATGAAAAGCTTTCAAAGTGCCCTTTTGTTTTAAAGCACATTCAAACATGTGACAAGTCGAATTCCACCGAGTAGGTACATCCCAATTAGGACCTAAAAATCTAGAGTGCGTATCCTTACAAAGTTGTTTATAATCTTGATATCTTCTTCTACTTTTTTTAAAAACGTCATGTAACATAAATCGAAAAGATGTAATAAAGTTATTAACATATTGCCCGGATAGTCCGTCTTGCACTACTAAATTAATAATATGTGCAACACAACGAGTATGGAAAAAATCACCGTTTGCAATCGGAAGATATTTTAATTTTAATTTTTCAACCGCGGTTGTGTTGTTAGAGGCGTTATCAAATGCAATTGAAAAAAGTTTATTTTCTAATTTAAAAGTACTTATTACATTATCTAAAAAGTAAAACAAAAATTCTCCGGTGTGTGGATGTGGAAAAAGATCAAATGCAATCGTACGTTTCATCAATTGCCATGAATTGGGATCCACCCAATGAGCGGTGACGCAAAGGTACGATTCAGGTAAACCGTGTGGAGCCGACCAAACGTCACTAGTTAAGTTTACACCGGTATTTAAATTTTCAAATAATACAATTAAATCATTTTTTGCTTGTTTCCATAATTTTAAACAATAACGTCTAAGTGTAGTACGACTTACGTGAGTGTAACGAGGTTGAAGCGTCTCTCGAATTAAGTTGGTCAACCGAGGATTGTCGAAGTGACTAAAAGGCAAAGCTTCTTGAATCACGAACTTCGCCATTCGATCTCGAACCGTATTAACATCGTAATTAAAGATTCCACCGTCTCCACCCAATTGTGTTTGTTGCGAATCCGGATTACTTTTCAACGACTTACAAAACTTCTTGCTAATGTGTTGTTTAAAGTCGTGTTAGAATCTTTAGCAAGCAAAGCTCCACAAAACTTGCAACGAGCCTTTACAGACCCGTCACTCAACTCAACCATATCCCAATTGCACCAAACATCCATGTTACGATTGTGTGCAAGAACACGAACGACGGTTGGAGCGTTGGACGAACCTTGACCAACGGAAGATTGTGAGTGAGCCATATCAAGATTGAAGAGAGTGAAAGTGTAAAACGAGAGAGTGAACGTGTAAAACGAGAGTAAATGAGAGTATTTTTTGCTTTTTTTGCGTATATTTTTGCGTTTGAGACTTGGGTACTAAACCATATCAACCCACACCTATTTATACTAACTTATAGGGCAAAAGTGACCAAAAAAACGGTCACAAATCGAAGGTAACGGCTATATAGCAGTTAAAAAACGGCCACTTTTTAAAAAAAAAAAAAAAAACAGTCGAAACCGGGTCCAACCCGGGTTCAACCGGTTCCGGGTCGGGTCGGGTTCGGATCGGGTTCTAAGAAATTCTAGAAAATCATACCCGGTTCCAACCCTACGGGTTTTTTTCGGGTCCAACCCGGGTATGCATATACCGGGTCGGGTCCACCGGGTCGGGTCCGAACCCGGTTTTTATGCCCAAGTCTACCTGTTAGTGATCCGTATCATCAACTAGTCGTTGTTTAATTATACATATTTGTTATATGTTATTCGAACAAACATTTTTAAGTATTATAGAACTTTTTTAAAATACGTATCATTCATGTAATCTATACTATTTTAAGAGGCTCTTTCTATACTTTTTACGAGTGTGTATATACATTTATTCAATATAAAATTGTTAACTTTAAATATATTATTTGTAGACTAAAAAGTATCAAAGTATCTACCATTTTTTTGAACTTGTCATTTTATTAATTATTCTGATTTTAATATAAGTAAATAAGAGTAAACGTATTTCTACCAAGTCTATGCTTCTAAGTGTTGTCAACAAGAGATGCTTGGATCACAGGATTGCCACATAAAATAACAAAACTTTACATACTCAATTATCTTAACTTCAAAGCAACAAAACCATACCCTATGAATCAAACAAACCCTACATAAACCCATACTCCATAACTTCTTTCATATCATTCATTCAACAGCATCAAAAATGGCATTCCTCATTTCTTCCAAAACAACTTCACTTTTGTTCATATTCGCGTCGGTTTTCGCATGCTCGGCTTTAGCCCACGAGTTCTCAATCCTCGGGTATGCACCAGAGGATCTAACATCGATCCATAAGGTGATTCACCTATTCGAATCGTGGGTGGTTAAACATAGTAAGTTCTATGAAAGTCTAGATGAGAAACTACATAGGTTCGAGATCTTTATGGACAACTTGAAGCATATCGACGAGACCAACAAGAAAGTTAGCAACTATTGGCTTGGGCTTAACGAGTTCGCTGATGTGAGTCATGAAGAGTTCAAGAACAAGTTCTTGGGGCTCAAAGGTGAATTGCCCGAGAGGAAAGACGACGCTATTGAAGAATTTAGCTATAGAGATTTCGTGGATTTGCCAAAATCGGCCGATTGGAGAAAGAAAGGAGCGGTCGCCCCGGTCAAGAACCAAGGTCAATGTGGTAAGTACAAGTATAAAGCTTATAGTGAAAGTACACTTTAGTTTTTATCAAATGTGACATTTTCAACTTGTTTTAACGTGTTACACAAACTTGTACAGGTAGTTGTTGGGCATTTTCAACGGTGGCGGCAGTGGAAGGTATAAACCAAATTGTAACGGGGAATCTAACCGAGTTGTCGGAACAGGAGCTAATCGATTGTGACACGAGCTTTAACAATGGCTGCAATGGAGGTCTCATGGATTATGCATTTGCATACATCATTAGAAGTGGTGGACTTCATAAAGAGGAAGAGTATCCTTATATCATGAGTGAAGGCACATGTGATGAAAAGAAGGTAAACTTTTTATAACTAACAAAAATATGGAATTTAAAACCGAATGGATTTAATCGATTCTAAGAGAGTTCGTGTTGTTATAGGACGTGTCTGAAAAGGTGACGATAAGTGGATATCACGACGTACCACGAAACAACGAAAATAGTTTCTTGAAGGCACTTGCAAACCAACCAATTAGCGTTGCCATTGAAGCCTCTGGTCGTGATTTCCAGTTCTACAGTGGGGTAAGTCTACAACGACCCATTTATTTTTAATGTGCTGATTTAACTAATGTTTTATCTAACCCGAGTCTAATAGAAAACTTGGCTTAAAAGATTAAAGTCACCCAATGTCAAATGTAATTCAGAAAACATCCTAAATCGTTATAGTTAACAAAAGCATTTACAGGCGACATTATCAGGTTTAAAACCAAACTCATTTTGACATGTTAGCCAACTTGTCTGACCTGCGTATCTTTCCCATTGATTAGGGTGTGTTTGACGGGCACTGTGGGACCGAGTTGGATCATGGAGTTGCAGCGGTTGGATACGGAACCACCAAGGGTCTAGATTACGTCATAGTGAGAAACTCTTGGGGACCAAAATGGGGAGAGAAAGGATACATAAGGATGAGGAGAAACACAGGAAAGCCCCAAGGGATGTGTGGCCTTTACATGATGGCTTCTTACCCTACAAAACAAAAATAAACATGTCCCTACATCTTAACTTTACCTAAATGGTCCTAACTTTCAAAGGACCAATCCATATCACAAGTATTTGTAATGTTTTCATTTCCTGGTTAATCAAGTTCTTTTGTTGTAAGGTATCTAGAATCCACTATCTACTCGTACGATTTGAGTTGTGTTTTATCTTAAATAAATCACATCAAAGAGGTCAAATAGGTTAAATGGATTAAAAATCACACAAATACCATTTAAAATGCACATAAGCTCGTATACGGTTTTTTAAGGATTGGAGAGCTAAGTCAAATAGGTCAAACACGTCAAACATGTTCAAAAGTCAACCAAATTCAGTTGGTAATGCATACTCCAAGGTCTAGATCATCGACGTAAAATATTGTTTGGTAATAATAACTAATACATTAGTTATTTTAAAAACATTTTATTAGTGGTTCAACAGTATGTGGCTTGATACTTTCTACTTGTACTTAACGACTTGTTTTGACCCAAACCTGTTTTGACCTGTTAGCATACCATAAATGGAAAGTACAATTTCCTCATAACCTTAAAAGACAAACCCAAGTAAACTTGTGCAGAGACTACAAAATGATCAACAGCAGGGTTAAAGTTACCAAAAAAAAACGCCACAATAGCCATAATCATAAACATGTGACTAAATCTACAACCAAAAACTGCGCCTGTTCAGTACCTGGTTGACTAAGAGATAAAACAGAAACAACAAATTAGACGGAACTAGGGATAGGGGTACCCGAATTGTTGGGTATGCTGTGTTTCATTACGACGACTTCCAGTATGCCGGTTTTACTGAATGTGGGTGCAGCCAGCCTCGGGTCGACCCGACCCGGCAAGTTAAAGGAGACGTTGAAGGGTTTGGATGGTGTTGTTTGCTGGACTTTGGGCTTGTAATTTTCGGTAGCATTGTTGTTGATAAATTCACTGTCTTGGATGACTCCTTTGATTTCAACATGTCCATCAACACATATATCGAGTTTTACATCGCCTATCATAATATAAAAATAAATTGTTTTAGTTGAATATTTTATTCTCAGGGTATTCAAATATAGGGGTGACAATTCCTGACAAGATAATAAGCATGACTCTATCCTAAAATGAAAAGAAGAGAGTTAGAGGGTCTAAAAGAGTTCAGGCTGTAAACGGCCAATCCGTCTGTGCTATTTAATATACGGGGCATGCTCGGACGGGATTGTGGATAATCAAATTCAGAAGTAAAAAAGTTATTATTTATAAGTTCAACAAGACAACTATTATAACCCACTTAACCCGACAACCTATTATTAGATAACTGGGTTACACATGTCACATACAGTCATACAGATTACATGTTTGCAACCTTTTTGACACGAGAACTTTCTACAAATAATTTACATTAGGTTTTCTAAAAATAATTTACAAAACCTAATGTAAATTATTTTTAAAAGTATTCGTGTCAAAAAGGTTGCAAACATGTTAAACTAGTAAATTTTCTCTCTTTGTTTACAAAGCTTAACATATTCTTTTCCAACCTTCCGTTTTGAATAAAATCAAGTTGTGACATATCCTTAAACAACCATTCTCTCTCTTCCTCATCAAACGTAAACAACATTTGTCTGCTCCACGTGTTCTAGTTAATTGTTTTAATTTGAGATTTATGGACAGAATCTCAGATTTTGACAACCCAAAAATGGAAGAGATCATTTGTAAAAAAACGTCTTATTTCCTCACATTACAATCATTGGTATCTCATCAACATCTAGTATTTTGTTCACGGAGGTTTGTAAACAATTGATTGTCATATTAGTGTAAGTATAAATGGTAAATGAGTGCTTACACTGAGGTTTACAGACACCAGGTAGGGAAACCTGAAAAATGTAAGCACGGCGACTTTCACCTATGTCAACCAGGCCAAGCGACAGAGCGTTCTCCGCATCCTTAACTGTACCAACCAAGTTAAGCGGTGGCTTTGGTTCCATCGACATTGTTCCATGGGCCTCGCTCATACTTCCTGAGAAATTAACACATGTAATAGCATTAGGGCTGCATTAATAGTTCAAAAATGGATCTTTAATAGTGCATGTATGAATGTTTGTTTGCATGCATGCATGCCTAGTCATAAGTAGACACAGTGAACTTCTTGAACAGTGAGATGGAGATATATGTCTATAAATATAGAAAAACACACCTAAGAGTGTTACACATACCCAAATCTAAGATTGTAAGGGACTACCAAACAAGGAAATCCAACTTCAACCAAACAAAAATGTTGGAAGATTTACAACCCGTAAATAGAAGGGAAATATAAACTAAAATGTGTGATGTCAAGAAGCAATGACATCAAGATGGAAAATTAGCATGTACGACAAAATCGAACAAAAGACCGCCACTCGTATAAATCCTTAGCATACATCCACTTCAATAAATCTTCATCTGCTCAATTTCAGATTTACTTCCTATGGAAAATATATCAGTGATGGTGTTTAGTTTCCAAATAATATGGTTTCATCATTATCTTGTTGTCAATTGGTACTAGTTTTATGATTAACTAGAGTTTCAAATCAGAATGGTTCAGGAATTACATAGCAACTGCAACTGGTATCCTATGTCTATATATTCACTTGATTTTTTTTATTAATTACATACAGAAAATAATATTTTACTTCTCTCAAATTTTATAACCAGCCTTAAAAACAATTCCATCTAATCCCAACCAAACATGATTTTCAATTCCAATTCCAACGAATCCTATGAACCAAACGCCCCCAAAGGATCCGAGGTTATCCAGGTGTAGTGTAGGGCTTAAATACACTTGTCCCTCGTTACCATCCACGTGCTTCGCATTTCAGACAAATGTGATTCACTGCGTTTTATAAATAATAAATGACACCAAAAAAGTACCCCCCCTGGAATACATAAAAGCAAAGAAAACAATCTGGCATATTAAAGATACTGAAAGAACCTTCAGTGTTAGTGTGTTCTCTTCGCAAATTTTTGTCGGAATTCTACGAATATAACAGGTTGTCTAGATACGATATAAAAGGTAAAGTTTAAATATTTGGAATACTAAATGTCTCATTTCATTCTTATTTCACCAGTATGCGGTTTATTTTCTTTCATGTCACCTGGGTGCTCAAAACCCATTATTGCTTGTTTTTCTCTACATGAAATCAATTTCTTACCAGAAAGTGTCTCAAAAGCATATCATATCATTGGATTTTCTCAAACAGTTTTCGGTGTCTTCTTTACAATGATAATCAAAGACGCATGCCTTTCACCAAATTCAGAACATATTTGAACACCTAAAAGGTAACAGTGCACACGACTTCTCAATCTAAAATTCAAAATTTAATGCTTATATAAGTCCTTATTCTCACTTATTCATTCCCCATAAGTTATGGAGAAATAACATAAATCCAGTTAGCTTCGTATCCTACTAATGAATTACTTTAGGGCAAGGCTAAATGCATCTCTGTTACTGAGCATACCCTCTTATTCATATGCTTTAGAAAAATGTGTATACGTACGTATAAGGCCTTGCATATGCCCACATACACCGTTTTTACTTTGTATAAGCCATATAACGAGTTGTAGATGCCGTATACAACTCTTATAAGTATGTATAATAAGGGGTATATTGAGTAAAGGCATACGTTGGGGTTACGTTTAGGACAACCGTTACTTTGGATATTACCTACAAAAAGAATTTCAATTAGATATCCCACAAAAGAATAAGTAGACCACCAAAGGAAACCATGATCCATTTTGGTATACAAAATCATTGATATAAAAGTCATTCTATTCAGCTACATATTCCCTCATGTTACAAAAGATAATACAACCCAACTGTTTTACTCTGTCACTAAAAAATCAAGTTCCAATTATAGTAAATAAGGTTATATATATAATCAAATCAAAGATTCATTATCTTGGCTGTTTATTTAAATAGTATTTACTCAAACAAAGTAGAAACCCTAACTTTACAAACTTCCTTAAAAAAGGAGTTAGCAAGCAACAAAGTTATTATTTCCTCAAAACAACTTATCTGCAATCAATTTTGAGTTCAATTGATACTAATAAACAAACACACAAACTAATTGCCTAAAATACCAAATTTCCAACAGAATAGTCACATTAAAACAATAAATATCGGGCCATCGGGGATATCTTTAGATCTAGGCAAAATCTCCTCACAGATTATACAATCAACAACACACATGAAGTGGTATTAACCTAAGTAGTTCAATTAATCAGGTTCAAGGAAGCTGAGACGAATTCTTCACGATACGCATTCGATTCAAGCAAAACTACAACTTCTGAACCTAAAAATTGTGGAATATGAGCAACAATTTGTTTTGAAAGAACAGATTTACAGAGAGATGAAATGAGACGAAAAGATAATGCAAATCGGAGCAATTTAGCATCGAAAAGTGAAGATTAATGGCAAAAAATCATACCTTTGAATCTTTGATGGCTGAACTTTGTTCTTCGATAATCGAGCTCTCTCTTCGTCTCTCTCGAGTTCAGTAGACTTCTACAAGTTCATGTATATGCTCTATGAAGACTCATAGTTGTTTAACTAAATATAATTGATATTAAATGTATCATTCAAAAAAGATTTGCTGCATAAAATAGTGGTCTAAGGTGATATATTTAAGACTTTATTAAAAGAAAGGTTTTAGGTTGTCTAAGGTGATATATTTAAGACTTTATTAAAAGAAAGGTTTTAGATTGTATACTTGTATCAATGGTTTTTTCCATCTAAGATAGATTTTATACCATTTCCATCTAAGATAGATTTCATTCTACGGATGGTGTTAGGTTTGGAATTGAAAAACGGGTTGACGTATAAGTTTTCTTTCAAGAATGTATCAGTCTAATGTTAAAGTCTTGTGCATTTAATAGTATGAGATCCTAACACACACCAATTGTTCATGGACAGATTTTGTTTCACGAGGAGGTTTAATTATAGGTTTCTTATTTATACGCGGATGTTATTTGTACATTAAGTTATATTTATACCTAGATTTCGAATGTCTTGTTATGAAAAATCTACGAGTAGTATAAAATGTTATTCTGATATCTTGCACATCACGTATGTGATGACTACGCCTTCATCTCTTGTATTGTGTACTGAGTCTATACACCCTATCATCTTGATGTGTCTTGTGTTTTTTAAAACCAAATTAGCATCTATTTTAGATAAGTTTTTACTTTTGTAATAATAAATATATAAATCAACTAAAATCAATATCTCAGTCAAAAGTATAACTACTTATACACTTTTAGGGCTCGTTTGATTCGTTAAATATTTTGCGAAGGAATTGAAATTGAAAATAAAATTGGAATTAAAATGGAATCTTGTTAAAATTGATAATGTGTTTGGTTGGTCAATTTTGAGTAGAATTGAAATGTTAATTTTAAACAGTTTATTGGATTGTTGAACATTTCACGTGTAAGTAAAAGGAATATGAATTCAATGAATTTAGAGAAATTATCCAATTTCAATTTCATCTGTTAACCAACCAAATAAGTTTTTGGATGAAAAATCTTTTATATCTAATTTTATCTTCTGAGAATTCTGTGAACCAAATGAGTTCTTATATTTAGAGTACATTAAATTATTGTTAGATGACTTTTTTAGAATGTAATATTTTTAGAAAGAAATATAGTTTTTTGAACAACTATTTGGATCACTAACGAACCACTGGGTCACCAGATCATCAACATTCCTCTAGTACGAAACCTTGAGGTTCTAGGCTGGCACGCCCCCGAAGAAAAGCTCGTACATCAGTCTGTTATTATTAGTCCCGAACTTGATACCACCAATTTTAATGAAGTCTTGAGTATTTCATCTCAAACCGTTTGAACTAATAACCTCATGAATCAATGAGATCATGGCAACGGAAATATTTCTATCCAATGTTTGAATATCTAAACTATCCAATGTTTGGATATCTAAATCGTAACTTTTAGTGAAGTCTTTAGAAAGAAATAAATGTTTTTACACATCTCATATTTCTTACGATTAATGAATATTTTGACAATTTGATGCATGATATTGCCTCCAAATGTGTTTTAAACTCTTAATGTATGCATTAGTAACTCATTAAATGAGTTTTCTGAAATTTTTTAATCTATAAATTTCAAGGAATACATTTAACCATATGCTTTTATGACATAATACACTACATAGTAGGGCTGTTCAAACCGCTCGCCGCTCGCTCGAGGTTCGTTCGGAATTTGCTCGAAAAATACTCGTTCGAATTTTTGCTCGGTTGTAAACGAGCCGATCGGCTCGGATCGCTTTGTAAACGAGCCAAGCACGAGCGAAGGTCCGCTCGGTTCGGCTCGAATTTATATACATATATATGTTTATATAGTTTATACATAGTACTCTAGTCGATTTGGCCTACTATATATAAATTTATAATTATATTTACGCATACTTGATCAACCAACCTAATAAAGAATTTCAAACTAAGCATAAAATTTAAATCCCAAGCCGCTAAGAGACAAGTTTTGTCAATCATCTCCCGCTCTCACCTTCATCGTTCTCTGCAATATACTCTCCGCCTTATCGGCTACAGTCTTAGCATTATTGTCAGTCATAACATATTGTTATCCATAAAAATGTTTTGTTATGAAATGTGATACTTTTTAAGTCATTATCACATGTTAACCGCAATATAAAATCGTATGACATACATGATAGTTGGGTTGTACAATTTTTTCAGTGCTCATTTGCGCTCGCTCGACGCTCGCTCGAAAAATTAATGCTCAAAAAATGCTCGTTCGATTTTCTGCTCGGTTGTAAACGAGCCGATCGGCTCGGTTCGGTTTAGAAACGAGCCAAGCACGAGCAAAGGTTCGCTCGGTTTGGCTCGGCTCGTGAACAGCCCTACTACATAGGAAATACCTTCATTTTCAATCTCAAACTAAATTTAAACCTGCCACGTATTGTGGCGACATCATACGCAGCGTGATAAAATATAAACTAGTGTGATAAAGTATAAACTAACAATCGACCAGACTTGTCTTTTGGCGAAATTCACGTCGAACCGTAAAATAATATTGAATTTAAACCGTTGAATAAAAACATATTATACTTGAACTGTTTTTTTTTTCAAACAAAATTATGTCGAAACACAACCCAAGTCAAAGAGTACATAAATAAGCACATGGATTACAATCGTCCAGTCTTGTTTCCGAACTAAATTTACGTTGAAACGTAGAGTAACTCGGATTTATATCGTCGAATGAAAACATTTTATATTTAACGCGACTCATTTCTGAACAAAATTTACGTCAAAACGTATGCACATACACGTTGTATATTTGACCCGACTTATACCGTCATGAACTGAAATATGACGTCGAATGAAAAGGTTTTATATTTGTCGCGACTCATATCTGAACAAAACTAATGCAAAACGTATGACAAAAATGGTAAGAAATTAGTCTTTTTAAGTAAAACTATACTATGGTAAACTTAAAACTTTAAAAACTTAAGGGGGTCAAAGTGACGTATCAAATTGGCTAGTCAGATTTAAATTCAATAAACAAATATAATTCAATAAACAAATATTACTATTATTATTTATATTTACTTATTATTATAAAATTTTATAAACAATTATTATTATTATCTTATTATATACTATATTAAAAGGAAATGTCGGTTTCAACAGTATTAGGATACAACCTAAGCAGCATAGTGTACAAGCTACTGATGCGGCAATTTGTTATATATATATATATATATATATATATATATATATATATATATATATATATATATATATATATATATTTTATTCCGATTTAGCTAAGGAAATGTCGGTTTCAACAGTATTAGGATACAATCTAAGCAGCATAGTGTACAAGCTACTGATGCGGCAATTTGTTATATGTATATATATATATATATATTTATTCCGATTTAGCTTTCCTATGTATACATTATTTAACAATGTAAATAAAATTTTTCCTTTTGGCTTGCTGGTTTTTGGGCTTTGTGTTCACACATATTAGCCAAGTTCGATTCTTTGCTCCTGGGTTTTGCATTTTAAAAATCCAATATAACTTTTTCAAACTCTAACAATGTATAAGTTATTTTTTTTTCATAATATAATAGTAAATTTCAAGTGTGTCCCTCTCTTTTTGAGTTCTTCAAACATTTTTTTTGCGTTCTTTTTTGGCTTTGTTTACTTTTTTTATTTTTCTATTTGTTTTTTGGTTTGTTTTGTTTTTCTCTTTTAAATTATTAGGTCGTAACTTGCGAAACATAGTACTATTTTTTATCTATGTTTCAATCTTTAAAAATGATCCCTCGAGTTGGTTTACGTTCCAACGTTAGTTTTATTTGAGAACACGTAGGGTCAAATATGATACTTTTTCATTCGACGATATAAATCTGAGTTACTTTATATTTCGACGTATATTTAGTTCGGAAACGAGTCGTGGCGATTGTATCTGTACTTTATCATGCCGCATACAACACCGTTGCACATGTTTTTTATGTAAGTTTTAAGTTGGTTTACGTTTTGACACAAAATTTGTTTGAAAAATACTCGGGTCAAATATGATACGTTTTCATTCAACGATATAAATTCAGATGCAAATTTAGTTCGGAAACGAATCGGGTCGAATGTAATCCATATTTTATCACGACGCGGCAACGCGCGGCTGGTAAAACTACTAGTTATTATTATTACTGTTTGATACTATGTGGATTAAAACAAGGACAATTATTAGGGAAATGTTCAAATAAAAAGTTCCCTCAAACTAAAAAGTGTAAAAAGTAATCTTAACCATCAATCTCTTTAATCAATCGTTGATATATCAAATTGTATGAAAATGTTTGTTAGAATGATATTTTAAGAATAACCACTTTTGTTGATTTTTTGCAAGTTCTTCTATTTTTTAAACGATTATAATTTTTATGTACGACATTATTTTTTTTTTTATAAAAATTACACCACAAAAACAAATGTTTTTGTGACAACCTCAGTTTTTAGGTCTAGAAAATCTTTTTTTTAGAAACCTAATTGCGGCATGCAATGACACCAAGTCTTGTCTGGGGAGCCCATAATATGGCCCAACAATATTAGGCTTAGGCCCACATATAGACACACACCCAAATGGGCTTTGGCCCATCAAACCTTAATTGGGCGGCCACAAAACTTAATGGGCTTTGACCCACGAAACAAATTTGGGCCAATGGGCCGTCATATGATTATGAGGTATGATGAACCGATCATAACGGGCCTTGTGCCTGAAACCCTAGAAGATACCCGTAACGTTTAATGTAACTTAATATTGTCAATAAAATTTAACCAATGTAACTATGTAAATTATAAAATATAAGACATTTAAATTAAAGAATAAATGTGAACCCATAAGTTTAAAAGCACATAAATATATAAATATATAAAAGACTTAAATTTTTATAAAAACATGACATTCTCTTGCATCAGCTAACTTAAATAATAATAATAATAATTGTAAGGTAATATTAGAAGATTATAAGGCTGATGCAACCAAAGAAGCCAAAACAACCAAAGGTCTTCTTGCATGCATGCACTGGATGTACAAGATAGAAGTTGTTTTGGAAGTTTTACACTCTCCACAGAAAAATACTCTAAGTGTAAAATCTTCCGAAGCCAAAGTACAAATCTTCCGAAGCCAAAGATGACTCTGAATCTTCAGAGACAAAGTCTTCCGAAGCCAATTTGCTATGAAGACTGATTTCTTTCGAAGACAGAGAAGACATGCTTTCTCTTATCTATTTTACATAAAGCTGACACACTTTTCGCTGCAACTCTGAAGACTCACCAACTTATACAAGTTGGTGAAAAGTCCATGCTTTTGTAAACTGTAGATTAAGGTCTTTGTCTGTAACTTTCTACTATTGTACCTGTAAACCTTTTATATTAGAAAAGGATGTGAGCTTTGGTATGTCATAGTCACTAGTTAAAAGGCAATCTGTCTTTTGACTCTACATTGATCTTGTTGTCTAGATTAGTGTTTTCAACTATCTTTCTAAGTATTGACGATTGTAGGATGTAGTATAACATGTCTCGGGTCCTTGTAATTCTTTTATGCTTTGTAACACTAGTAATAGAACTTGAGAGTAATTTACAACATTCTTGAAAACCATAATTCTCTGTTGTGTTCTTAGTTCTGTCTCATTACTTACTTGTGTTCTTAGTGTCATCTTATACAAATCCGGTTCCCCATTTGATTTGTTAAGTGTTCTAAATCTCTCCTCATTGTGAGACTGATTGTATTGACCACCCTTCACACGGTCCTGTAATTGGTATCAGAGCATTTTAGGCTCTTGATTGTAAGATCTCACCATCTTTAATCCTTTTCTTAAATGGTAACTATCACCAAGGCTGACATGGAAATTGGTACTATGATTAAGTCTCCACTGATCAATCCTGAAGACTTTGACACTTGGTGCCAAAGAATGGAAGGCTTCATCAAGTCTCAGGACTCCAGGATGTGAGGATCCGTAGTCTTTGGACCTCATGTACCATCCAACCCTTCAGCTACTGCTGGTGGTGGTATGATACCAAAGGAAGTGGCTGATTATTTTGATGAAGACTAGAAGAAGATTGATATTGATCAGAAGGCCATGACCTTCCTCCAAACTGCTCTTCCAAACTCTATCTACAGAGGCTTCAAGAAATGCAAGACTGCCAAGCAACTATGGGATGCACTGAAGCTGATGTATGAGGGGTCCAATGAAGCAAAGAAGAACAAGAAGGACCTCTTGAAGCAGCAGTTTGAGAATTTCACCTTCAAGACAGGTGAAACCATGACTCAACAGTACTTCAAGTATGTTGAGATTGTGGATACTCTAATTGATATTGGAGTAACTCTTGAGAATAGGGATATTATAAGGAAGTTCATGTCCTCTCTTCCGAGACAATGGACACACTATTGTGTGGTCATTAAGAGGACTGAAAACCACAAGACCCTTACTCTCACTGAGTTGTATGGTATACTCAATGGCTACCAGATGGAGATGAATATGCAAAATTCATCTGGTAACTCCAGCATCCAGTAGAGTTCAGCCCTTCATGTGGTTGAAAGGGACTGCAGAGAACCACAACACCATCTCATCTGCTACAAGAGGACTGGGAGGAAGTTTCCTAGCAATACGTCTAGTGGAAAGTTTGGGCTGGACAAAGGCAAGGTGAAGTGTTACAACTGTAACCAAATGTGACACTTTGCCAGAGAGTGCAAGGCACCAAAGTCAAATGGTGGCCAAGCACAAGCCAGGCCAAACTACACTGAAGGAACTCACCAGAATGAGAAGCCCAGGCAGCAAGCAGTTGCTGTTGAAGAAGGAGGCTGTGACTGGAGCTTTCAGGTGGAGGATGCATCTCCAAACCAAGCACTTATGGCAGATCATGATGAAGCCAAGGTATTGGAACATCTCTGTACACCTGAATGTATTGCTAAAGTCAATAAATATAGGTCCTATAACTTAGAGATGAGATCTGATCTTGAGTCCTTAAATATCTTAAAAGCTGATTTCAAAAGAGCTGAAAATAATTACAAACTGAAAATAGAAGATTTAGAGAAAACCATTTCAACTCTAAAGCATGAACACACCAGCTACAGGACTCAGATTAAAGATCTCATCACTAAGTTAACTGAATGCCAGGCCAAGCTTGTGATCAGCAAAGCTTGGGCAGAAAAACTTGTTCTTAAAGAAGAGACCTTCAAGTACATGATATCCTTATCTCTGCATGCACAAGTTTGTTATCAAAATAAGTAGGGACTGGGATCTACTGAGATAGCTCCTCCACACACTCTTTTAACTGTAAGATCTCTAAGGTGCGAAACTTGTGAAGATGAGCTTCCCCTCATAGACCCCTTTACTGAAGAGGATAAGAAGGAGATAGTGAAGGATGTGTCTAAGAAAAGTGAAGAAGACCACCCTAAGAAGGGTCACTATTCTCCTGAGGAGAGAGATGAAGAAGCTAGGATGACCAAGTTCCAAAGGAAGAACTTGATCAGAAGAGCCAAGATAAAGTCAAAGAAGGCTCAAGAAATCAAGGCCACTTTCAACTCTAAGCAGAAACAAGTGTTTATCTCTACAGGATTTGAAGTGGTGAAGGCTGAAGACTCTACTATGAACTCTAGTACCAGGAGTTCTAGTTCAGGTCCAAACCATTCCAGCAAATAGAAGAAGGCTGATTAGCTGTGTACGACTGCTACACAGCCTGAACCATCCAGCTCCAAGAGCAAGCCTCTCCCTAAGAAGCTTGCTGCATCATCTGTGAAGATGAAGATGGAGATGGAAAGTGATCAACTTTAGTCTTCCTCTCAGAAGAAGACTCTCAGAAGGAAGCAAATGGACTACATCATGTGTGGTAGTACTTTTCATCTGGCTAAGGATTGCATCTACAATCCTAAAAGTACTATCCACATGATCAAAGAGAAAACTTCTGAGAAGAAGGAAAAGCTAGCTTTGGAAGGAAATTCCCTTTCCTTCGGAAGCTCCAAGGTGAAAAAGAAGACAAGTGAAAACTTGCATTCGGAAGAAAATTTGGTCTTGGAAGAAAGGAATGCTTCCGAAGAACTGAAGCCTGCTGCAGTGAAAGCAAGATCTTCCGAAGGTCCAGTCTCCAAAACTTCAGAAGTTGTTAAAACTTCCGAGGTGTTGAAGGTCAAGTCCAATCTTCCAAAGATGGTGTGGAAGATGAAGAAAGACCTGGTGACTGAAAGTTCTTCATCAACAGCAGCTAATGATCCTCAAAGCTTGAATAAAGGATCAGTTACTGTTACATTGTCTTCAGATCACTTTGAAAAGCCCAAGACTAATGAGGCTTGGGTTTCTAAATATAACTAACCACTTCTTTTTGTGCAGGAATAGCTAAAGACCAAGGGAAATGTATAGATCATTGATAGTGGTTGTTCCAAACACATGACTAGCAATGGTTCTTTGCTTCAAAATTTTGGGAAAATTGATGGAGGACCAGTTGCTTTTGGAGGAGATACTGGTGGTTACATTACAAGAAGGGGCATGGTCACAAATGGTAAACTCACCATTGAAATGGTAAATTTTGTTAAGGAGCTTGGGTACAATCTACTAAGTGTATCCTAATTTTGTGATCAGAGACACAACATGCTCTTTACTGAGCATGAGTGCATTGTTCTTAAGCCCGAGGTGGTCATTCCTCAAGAGCATATCCTGTTTAGCCCCTAAGAAAGGGAACATGTACAAGATGGACTTGCAGGAAACATCTCCCTCAGGAGAAGTTTCTTGCTTTTTATCTAAAGAAAATAGTGATGAGTCTTTCCTCTGGCATAAAAGAATATGCCATGTAAACTTTAAAAACATGAATAAATTAATTAAGAATGATTTGATAACTGGAATGCCAAAGAAAGAGTTTACAAGTGATGACCATTGTGTTGCATGCCTGAAAGGGAAGCAACATAAAGTGTCTCACAAGCCAAAGGAAAGGAACTCCATCACCACTCCCTTACACTTATTACATATGGATCTCTTTGGCCCCACCAGTGTAATGAGTTTAGGAAGGACCTCATATTGTTTAGTGATCACAGATGATTTCATAAGATTCACTTGGGTCTTTTTTCTTAGAACTAAGGATGAGACTCCTGAGATCTTGAAGAACTTTATTTTGAAAATTGAGAATCAATCTGATCACAAGGTCAAGACCATAAGATGTGATCAAGGAACAGAATTTAAGAACCAAATCCTTGATAAATTTTTTGATGAAAAGGGTATTACAAGACAATATAGTGCTCCTAGGACTCCTCAGCAAAATGATGTTGCTGAGAGAAGAAACATGACACTTATTAAGGCTGCAAGAACCATGTTGTCTGACTCTAAACTACCCATCATCTTCTGGGCAAAGGCTGTTAACACAGCCTGCTATGTGCAGAATAAAGTTTTAGTAGTTAAGACTCATGGTAAGACTCCTTATAAGCTGTGGCACAAAAGGAGACCATTAATTGGTTTTCTCAGGTCATTTGGATGTCCCTGCACCATCTTGAATACCAAAGATCAGGTAGCCAAGTTTGCTGAGAAATCAGATGATGGAAACTTTATTGGATACTCTTCCTAAGCTAAGGCTTATAGAGTATACAATCTCAGAACTAGAGTAGTTGAGGAGTCAGCCAATATGACCTTTAATGAGCACACTCCCAGTGTGAAAGGTTCTGGTCCGGATTGGCTATTTGATCTTGATTTAGTTACCAACTGTTTTAACAAGTCTTGTGAGAATGTTTCAGGATCTACAGGTAATTTATCAACAGGAGATCCTGACCCAAGATTTGAGCTGAGAAGACCAAGCAAGAATACTACTTCAGCTCCAGCGGTAACATCTGAGATGCCTTCAAATTCCTGCTCAGATGTTCAAAACTCAGGTGAAGGTGCTTCAAATGTAGGAGGAAATAGAGGTGGTGACAGTTATCAAGAATTTCTTGATGCTGATAACCACTCCATAGAAGACAACATAAATGATGTCACACACTCATTAGATCAAGTCTCTCTTGATAAGTGTGTTGATTTGGTGGGTGATACTTCACTGCCAGGTCTGATTTTCTCTAATTTAGATCTTTCCAATCAACTTGCTGTGATCCCTTAACTCAGGATCCACAAGTCACACCCCATCACTAACATTATTGGAAATGTTGATACAGGGGTGAGAACAAGAGGACAAACCCATGACA
Organism: Flaveria sonorensis; assembly: GCA_025506505.1. NCBI lineage: Eukaryota > Viridiplantae > Streptophyta > Magnoliopsida > Asterales > Asteraceae > Flaveria > Flaveria sonorensis. The sequence goes on from CM046439.1 coordinate 7,824,244, forward strand.
AAAATGTTTGTCTATACTCTTGCTTCTTGTCCCAGATAGAGCCAAAGAAAGTTGATGAGGCTTTGAAGGATGGAAGTTGGGTTGAAGCAATGCAAGAAGAGCTGCTTCAATTCAAAAGAGAAAAGGTTTGGAACCTATGTCCTCTTCCTTATAGGAAGACTACCATAGGAACCAAGTGGGTTTTTAGAAACAAGAAGGATGATAGAGGACTTGTCATCAAGAACAAGGATAGACTAGTTGTTCAAAGGTACACACAAGAAGAGGGAATTGACTACATAGATGTTTTTGCTCCTGTAGCAAGACTTGCAGCTGTAAGAATATTCCTGGCTTTTGTTGCATCCAAGGATTTCAAGGTCTACCAACTTGTTGTCAAGTGTGATTTTTTATAAGGGGTGATTAATGAGGAGGAGTATGTCAAACAACCACCTGACTTTGCAGACCCAGATCATCTTGATTATGTCCACAAGCTTGACAAAGCTCTCTATGGGCTGCATCAAGCTCCAAGGAAGTGGTATGAGACACTATCATAGTATCTCTGTCAGCATGGATACAAGAGGGGTACTATAGATGGAACTCTCTTCATCAAAGGAATAGGGAATGACTTAATGCTGGTTCAAGTATATGTGGATGACATTATTTTCGGGTCAACTAATCCAAAGCTCTGCAAAGACTTTGAGAAGCTGATGAAGAATAGGTTTGAAATGAGTGCCATAGGGGAACTCAATCTCTTTCTAGGAATTCAAGTGAAGCAAGTTGACAATGGCATCTTCATAAGTCAGTCAAAGTATGTACAAGACATACTTACAAGATTCAACATGACTGATTGTAAGGTTGCTAAGACACCCATAGCCAGAAACCACTCCCTTGGACCTGATCTCGAGGGGGAGTGTGTGGATGAACATCTTTACAGGGCTATGATTGGGTCTCTTATGTACCTCACAGCCAGCAGGCCTGATATCATGTTTGCCACATGCATCTGTGCAAGATATCAAGCCAACCCCAAGATGTCACACCTGGTTGCTGTCAAGAGGATTCTTAGATATCTTAATGGTGCTCCTAAGCTTAGCCTTTGGTATCCAAAGAGTTCTGACTTCAATCTGTATGCTTATACAGATAGTGACTATGGTGGTTGTAACATGACTGCAAAGTCTACATCTAGGGGATATCAATTCCTTGGTGGAAGGATTGTCTCATGGCAATGCAAGAAACAATCCTGTGTGTCTGCATCAACTGCTGAAGCTGAATACATTGCTGCTGCAAGCTGCTATGATCAAGTGCTTTGGATTCAGAATCAGATGCTAGACTATGGATTCAACTTCAAAGAGACTCCTATCCACATAGACAACAACAATGTTATCTCTATTACAGAGAATCATGTGCAACACTCAAGGACCAAACACATCAACATCAGGTATCATTTGATTAGAGATAACTTTGAAAAGGGATTAATCAAACTAGTGAAAGTTAACACAAATGAATAATATGCTGATCTATTCACTAAAGCTTTTGATGAACAGAGATTCAAATATCTTTTATCAGCTATTGGGATGATTAACTTTAAGTAGATTTTCTTAAAACTTAAATCAACTTTATTTCTAAAACCTGTGTGTCCTAAGTTGTCTATCTTATCACCTTCATAAGCCCAGTTTACTTTGGAAGAAAATCTTTAAAATGATATTACTTAGATTTCTGAAAATTTCTAAAAACATATTTTCGTTCGGAAGATTTCAAGTTGCCTTCGGAAGAAATTTATGTCTTCAAATCAAATAACTACTTATAAGAAATTTACCTTCGGAAGAAATTCTGAGAATATCTTCCGAAGCTTAAATATGCTTCTAAGTACTTACATGTATTTGAAGGACAATCATCTTCCGAAAGAAATTAAGTCTTGAAAGATTTACTCTCTTTAGAATAAAACTCCCAAGTCTTAATATCTTCTGAAACCAAATATGTGTCGGAAGAAAAATTCTCTAAGTATTTTTCTTCCGAAGCCAAATTTTCACAACTCTTAAGAATATTTTCCGAAGCCAAATTGGCTTCGAAAGATTTTTCTTAAAACTTCCGAAGCAAAATTACCTTCGGAAGATTTTCAACTTCCAAGAAAACTACCTTTTTGGGCACTTTTTCAGAGGTGGGACCGACATCCGGATTTCAAAGTTTATGTTTTAGCTTTAACTTTGTCTCAAATCCATTTCATATATATTCTCACAAAGGCTCCCCCTCTTCTCACTATCCTCTTCATCTGCATTTTCTCTATCCTAATTTCACCCACAAACCGCCTTCGTTCTTATCTTCCTTCACCGTAAAGCTACTTCAAATGGCCAACCTTGACCGTAGAAACCAACCCGATTTTTCCATGCATCTTCACAGGCAACATTATCAGGTTGCTCTGTTAGACTCTGAGAAAGATCCCGGTTTCTCAGAGGTTTACCATTACCTTTCTTTGTCAAACTACTTCACCTCCCTTACCATTGATCCTCCTCTCTATGAGGATCAGTTGTTGGCATTCTGGAGGACCTGCCAAGAGGTCACCATGGATGGGGAGAAGGCACTGTTTGCCACAGTGCAGGGGAGGACAATCTTCATCACTCCGGCCACGATAAACACTCATCTTCAGCTGGATGATGTAGAAGGTGATTTGTCCTTTCCCAAAGCTGCTGTTAACCACTCCTTTGAGTAGATGGGCTATGAAGGTGACTTCTTAGTCAAGACCTTCAGAAAGGGGAAGGTCTCCTCTCAGTGGAAGTACCTCCGCCATGTTGTCATACACAGCTTATCCAACAAGCATGGAGGTTGGGACCAGATTCTAGAAGACCTCTCCTTTATAGTCCATGGGATGGTTCAGGGGGTCAAGTTCAGGTATTCACAATTTGTCTATACCAATTTACTTGCAAACTTAGGCTCCCTAGAGTATTAAATGTTTCCTAGATATGTCCAGCACATTCTCAACTATGAACTGGGCACACAGTTAAGAGGAACAAGGTAATATTCTAAAATTGGGACAGATGAAGCCCGACATCTTTAAAACCATAAGGAAGCCAACTGTTGGCTTCTTCGGGGTAGAAACAGCCCTAGTCCCAAAAATAATAGAGCTCATTGCTCAAGGTGGCCACCTATCAGCACCAGCTAGTGTTGTGCCCACACCTTCTACCTCCCAACCACAAATACAACCTACAATAACCAGAGAAAAATCAAACGAACCCCTGCACATGCTACTCAGCTTGTGCAGGCCCTCATATCCTCACCCATGTAGGAGGAAGTGGAAACTCGAGCTCCCACTTCCCCTGAGGAGCAAACCACTCCCATCTCTCAAATGATCAGTGTTAAGGTTCCTCATGCTCAGCCTGATGAGCTCACAACCCCAACAGCCTTAAGCCTTCACTCAGAGTCTCAACACTCTAGTGAACAACCTTCCGGGGATAGTTACCATCCCCAGCCGCTTGATTTAATCCAACCAATTCCCAGCCTTGACTTCTATGATGATGAAGACATAGGCTTTAGTGAGTACCATGAGTCTCTCTTCTCCACCCCTACTCAAGGAGAGATGAGTACTCCTGTCTCACCCATGTCTAGCCCATATCATCTACCCACTACTAAGGTGGATCTCTCTGAACTTGTTCAAGAGATCCATATGGAAGAGGTTCTTACTTTAGCAAGTGATTACATCATTCAGACCTCAACCATGGCAACCCAGTCTCTTGAAACTTCTCTTGAAGTTGTCATGATGCAAGGGAAATCCAGCAGCCAAGAACAACATGCTGGTGATGAGGAAGAAGACCTTAGTCCTATTCTCTCATCCCCCCGTGATTCTTCTGATGAAGATGGGGGGGAGTCTGAAACTAAAGGTGCACAAACTGACTAAAACTTGCACCTATTTAGTCTCTAAGATTAACCTGGAATCTCAGGTGACTTTCTTACAAAGGAGGGTCAATGACTAGCAACTTGAGATCACCGATCTCAAGGGCAAGTTAGCTGAGAGACCACTCAGGAGAACTTAACCAGGTCCACAAGAACCTCTGAATGTGACAGACTCAACCCCCCGCTCACTTATACAAGAAAGTGATGCTACCAAAAAGGGGGAGAAAGTCCGAACAGTCACAGAACCTGGGAGTTCTTCTCAGAGTATGGACTTTGAGGATTCACCACCCTCATTTGCAATAGTCCATACTCAACAACCTCCTCAAGTCCATATTGATATGGACTCACTCATACATAGCCTATTTGAGGAGGGTATACCTAGAGCCATGCCTACCCCATCTCTTCACTCTGAGAACCCAATCATGGGATGGAGGTATGACACAGAAAGAGGGCTCTTGTCATCTCTAGAGCTCAAGGTCAACAAGAAATCTTCAACTTTTCAAACCTGAGTTTCTATGAGTGCATCCATCTGGTTGATCTTCCACTTGTCAACCCAAGTCAAAACAGACAAGCTGAAAGATTAGCAGATTGGATTCAAGGAAGGGTTTTAGAAGAGTTCAAGCTGAGATCAAAATTATATAGACAGAGGCTAGCAGGTGAGATTTTTGGTCAACTAGATGTTGAGGTGGACCCTAAGATTAGCTTCGAAGGAGAAGCCTTGACTGAAGGCCCAGAAGTTGAACCTGTGAACCTTAAGACAGGATCTCCTTCAGCACCTAGTACCCTCAGTGAGGCACCAGCTGTTGAATATGCTTCACATCCTCTTTCTGGCCAGAGCTTGACTGCTGAACCAAGCAATGAAGGCCAAAGCTCTCTCCACCCTGAGTCACCAAGGCCTGTGCGTGACAAAAGGAAGAGGAAGATGACCTCTGAGGAGATAGAGGAGGAGAAGAGAGAGAGGAAGAGGAAGCTAAGGGGAGAGAGTTCAAGAGGGTCTCTAGGCTTTATGGAAGCTGCTATTCGAGCTGACCCCAGGTCAAACACTCAAGATGATGAGTTGAGGGCAGCCAGGCTAAACTACTTGGGGACCAGGAACTATAACATTGATGAACTCATATCTCTCCCCTTAGATGAGTTGAATGAACTGGCTGATAATGAGTTTCAAAGGAGAGGAAAGAGGCAGAGGATGCAGCATTGCTCCTCAAGATCAAGGAAGAAAGGAGACTGAAAAGGCTCTAAAACATGCTCCTGTCCTCTCCCCAGTTCAAGAAAGTCCTGAGAAAGAGGCTGTGGCAACTGCACAACCTCAGGTAGATAAGGAAGCTGAAAGAATGAACATGATCAACTACCTGAGTGCCACAGGACACTATCAGGCATCTGCACTTCTTTCCTTATCATTTGAGTATACAGAATTTGAATATCTCAAGCTGCCGAAGGAACAAGCTACAAAAGAAAGAAAAGCTGCTAAGAGAAAATTAAGGGAAGAAACTACAAAGTCAAGAGCCATCATCCACAAAAGCCAAAAGAAGTCTGATGATAGACAAAGGATAATGAGCTTCTTGAAGCTATATGGATTCTTCGAAAGGAGGCTTGGTCCTATGTCTCTATCCACTATGGATGAGCATATCAAAGTGATCAAGCAGAAGATTAAAAAAGCAGAGCTTGTTGACTTGCATTCTTTACTAAGTCCAGCTCAACCTGAAGTTGAGATAAAGGTTGAACCCCCTGAGACAACACAACCTGAACCTAGAGCTGTATCTCAGCCAACTTCGTCTTCTGATCTACAGCAGGGTCCTCTTCTCTCTCCTTCTGAACCTGTGAGAAAAGAGAACCCAACTGAGAGAGACACAACAGAACAACCTGGTGTTGAAGACCAGTCCTCTCAGTAAAGACTTCAAAGAGGAGGAAAAGGATGGCCAGGAAAAGTGTTTCCAAAAAGAAGAAGACCAAGGCATCCACCTCTACACCTCAGGATGAGTCAGAGCATCCTGAGGTAGTGCATGAAGAGGCTGCTTAACCAACTCCTATTCAAGTAGAGCCTCTTGTAATTAGAAGACCCATCTTGTCCTGGAATTTTGCTGCTAATTCGGACAGAAGGTATGTCATCAGATATCAAGGAGGTCAAGATGTCTACTTCTGGCAAGACATGCTTGATCTTCCTCTACATGATCTCTATAACATGAGAAGATACTATAAGAGTCTGAGGGATCCTGACCAGATGATGAAGAAAGGTATGGTTTTGATCCTAATGGGGACTGTCAACATCTGAAGAACTTCTCTGTTTTGGTAGCATCAACATAGGGGGAGTTTGTAAGGTAATATTAGAAGATTATAAGGCTGATGCAACCAAAGAAGCCAAAACAACCAAGGGCCTTCCTGCATGCATGCACTGGACGTACAAGGTAGAAGTTGCTTCGGAAGTTTTACACTCTCCATAGAAAAATTAAGTGTAAAATCTTCCGAAGCCAAAGTCCAAATCTTCCGAAGCCAAAGATGAAGTCTTCCGAAGCTTCAGAGACAAAGCCTTTCGAAGCCAATTTGCTGTGAAGACTGATTTCTTCCGAAGACAAAGAAGACATGCTTTCTCTGATCTACTTTACATAAAACTGACACACTTTTCGCTGCAACTCTGAAGACTCACCAACTTATACAAGTTAGTGAAAAGTCTATGTTTTTGTAAACTGTAGATTAAGGTCTTTGTCTGTAACTTCCTACTATTGTACCTGTAAACCTTTTTATATTAGAAAAGGATGTGAGCTATGACATGTCATAGTCACTAGTCAAAAGGCAATCTGCCTTTTGACTCTACATTGATCTTGTTGTCTATATTAGTGTTTCCAACTGTCTTTCTAAGTATTGACGGTTGTAGGATGTAGTATAAAGTGTCTCAGGTCCTTGTAATTCTTTCATGCTTTGTAACACTTGTAATAGAACTTGAGACCAATATACAGCATCCTTGAAAACCATACTTCTCTGTTATGTTCTTAGTTCTGTCTCATTACTTACTTGTGTTCTTAGTGTCATCTTATACAAACCCGGCTCCCCATTTGATTTGTTAAGTGTTCTAAATCTCTCCTCATTATGAGACTGATTGTATTGACCACCTTTCACATGGTCCTGCAATAATAATAATAATAATAATAATAATAATAATAATAATAATAATAATAATAATAATAATAATAATAATAATAATAATAATAATACAATAATAACAATAATAATAATAACAACATTAATAACACTAACAACAATAATAACAATAACAACAATAATAACAAAAACAATAATAACAACAACAACAACAACAACAACAACAACAACAACAACAACAACAACAATAATAATAATAATAGATAACTCTTATATGCATATTTAATTAAAATTCCATGTCATGTCGAATCAAATCTTAATAGCTTGCAGCAGACAACTATATAGATCTTGGTAGAATCTTGCAAAATATTGTCAAAATCCTATTACATACTACCAAATCTATAACAAGACAAAAGCTATAAAGTTTGCAAATATTAAAAATATAAACACTCATGTATGACACACAAATATATTAAATGTATAGAATAGTATTCAACACACACACACACATACACACACACACACACATATATATATATATATACACATGGCTCACGCACACATATATACATATATGACACACACATATACTACATATATACATATATATCTCATGGCACTCACATACACCGTATATATATAATCATACACCGTATATATATAATCATACACACAATCAAATAAATAGAATTATGTTTAATTATTCATCTAAAATTAATGTATCATACATACACACACATGGATATATATATATATATATATATATATATATATATATATATATATATATATATATATGTACACATGTCACATACATGTTACATACATACATTCACGACACACACACAATATATATGTGTATATATTTAAGTACATACAAACACATATCCAAGTTGACTACATAAATAATTATAACTAAGTCTTGTATGATGTTGATATATTAATAATTATACATACAAATAATGTGTATTCATCTCTATTTTGTGCATTTTTGGTTGTGAATCATTTAGTTAGACACTTATTTATGTTTATATTGAATGTTTTAGGTTTCAAAAGGGATGTTGATGACTTTATGAAAAACTCAAGATTTGGTGAAGCTTTAAGGAAAAACATGCTGACATGCCCATGTTCATATTAATATGCCCATATTGAAAAGCTTAAATTAATTTTTTGTTTACCTGAAACAGGTAATGCCATGTTACTTATGAACATGGTCATGTTCGAGTTGAAATCGTGATATATACCCAATTTTCCCCCATTTGAGATATATTCACCTTTTTACACAAAACCCTAGTTCTTTCAAGCCTTTTAGGTGACTTTGGGCAAATATTTGAAGATTAAAAGATAAGATTGAAGATCGAGCACTATCAAGAAGAGACTAACATCATCCAACCGTTTTCCACTTGATTTGGTTTGAATTCCTCTAGATCTACTATTATTTCTTCTATTTTCTTGAGTTTTGGTATGATTTTTGTAAGTCTTAAAGGCTAAACACTGATTATCACTTGGATTAGATGAAACTTAGCATGATTTAACAACTTGTACATGATTTTTGGTGATGTTTATGTTGATGCTATGATGAAGCTTGATTATTCTTCAATGATTTTATGTGTTTGTTCTAGTTTGATGAAATGTTCAACCTTGTTGGTGTTGTAAGCATGTTATGTTGGAAGACCTCATGTTCTTACAAGACTTATGCATATAATTGCATCTTTTGTATGTAATGTGGGACGGTTGAAGGGTGGTCAATGCAACAGTTTCACAAGATGAAGAGATTTAGAACACTTAGCAGATCAAATAGGAAACCGGTTAGAATGAAACAATGAAAACATGTAACAAGACGAGAAACAAGAACACACAAATATGGTTTTCAAGAATGATGTATAATGCTCTCAAGTTCTTACAAGTGTTACAAAGCTTATCATAGAATACAAGTACTTGAGACACTTTATACTACATCCTATAGCCGGCCATACTTTAAAGTCCGGATGAAAACACTAATCTAGATAAAAAGATCAATGTAGAGTCAAAAGACAGATTGTCTTTTGACTAGTGACTATGACATGCCATAGCTCACATCCTAATATATTACAAAAAGGATAAAAGTACATAGTTGGAAAGTTATAGACAAAAGATCTTAATCTACAGTTGACAAAAGCATGACAAAAGCACTTGAGCATAGCATCTTGCAGCAGCAATGTATTCATCTTCAGCAGTTGATGCAGACACATATGATTATTTCTTGCATTGCCATAAGACTATCCTTCCACCAAGAAATTGACATCCCCCAGATATAGACTTTGTAGTCATATTGCAACCACCATAGTCACTACCTGTATAGGCATACAGATTGAAGTTAGAATTCTTTCGATACCAAAGGCCCAGTTTGGGAGCACCTTCCAGATATCTGAGAATTCTCTTGACAGCAACCAGGTGTGACATCTTGGGGTTGGCTTGATATCTTGCACAAATACATGTAGCAAACATGATAGTAGGACTGCTGGTTGTGAGGTACATAAGAGACCCAATCATAACCCTGTATAGATGTTCATCAACACACTCCCCCTCAAGATCAGGTCCTAGAGAGTGGTTTCTAGCTATGGGTGTCATAGCAACCTTACACTCAGTCAAATGAAATATGGTAAGTATGTCTTGCACATACTTTGACTGGTTTATAAAGATGCCATTATCAACCTGCTTCATTTGAATTCCTAGAAAGAAATTAAGTTCCCCCTTGGCACTCATTTTAAATCTATTCTTCATCAGCTTCTCAAAGTCTTTGCAGAGCTTCGGATTAGCTGACCTAAAAATAATGTCATCTACATAAACTTAAACCAGCATCAAGTCATTTCGTGTTCCTTTGATAAAGAGTGTTCTATCAATAGTACCCCTCTTGTATCCATGTTGACAGAGATACTACGATAGTGTCTCATACCACTTCCTTGAAGCTTGATGCAGCCCATAGAGAGCTTTGTCAAGCTTGTGGACATAATCAGGATGATCTGGGTCTGCAAAGTCAGGTGGTTGTTTGACATACACCTCCTCATTAATCACCCCATATAAGAAAGCACACTTGACATCAAGTTGGTAGACCTTGAAATCCTTGGATGCAGCAAAGGCAAGGAATATCCTGACAGCTTCAAGTCTTAATACAGGAACAAAAACATTTGTGTAGTCAATCCTTTCTTCTTGTGTGTACCCTTAAACAACTAGTTTTGCCTTGTTTTTAATGACAAGTCCTCTATCATCTTTCTTATTCCTGAATACCTATATGGTACCTATAGTAGTCTTCCTTTTAGGAAGAGGACATAGATTCCAAACCTTTTGTCTCTTGAATTGAAGCAACTCCTCCTACATTGCTTCAACCTAACTTCCATCCTCTAGAGCCTCATTAATCTTTTTAGGCTGGGACAAGAAACAAGAGTGAAGACAAACATTTCTGTCATGGGTTTGTCCTCTTGTTCTCACCCCTGTCTTAATATTTCCAATGATGTTTGTGGTAGGATGTGACTTGTGGATTCTTAATTGAGGAATCACAGCAAGTTGGTTGGACAGATCTAAATTATTAAAATTCAGATCTAGTGATTGAGTGTCATTTACCACGTCAACACACTTATCAAGATGTTTTACATAGTGTGTTACATCATTGATGTTTTCTTCTAAAAAGTGGTTATCAGCATCAAGAAATTCTTAATCACTATCACCACCTCAATCTCCTCCTATATTGGAAATTTCTTTATTTGAGTTCCGTGTCTCTATGCTGGAATTTATAAGCATCTCAGATGTATTAGCTAAAGAATTTGTCATGGTTATGCTAATAGTATTTCCAACTGTAGGGCTAGTTAACACTAGAGCTGAAGTAATTTGAACACTTGGTCTTCTTAGCTCAAATCTTGGATCATAATCTCCTGTTGATAAGCTACCTGTAGATCCTGAAACATCTTCATAAGATTTGTTAAAACAATTGGTAACTAAATCAAGATCAAACAGCCAATCAAGACCAAAACCTTTCACACTGGGTGTGTGCTCATTGAAGGTCACATTGGCTGAATCCTCAGCTATTCTAGTTTTAAGATTGTATACTCTATAAGCCTTAGCTTGGGAAGAGTATCCAATAAAATTTCTATCATCTGATTTCTCGGCAAATTTGGCTATTTGATCCTTGGTATTCAAGATGGTGCAAGGACATCCAAATGATCTGAGGAAACCAATGAAATGTCTCCTTTTATGCCATAGTTCATAAAGGGTCTTACCATAAGCCTTGACTAATAAAACTCTGTTATGCACATAGCAGGCAGTGTTGACTGCCTCTGCCTAGAAGGTGATGGGCACTTTAGGTTAGATAACATGGTTCTTGTAGCTTCAATAAGTGTTTTATTTCTCCTCTCAGCAACACCGTTTTGCTGAGTAGTCCTGGGAGCACTGTATTATCTTGTAATACCCTTCTCATCACAAAATGTATCAAGGATTTGGTTCTTAAATTCAGTTCCTTGATCACATCTTATGATTTTGACATTGTGATCATATTGATTCTCAATTTTTAGAATGAAACTCTTAAAAAACTCAGGGGTCTCATCCTTAGTTCTAAGGAATAAGACCAAAGTATATCTTATGAAGTCATCTATGATCACCAAACAATACGAGGTCCTTCCTAAACTCATTACACCGATGGGGCCAAGAGATCCATATGTAATAAGTGTAGGGGAGTAGTGATGGAGTTCATTTCTTTTAGCTTGTGAGACACTTTGTGTTGTTTCCCTTTCAGGCATGCAACACAACGGTCATCACTAGTAAACTCTTTCTTTGGAATTCTAGTTACTAAATCATTCTTAATTAATTTATTCATATTCTTAAAGTTTGCATGGCACATTCTTTTATGCCAGAGGAAAGACTTATCACTATTAGCTTTAGATAGAAAGCAAGAAACTTCTCCTAAAGGGGATGTTTCCTGCAATTTAATCTTGCACATGTTCCCTTTCCTGGGGGCTCTTAGCAGGATATGTTCTTGAGGAATGACCACCTTGAGCTTAAGAACAATGCACTCATGCTTAGTAAAGAGCATGTTATGTCTCTGATCACAAAATTAGGATACACTCCTTAACAAAATTTACCTTCTTAATGTTGAGCTTACCATTTGTGACCCTGCCCCTTCCAGTATTGTAACCACCTGATTCTCCTCCAAAAGCAATTGGCCCTACATTAATTTTCTCAAAGTTCTGAAGCAAAGATCCATTACCTGTCATGTTCCTGGAACAACCACTGTCAATGATCCATACATTCCCTTTGGTCTTTAGCTGTTCCTGCATATAAAAAGATGGTTAGTTATATTTAGAAACCTAAGCCTCATTGGTCTTGGGCTTATCAAAGTGAACTAAAGATAATGCAACAGTAATTAGTCCTATATGCAAGCTCTGAGGATCATCTGTTGTTGTTGATGTAGAAATTTCAGTCATATGGCCTTCCTTTATCTTCCACACCATCTTTGGAAGACTAGACTTGGCCTTCAATACTTTGAAAGTTTTGATGACTCCGGATGTTTTGGAGACTGGTCCTTTGGAAGCTTTTGCATTCACTGCAGCAGACTTCAGTACTTTAGAAGCATTCTTTTTTATGAGACCAAATTTTCTTTCGAAGGTAAGTTTTCACTTATCTTCTCTTTCACTTTGGAGCTTCCAAAAGAAAGAGATTTTCCTGCCAAAGCTATCTTCGTCTTTTTCTTCTCAGAATTTTTCTTTTTGATCATGTGGATGGTACTTTTGGGATTGTAGATGCAATCCTTGGCAAAGTAAAAAGAACTACCACACATGATGCATTCAGTTGGCATGCTTTTGAAAGTCTTCTTTTGAGTGGAGGTTGAGCTTGATCACTTTCCACTTCCTTCTTCATCTTCTCAGATGATGTAGCAGGCTTCTTAGGGTGAGGCTTGCTCTTGGAACTGGATGGTTCAGGCTGTGCAGTAGTGGTGCATATTTTATCAGCCTTCTTTTCTTGACCAGGATGATTTGGACATGAACTAGGACTCTTGGTACTAGAGTCCATTATTGAGTCTTCAGTTTTTACCACTTCAAATCTAGCAGAAATAAAAACTTGCTTTTGCTTGGAGTTGAATGTGGCCTTGATCTCTTGGGCTTTCTTTGACTTTCTTTTGGCTGCCCTTATCAAGTTCATCCTTATAGACTGGTCATCCCTAGTTCTTTCTTCTCTCTAGGAGAATAGTGCCGCTTCATAGGATAACCCTTGTCACTCACCTCAGGTTCATCCTTCACTATCTCCTCTACATCTTCATCCTTCTCTTGGATAGGATCAATAAGAGGCAACTCATCTTGACAAGTTCCACACCTTGGAGATATAACAGATAGGAGTGTGTGTGGAGGAGCTATCTCACTTGATACTAGTCCCTACCTGTTTTGGTAACAAACATTTGCATGCAAGGATGATGATATTATGTTCTTGAAGGTTTCCTCTTCAAGAACATATTTTTCTACCGTGGCTTTCTGATCACAAGCTCAGCCTGGCATTCTGTTAACTTCGTTATGAGATCTTTGATTTGCGTCCTGTAGTTTGTATGCTCATGCTTAAGATTAGAAATGGTTTTCTCTAAATCTTTAATTTTAAGTTTATAATCATTTTCTGCTCTTTCAAAATCAGCTTTTAAAATGTTTAAGGACTCAAGGTCAGATCTCACTTCTAAGTTGTAGGACCTGTACATATTAACTTTAGCAATGCATTCAGGAGTACAAAGATGTTCTAATACCTTGGCTTCTTCATGATCAGCCATCAGTGCTTGGTTTGGAGAAGCATCTTCTACCTAAAGGCTCCAGTCAAAGCCTCATTCTTTAACAGCAACAACAACATGTTATTTAGGTTGGCTTGGCTTCTCAGTTCTGGGAGCTGCATCAGTGTAGTTTGGTCTGGATTATGCTTAGCCACCATTTGTCCTTGGTGACTTGCACTCTCTAGCAAAGTGTCCCATTTGATTATAGTTATAACACTTCACCTTGCTTTTATCCAGGCCAAACTTTCCACTGACCACATTGCTTGGAAACTTCCTCCCTGTTCTCTTGTAGAACTTCTTGGCTCTATGAGTGAGGAGAGCCATCTGCTGGACTATTTTCATTTACTCTAGGTCATCTGGATGGATGCAATCCAAGTCTTCAAGAGTGAAGATAAAGTTTCCACAACTTTCATCAGAAGACACAAGGGCTTGAGCAGAGCTTGTCTCTTGGAATTAGCTTTCTTAGATGTAGCTCTCCCTTGGTGTCTCAGGAAAGGTGATGAAAGGACCCTTTTATGAGTTATCAGGGAAGCAGATGAGATGATATTGTGGTTCTTTACTATCCATTTCAACCACATAAAGGGTTGAGCTCTGCTGATTATTAGAATAGATGCTTGATGGATTTTGCAGGTTCATCTCCATCTGGTAACCACTAAGGATACCATACAGCTCAATAAGAGTAAGAGTGGAGAGTTTCTCAGTTCTCTTTATGGTCACACAGTAGTGAGTCCATTGTCTAGGAAGAGAGAATACGAACTTCCTCACTATGTCCCTATTCTCAAGCTTGACTCCAACATTCATTAGAGTATCCACAATCTCAACATACATGAAGTATTGTTGAGTCATGGTTTCACCTATCTTGTAGGTGAAGTTCTCAAACTGCTGCTTCATAATGTCTTTCTTGTTTTCCTTGGCTTCCTCAGACCCCTCGTACATGAGCTTTAGTGCATCCCAGAACTGTTTAGCAGTTTTGCAATTTTTGAAGCCTTTGTATATGGAGTTTGGAAGAGCAGTTTGGAGAGCGGTCATGGCATCCTGATCTAAATCTATTTTCTTCCAGTCTTCTTTAGAGTAGTCAACCATTTTTTTTGGAATCATCCCTCCTCCAGCAGTAACTAAAGAGGTGCTAGGGATGTGAGGTCCTTTAACAACAAATCTCCACATCCTGCTGTCTTGAGACTTGATGAACCCTTCCATATGTTGGCACCAAGTATCAAAGTCATCAGGAGTGATCAGTGGAGACTTTGTCATGGTACCGGTTTCCATATCAGCCTTAGAGATAGCTGGCATTTGAGTTGATAAGTGTTTTGTGAAACTAAAGAGATTTAAAATGGTGAGATCTCACAATCAAGAGCCTGAAATGCTCTGATACCAATTGCAGGACCATTGAAGGGTGGTCAATGCAACAGTTTCACAAGGTGGAGAGAGTTAGAACATTTAGCAGATAAAATTGGAAACCGGCTTAGATGAAACAAGGAACACTTAGTGAAAGAACAAGAACAAGAACAAGATAATATCCTTTTCAAGAATGTTGTACATTGCTCTCAAGTTCTTACAAGTGTTACAAAGCTTAATTCTAAATACAAGTACTTAAGATACTTTATACTACATCCTACAGCTAGCCACACTTTGAAAGTCAGCTGGAAACACTAATCTAGACAACAAGATCAATATAGAGTCAAAAAGGCAGATTGCCTTTTTGACTAGTGACTATGACATGCATAGCTCACATCCTTATCTAATACAAAAAGGATAAAAGTACATAGTTGAAAAGTTATAGACTCAACACCTTAATCTAAAGTTGACAAAAGCATGGACTTTTCACCAAACCATGCTGGTTGGCGAGTCTTCAAAAATGGCAGCGGAAAGGTGGTTCAACTTTTGTCAAAAGTAAGTCAGAGAAAGCCTGTCTTCTCTGTTTTCGGAAGAAATCAGTCTTTAGCTTTGAAAGACAAATTTGGATTCGGAAGAATTGGTCTTTTGGCTTTGGAAGATTTGATACTTGGCATAATTTACTGAGTTATATCAAATCTTCCGAAGTACTTTCCTAGTACTTCACATGTGCATGCTGAGAGCTCTTTGATTGTTCTTTGGTTGCATCAGCCTTTAAGTGTATTCCTTACAGTTATGTATTAGCTGCGTGTTCACTTTGGATGTGAATTAAACTTAATTATTCAGTTAGTTTGCTCTATATGTTTGCTTGTTTAATTAAACGGTTTTAAATTTCAATAGTTAGTCTATTTCTTTCAGTGTTTGGTTTCAATCATTAACAATTGGGATTATTGTTCTATGTTTTCAATTGGTAATCTTTAAGATTAAAAAACTAGTTCTAGAGTTATTTGGTTTAAAATGTTAGTGATCCTAACCTGGTAATTTGACTTTTGAATTATTCATCAATTCAGTCGTTTTAACAAACCATGTCTATGTGGTTTTCATTTAGTAAACTTTGGTCAAACAAATAGTTTTACAAACCTGAAGCCAAGGTGTGATCCTTTTTTTTATTGTTTTTAAACAATTCTTAATATGATTTTAAATTATCATAATCATCAAACCAATTCAATACAAGTTTAAATTTCATGTTTAGTTTACTTACAATAAAATTTCCATAGATGACTTGCGTTATTAGTTTTTTTGTTAAACCAAATTCAAATTCGTTTATTTTTTTGCCTAAAAGTTCCAATACAAATTTAACAAAAGATCATCTATTTTTAAAATAAAGATTTTATTTTGCGTTCATGTTTCGATCAGATCTCCTAAACACTTATGTATCCAGACTCTTTAATTTACGCAAAACATGAAGTTAAAATAGGTTAACTTGTTCATATTTTTAACATATTTATACTAAACTATATTTATGATTTTGGTGTTGGGTTTGTGAACTTCACACCTAGTAAATGACTTGGAGGTGGCTGCATATAGAAGATGGGTAACATGCATTAGGACTTTTCTTTTAAAAGAACTTTTATTTATTTATTTAGTCTTTTACTTAAAAGGTAAATAAGAAACTTCACACCCATATAACTAAAAAGCTTAACATTTATTCATGTAAAAAACCACCGATGTTACCATTTGACAAACACTTTGAAGTAATCTGTAGTTTATGAAGTTTAAGATTATCAAATTTCACAATACAGGTTGGAATGCCAATTGCCAACATTATCCACGTATCAACACACAATATCTAATAAAAGGAAATAAGACTTAATTAAAAAATTTGTCCTTTATATTTGGTGAGAAATATAAAATCAGGTCCTTTACAAAATGTAACACCCAAAAAAAATTATTAAGAAAATAATAATGACAAAAGAAGAAGTTGCAAAAGTGGAGGGGCTAAAGTGTACAAAAGGACAAACCTTATTATTTTATGTTTAAAAGAAGCATGGCCGCCCACTATCACCTTTTCACCCACTCTCTCTCTTTCGGCTGCAAAAGGGAAAAGAAGAAAAGAGAAGTATTCGACCGAAGAAGAAGAAGTCTCGGCTTGTAGGTGAGTTTTTATGTGTTTTGTTCGGTTTCAGCCGAGCTTTCAGCTTCGGGACCGATTCATATGTGTTCTTTTGTGTTTGGTTTTGTGTTTTGGTTTGTTTAGGCGTTTGAACTCCAGGTTGCTCTCGGGTTTGGAGGAGTTTTACTCGAAAGCAGTAGAGGTGAGTTCTAGATCCCTCTTTTAAATGTTTTCTGCTTATTTGGGGCTAGTTTGCATATTTGACTGATGTTTTCGAAACAAATTATGATTTTTCATGTATGGTGCGGACGGTTATGATGATATGGTTATGTTGTGTGATTCTCTTGTTGATCGTTTTAAGTTTGTGATATTCTATGTGTTAGACTGATAGATCTAAGCTATGTTCATGTTAGAATGATGATTGGGACTGGTAATGACATAAGTTGAATTTCAGGCTAGTTTTTATGTTCATCCGCATTTAACAGAAAGTCTTTTGTTCATGCGCATTTGGTCTTTTCTTCATGCGCATTTGTTAAGTCTTCATGCGCATTTGTTAAGTCTTCATGCGCATTTGTTAAGTCTTCATCCGCATTTGTTTTGCCCATGCGCATTTGCTACAGTGTCCATGTGTATTGCTTTAGTCATCCGCATTCGGTTCATGCGCATTTCATGACACTTAGAAAATTTCCTGAGAATGTTCATCCGCATTTGTTCATCCGCATTTGTTCATCCACATTTGTTCATCCGCATTTGTTCATCCGAATTTGTTGTGCTCATCCGCATTTGTCTAAAGACTTGGGATTTTTCTGAAATTTTGGGAATAGAATTTAAGTATGGAGAACTTCTGTATAAGGAAAGATTATGCCTGTATGAGGATTATTATACTTGGTTCTTTCTTATGTGTTGCTTTTTCTATGCCTATAATATTTTCATGTTATGTGATTATGTAATGTGCATCTTAATAAGTATTATCCATAACAAGAGGACATGAAAGAATAAAAGAAGAACAGTGAAACTTAATGAATGTTACCCCGGGCCCTTACGATGAATGAAAAGCCTTTCAAGCAAAATGAATGGAGGTGCACGACCTTGTTGTCGTTAGCTCAACTGACGTGCGGCTGTATAGCTCATGAGGATGCACATATGGGGTCTAATCCTGGGGATTGACCAATGAATGAATGGGATCCTAGTTCATGAGCAGGCTTCGTGCCTAGCAGTGTGGATCAACTGTCGATGGGTTAGCTACCAGGATAAACGTTTGCCGACAGGAGTTCGGCATTTGTTGCCAACCAACAATGTAGGCTCTTGCTTTGTGCAATCCTAGTTAATAAAAGAGAGAAAATGAAAGAAAGAAAGATAATGAATCACTTTATGATTAACTACGCATATTGATGAATGATCACCAAATGAAATTTACAAAGTGTATTTCTCTATATTATTAAACTAGAACTCACTCAGCAACGCTGACTTTTTTTTTATATGCATATCAGTTGGCAGGTAAGGATGTTGCTGAGGATGGCACGCGGGTGAGGCTACTTGGCGGGCAAGGACTGGCATCCATTCGTTCATGATGGTTTTGTTGTTTTGTAATACAATTGAATGATTCTTTTGTATCTGTTAAAATACTATGATGTATTATTTAGCAACATCAAATATTAATGCATGAATGGTTTTGATAACTTAATCCGCTGCGATGTTTTTATGAAATGTATTTATCTTATAAAAAAAATACTGTGATTGTCCAACTGTGAGGTCTCCGGGAATGGGGCCTTACAAGTATGATATTCACTCAGTGTCTTTTCTCCTAAAATTTCTTATTACATGGGTCCTACTGACTAACCGAAGTTAAATATTCCTGTTAAGTCAAGGGTATTAGTGTCTTTTTATTTATAAAGAACTATTCTTGTAAATGTTAAAGGTTCATATTATTTTTATCCATAAAGAACTATTCTCAAAAATATTAAATGTTAAAGAACTGGTCTTGCTGTCACTGACAACAAACAGATCATCGCCACCAAGGTCTGGTGGCTACTGTGCATACAAAGCCAGATCTGACTAACGACCAACCGTATCACCAGGCACAACAATAAAATCAACAGCTAGGGCTACCATCAATAAAACAAGTCGGCGACAACGACTGCATAGCTCCAAAGGATAACCGGAGGCGGGGTAGGGTGGAAATGGGAAGCCAAGGAGCCATCCCCTCCACCCGTCCCCTTCCCTTCTCTAGTAGCATAACAGGAACTACTAACCCATGGCCCCTCAAACCCTACGTAAAAGGAGAAGGGTTACTGGCCGATGGCGACGGTAGGCAGACCTACGTCGGGTAACCGGAGGTGAGGGTAGGCTGGAAATGGGAAGCCAAGGGGCATCACCTCCACCCTTCCCCTTACCTTCTAAAGTAACAAAATAGGACCATCAAACAAAAGCCACTCGACCTCTACTTAAGGGAGAATGAGTAATACCACACACATAAGAACTTGTACACAAACCATAACTAGGGGTAAACGAGCCAAGCTCGAGCTTGGCTTGTTTTGGTTTTAGAAAGCTCGAGCTCGAGCTTGGCTCGTTTGTAGTTTTTTTTAAAGCTTGAGCTCGGCTCGTCAGAAGTTTTTCAAACTCGAACTCGACTCGTCGGAAGTTTTCAAGCTCGAGCCCCGGCTTGTTTATTGTTAGATTATTAAAATTTTATTTTTTATAGTTACTTTATATTTATTTCTAAATATCCTTTTTATATATAACATAATATATATATATATATATATATATATATATATATATATATATATATATTAATTATTGTTATCATTATAATATATATAATAATATGATTATATACATATATTAATATATATATAATATGTAAATAAAATTTTGTACAATCAAAAAGCTCGTTTAGGCTCGCAAGCCGACTCAAGCTCAATATCTGAAGCTCGGGCTTGAGCTCGTTTAGTAAATGAGTCATAATGTGAGCTTGAGCTCGTTTAAGCTTAGCTTGATTTGAGCTTTTCTCGAGCCGATCCCGAGTTACTTGCGAGCTAGCTTGGTTCGTTTACACCCGTAACCACAACCATAGTTTGCACATGGACGACAATGATTTTGAAATCTACTATTCATTCACCTTCAAATTTAACATAGGATAATATAATATAGAGTAAATTATAAATTGTGTCCTTTATTAATATATAGAATTACATGTTATGTCCTTTAGTTTTAATAATTACATGGAATGTCCTTTTTATAGCTATTTGCACATATATCGTCCTTTAAACTAACCTCCATTCAAATTCACAGTTACGTCAGTCATATGCCATTCACGAGAGGCATTTATATATATTAAATGCCTACAATGAGTCAAAGACATTTTTACGTCGCTTGATTCATGTCGCCTTCATGTTAGGGTATTCAAAGTTGAATATCTGGATTTTTGAATAGTAGAAATCACTATCCGTATCCGTATCTAAAGTTTTGGATATTTGAAATTCAGTATTGGATACGGATACGGATAGCGATTTGGATATCCAAACTTTTTCTTTTTTTTCAATAATTAGATATATGTTATTATAAAAATAATATAAAAACAAGACACATTAAAATAATATCCCAACATACACTATCAAGTCCCAACCAAAAAAAAAAAAAAAACCATTTAACACCTTTAACAAAAATTATTTTTAAAATATTTTTAAAATTATCCGGAATTTTAAAAATATTTTTTTTATAAGGTAGTTGGGACTTGTTTGTGTATATTAGGACTTTTTTGTGTCTTGTTCTTACATTCATTTTATAATAGCATATATCTAATTATTGTAAAAATAATAAAAAAGAGAAGTTCGAACACTCGAATCGCTATCTATATCTGCATCCAAAATTTTGAATATCTGAACTTCAAATATCCGAAAATGTAGATACTGATACGGATAGTGATTTTTACTATCCGAAAATTTCAGATATCCAACTTTGAACACCTAACATGAAGGCAACAAGAATGAAACGACGTAAAATTATTTTTGACTTATTGTAGGCATGTGAAATACATAAATATACCTCAAGTGAGAGGCACATGCCTGACTTAACCGTAAATTTTGACGAATGTTAGTGTAAAAGACAATATGTGTGCAATTTTTATAAAAAAAAGACGTACCTTGTAATTACTGAAACTAAAAGACACACATTGTAATTTCATGTATTAATAAAGGACACAATTTGTAATTTACTCTATAATATAATATAAATACGCAACTCATTTTTAAAACTACACAAATATGGATTAAAATTACGTAATTAAAAAATTAAATTACAAAATCTAAGAATTAAAATGGTAATTATAATCGTTATTCCTTTGTGAATTAAGGATTACAATGAACATTTTCATGTGTCAAGTCGTATTTGTATGGAATGAAATGTAGACTATAAACGTCACTAAAATGTTATCGTGTCGATATGTTATTTTAGGCTTTGGAAAAAAATGAAGCTGATGAATGAGATGAGTACAATATGGTATTAATTGAATTTGTTTTTAGTTTTTAGTTTTTGTAAATTATAGTAGTAAGAAAACTAGATGTTTCAAAAAATAATATTAAATTAATTAAAACTATCCCCTAAGAGTTAAATTAATTTAATTAAAATTAGTGGTATTTATGTGTTCCATATACATATATATAATAAATTAAATTAAATAAAATATAGATTTTTTATAAAAATAAATAAGATGATTATTTAATTAATAACTTTTTTAAAAAAATCTGTAAAGTAATAGTGATAAAAATAATAAAAGAAAAGGAAAGAAAGAAAAGAAATTAAAGAAGAAGAGAAAGAAACTTTTTTACATTTTTCTTTTACGGGTAAAGAGACAATAATTCCTTTGACTTAACAAAATAATTAATCTCATTTATTAATTAACTCATTCCATAATAATTTTAACAACCAAAAATCACGAAATTTATAATTTAATCCACGAAATAATTTAGTGGACTGGTGTCATTCAACTTCAGCAGCTCAATCTCATCAGCAATGGCGCCCCTTTCATCTCTGCATTCTCACTGCCTTCGTCTTCACACCTCTTCACCTGTTTTCTCTCCCCTTACAGGTACATTTACACACACACACACACACACCCTAATTTTTCAACTTGATATCATTCACAATTTTCCCATAATTTTGCCTTTAATTTCTTCAGGATTCAAGAAACCACATTTTCAAAATGTTGTCTTTTGCAGGACCAACCAACAAGATCAAGATTCTAGGTAAGTTCACCGACTTTATCGTTTTCTTGAATATTTTGCTCAATTATCCCAAATTTGTTGGGTGTTCAACATGTAATTCACAAAACCAAAAAAAGATAACCGACCCAGATGAATCTTTGGGTAATTTTTAGTGTTTGATCAAGTGTTACCATCAATTATTGCACTTTTTCAGTTTTTGTTGTAACAGGGATTTGAATACTCATCTTAGGTCCTTTGAATCCAGTGAGGTTGTTGAAGATCGATCTTTGAAATTTCAAAGAAGAAATCTTTTGTTGCACGCTATATTTGGTTCATTGTCTGTGCCTGCAATGGTTCCATTTGCATTTGCAGAAGAAGGTAATATCCCATTGAATATGCAATATGTTTATAATTTATTTGTGAAGATCAATGGATTCTTTAATTTTTTAATTTTAATGTTTTACCATGACTTATATTTGGAAAACATTTATGGTGCCAGAGGGTTTCCGAACATACGTTGATGATGTGAATAAGTTCAAGATAACGATTCCTCAAGGTGAATATTAATCATCTCGATTTGTTTTTCTGTTCTTTAGTAGGATTAGCTCATTATTTGCTAGCTTTCATGTCTTACTCTTTATGAACTTGTGGTGGTTAAAGTTGGTTAACAGATACTTATAGTGAAGTATATATCAATGTGATATTGTGATAATCATAATACATTTAGCCATTTAGGCCTTGTGGTACCTGGAAAATTCTTTATTTTCCTGCGTTTTAGTTAATCGACACAGAATATGACTGTAGGGAACTCTACCATTTGGATAACTCAAACACCAATGGAAGTTCTAGTGATCGAACTACAATAACAAAGTTCTACTTTTTATTCTCCACATTACAGAACACTACATATACTTAATTTCTGGGTATACATTGGCTTTCATGTAAGGGTCCTCCTAACTTGTTTTAGTGATACCAACATAATATATGGTCAACACAGTTATCAGTTTTGTTGTGAGTCATTCCAGTTGGTTAAACAGTTTTGAAAGTGGTTACGTGACTCGGATTCTATTTCTAATATATGTGATAATTATTTAATCAGATGTTTATTATAGTGACAAATTCTGTTTATTCTGAAATTTAATAGATAAAAGACAGATAATTCTGTTTCTTTTGGGATTTAATAGATAAAAGACAGATAATTATGTTTTTGTGAAGAAGAAAAAATGTTAAAAGTATTTGCAACTTGCAGATTGGCTAATAGGAGGAGGAGATGGCAATGGATTCAAGTTGGTTACTGCATTCTATCCTGCAGAAGCTTCTAATTCAAGTGGTACATATAAAAGTCCTTTTGCCACAAAGAATATAACAATTATTTGGAAATAGTTTAAAAAGTAATAAAGTTTCCAAATGTATCTTTCAGTCAGTCTAGTGATCACCGGGCTAGGTGCTGATTTTACTAGGTTAGAATCTTTTGGCAAGGTGGATGCTTTTGCAGAGAATTTGGTATGTTCATAATTTTGTAAATTTGATGGTTTTTCATGTGATGAAATAGAAAAATAATGAAAGAAGTGAAGTAATATTAAAAAGACGTGTTGAAATGGTCAAAATGGGTTGATATCAAAACAAGTAACTTTTTAGTACGGGTCAAATCTGGTCAGTTGACCCTTAAACATTTCTTCTACTTTTTAGAAGGATTGTAAATAACAACCGGTTAAAATAAAATTAAAACATATTGCAAAAATGATAATACAAGTTTTTGAATAAAACGATTTATAGGGTGGTATGCGCTAAAAATACACTTTTTAAGACATTCAATCCGTCGACCCTTCCCTTCTTAGCTATATGATTTAATTTAACCAACATGACCTGTTTGAGATATCACATGACCCACATCGACCGTTTTATAAGTAAATGGACTAAAAGTTGTTATCTTTATTATCAGGTTAGCGGATTGGACAGAAGTTGGCAAAGACCACCTGGTGTTTCAGCTAAACTCATAGACTGTAAAGCCACCAAAGGTAAAATACATGTACGAGTTACTTTTTTTTTTACACAAAGTATTGTCTCATAAATGATTTTGGTTAAAAAGATAGCAGTTTTGTAGTTTAAAGAGGCAAAGAGAACATTGGTAGTTCGTATGGTGTTCTAAAGTTCAATAGGAAACCTAATAAACCCTCCTTTCTAAAAAATCTATATAAACACTAAAAACACAATTTAAGATATGCATAATTAAATTGGATCTAAACGAGTAAAATTCCATTTTTACCCTTGATGCATTTGATTTACTGATTTGGAAATGTTTGCAAGATTTAGTGATAAATGTAATCTAAAGTAAAATAGAAAATTAGTAAACTGTAAACATCCTCTTTGAAAATGAACAATTACTTTGTGATAGATAGAGTAGCAAAGTTCCTTTCTTGGTGAACTTTTAAGCAGAAATGACATGTTTACCCTCAAAGTCCTCATTACAAGATTATGCACCATCATGAATTAATTTAAACACTTCAGCTTCATTCTTTGTCATTAATGTGAGATTATCCATCATGACTTTACATTACTAGAAAGATATGATAGACAATTAGTCATTTGATCACCTTTATCAGTAGCTTTGAGTGTCAACTTATTTGATTTTGGTGGAACATAGACAAAGTCTTTGTCTCTTTGGCATGTTTTCATCTCACAATTTTTCTTTCCACTTCTCTTTTCATAGTTCCAAATGAACAGGAGAGTAAGATGGTCTTTTTGCAATAAATCAGTGTTCAAAAGGCTAATGCAGCATATATAACAGGACTAATATAACATGCTTACCATCATGGTGAACTTTGAACCTCTTAACCATAGCTTAATTGTCCTGACCATTGGGGTACTAATATTTAGGAGGCGTGTCGATGCGTGTTTGATTTTTTAAGTATATTGTTTGAATCTATATCTATATCTATACCGATTATACTTAAAAGGAATAAAAACCTAAGTCATGTATGGATAATTTGATTAGTAACATTGTATAATATATTTTGATAGTAAAATTGGTTTAACAAGTTTATAGGGTATATATATGAAATTCTTTACAAGTACGTAATATGATTGTTTACAAATTTTATCTGTAAAACAAATCAAGAATTACAAGAAAGAAATCAACAAAGGGCAAATAAGTCATTTAGCAAAACCTGATTTACAAACCAAACAGAATATACAAAGGATACAGAACTAAGTTCCATTCCATTCCGCCCAACCAAACGCTTCACAGATTCCAAATCCCTTGGGAATAAGCCATGAACAACACGGCAACTAACTGTTAAGGGTTATTAAGGTTTTCTGATTATTTGATAAATGTAAAATTATGTACCTACCCTTACCTTCAACCAACTGTTTATTTGATTTTGTTTCGGACCAGGTATGTACTACATAGAGTACACACTTAAGAACCCCGGGGAAAGTGAAAGGCATCTATATTCAGTATTGGGAATAGCTAACAACGGTTGGTACAATAGATTGTATACTCTCACAGGACAGGTGGTTAATACACTTTTGATGACTAGTTTATAATTAATTATTTATTTATGTGTATTTTAATGAAAGACTAATTCATAAGCTAGTGTGATTTTGGTTCTTCATGCAAAATTTGAGATCATGAGACGATGATTTTATATTTCTTGCAGTACATAGATGAAGAATCAGAGAAGTACCGCACAACAGTTGAAAAGGTATGGTGAATGTTCTTATATAAGAAGTCAACTCTTTGAATTTTGACTTTGAGGTTGTTGACTGATCTTTGTTACTCTTGGTACCAAATGTGAAAATGTTGATCTAGTTTAAGGTTTCTGATCCCTTTTTACTAGTTTTTGACTTCAAGATTGACAGTCAAACCTTAGTGTCAATACATATTTTGTTTTCCGTTCAAAGGATCCTGTTTTTAAGGTCTGCAAGCCAAAAAACGGGACTCATAAAACCATTGAGATTGTTTATAAATAACATAAAATTTCATGGCAAATGCTACAAACAAAAACTTTCATGGTTTTAAACTTTTGAAAATTAGACATGTTTGACCTTCAAAGGTGTATTGTGCACCATCAATTTTGATTCGGACACCACAAGAGATGCAATATGATGAAGTGCCAGTTTTGACCCATTTAAAATTAGGTTGTTTTCGATTATGTTTCATCTGAAATGAGAAAAAAAATAAAGTGATAGCTAAAAGGGGAACGAGTTAAAACGGGTTACAGTTTTTAGTTCATATAAACTCCTAGATTTTTTATTCAGGGTTTATATTATTATTGTTATAATATTTCTAATTAACACATTAATATATGTAGTAAAGTTACTAAAACATGAACAAAAAAGCATTTGCAATGAGCTGACCCGTTTGACCCATTACCCCACATGTCCTGCTACCTGTAGTCTATGCACATAAAAGCATAGGGATCGTGTTAAATGTTTAAACTTAAACTTTTGTGTGACTTTCAGGCGGTTGCATCATTCAAATTAGTTTAATAATTGCAAAAACATCAGTTTAAGCAAGTCAAGACTGTAAATCCACAATCCAGGTATGTTGCTTGTATTCCTACTATTTTCTTAAACACATTCGCTGGCTAATTTAGCCACCTGTGTTTTATTGCAGGGACTCACCAAATGAGAAAGTTGTCACAAGATGAGAAAATTAAATTTTAAATTCTAAAGTTTGTGAAACAATTTCGGCTACAAAGTTTCTTCAATCTCAAATTATGTTTGCATTACATCTACACTAAATGAAGCCCATGGCTTGATGTACTAAACCTTAATCACATAATGGAGTCAGAAATGCAGAGGATAAAAAGATCAATAAGTATTGTACAAAGTGAGTCAAGATGATTCAGTTTTGACTTTTTGTTCTGTACTTCCACTCATACTTATTCCATCTTTTTTGTGAAACAAAATTGTTAGCTTATCAGCAAACAACTGATTCTGCATTTGTCTTAATTGTTGCCATTCTCTCTCCATTTGTAACTCAAGCTCCTCAAATCGAACAATCTTATCATGGATTTTTTTGGCCTGTAAAACTCAAACACAAGAAGTTTAATACAAATATTATTAGGGAGACTCTGAGTGTTTAGAAGGTGATTATGTGATATCGAGTAACAAGAATTGCATCATCAGTTATAATAAAAAAGGTTTGTAGAAGATGGTGATTGAAATTTGAATGTAGTTGTAAGGCTCTGATTTCAACAAGCCTCATAGTTAATCATTCACAGTATATCTAGCATTTATTTAAGTAAACATTGCAGCAGAAATTATTTTAATTCAAACTTGTCATGACATAATTCAAAGAAAACATTAACATTGTCTTAAATACATCAAACAAGTCTTAAAAGAGTGTTTAATAATCTTTTAAATTTTGGGATGCCAGTCTTCAGTTGCCAAGAAGCTTTGGATCCATACCCCCATCCTTCTAAGCCCAACTGCTCACATATCAAACTAATATGCATACAAAAGTCAGTTTCGTTGAGTGAGTTCTAGATTTATTTTATCAGATAATCATTTAGTGAGATATGTTAACTTTATCATTTTAAAGTAGTCACCACAAGAACAACCATTTACTATACACAGACTGTCACTTTATCAATACTTTATCATTAATACTTTCGCTTATTCATTATCTATTACTCTTGTTTATCCGTCAATTCCAAGTTACTCTGTCTCGGGATCGGCCCAAGGGTTAGACCTCTGCTCGTGATGAACACAAGACTTTACTTTATCCATGCTTGTGATGAATACAAGACTTTACTTTATTCATGAGAGCACAACAAATGCAACTCTCTTTTATCCTTTGCTTGCAAGACTTTACTTTAGCAATGGTATATTGTTACGAGCTTAATAACATTTCTTTAGGTTTTACTTTCATCTTTAATTATACATATACTTATACATGCTAAGAATCAACTCATAGTCCATATATTCACATTCATCACAAAAGAATACAAACAGTATAACCGACCCTCCGCGGGACAGTGGGGGTTCGGGGGCGACAGCCCCTGATAGCAGGGTTCTAGGGGCAGCAGCCCCTAGTGGGGTCCAAGGGGCAACGCCCCTGGCTGGGGCCAGGCTTTATATAGCATAATTTGTTATAGAAAGTTCTATTTTCTTATTAAACCTCTTGAAACCTTTGCCATAAAAATCGTATATTTAGTATGCATATCGCCCCAAAACATTGCAAACATGTAAATAAGGGGTATCTAGAACTCACCTGGTCAGTAAGTAACTTCACGTCTAAGTTACCTAAGCTATGTGTCACACCCTCAAAATCCACGTGCGGGGTTTTACCGCGAGGCGTGTGAACAAACCAGGATCTCAGTCATTAGTTACACAGAACGACTCTGTATGAACATACAACCAAAATCAGAGTTTAACTTTAAAACGATGCGGAAGCGTCTAACAAACATGGAAACCAGTATAATGTAACACAATATAAACATGCGCAAACACGTGCCCAACGTTGTGCAAAACAAATACATAAATGCTTAACAACCAAAAAGCAACAAAGGGTTCCAACAATGCTGACATCTACAATGCTGACCCGTGAATGTGCACCTATGCAATAGTAACTTCAACCTGAGAATATCATACTAAAAGAGTCAACACAACGGTTGGTGAGTTCAAGAGTTTCAGTAAAACATAAATGTATCAGTGTAAAATATAAGAGTAAAATATAAGAGTGCATGAATTAGATAGCTAGTCTAAATTCACAAGTAATAACCATAGTGATTTCGCGATCGAAGCTGACTGTGTTTCGTTTGTGGCCTCCTGTCTCGACTTACCAGGTCGTGACAATGTTTATGTTTGGACAAAATTGCACCCGTTTGACCTCGAGTCGCACAGGTGGGGCTCGTCAGACCCAGTAGTACTACCCAAGATTTCCCGCTAGTTACCATTATTAACGATCCGAAAGTGTGAGGACTTTCATGGTATTCAACACTATATCATACTTTACACATCTTATTATAATAAAGCGTTTGTAAGTCAGTATGCTATCTCCCCCAAAAGAGAGTGTATAAAAGAGTGGGGCATGAACTCACCTGGTATGCATACGAATGATATAAAAGCTAACTTGAAAGAGAGAAGAAAGACAACCTTCAGAGGTTACCTAGAACACGCAAGTACATGAGTACGTGTACACAGAATCATCATCAACCCTAAGTGCTCTATAAACACATGGACTCAAGGTTGTGGAAAAACAAGACACATTGACCCAGTTGACCCGTTTGACCCGTTGGTGACATTATTATTGACATCCCATTTAATCAAGCATAACAGTTCATCATACATGGTTTATCATACAAGTTGTTCACGTATATCACTTCAACAACCACTTATTCTACCTAGATCATCATACAACTAGATTATCATACAACTCATGCGAATATCAAGTAATCATCATGCTCAACATAATTACATCATAACTAATGCATTATACATAGAGTCCAATCATGCACCACATGCCATGTGAAGCCATTCACGACTTCGCACCCTAAACCCAGCCAATCCTACTAAGTAGGGGCCTCAGATTCGCACGCGTGTATGACGATCATTATCACATTATTCAACAAGATTCATGCCAATCAACCTATCCAGCAATGATCTATTACAATTCCCAAACATGATCCTATAATCTCCCAACATAATCCATCATTACATATATAACCACTAAGGGTCCACATTCCCACATGATCAACCAAGCATTCATATGTCTAATTTAACACATTCCATCACATTTAACATCATCAATGAACATACTAACATGATCCTAACATTACAAACATGCCCAATTCAACATATCCAAGATTCTATATAATTAAAGTTTCCCTTTTGGGAAAGTACATCCCAAAATCTATCTAACAACCAATACCTCCATGAATTCATTAACATTATGCCTAATAGAGTCCATGCTATCATCTAGATATGTTTAACACCACCAAATCATCATAATTCACAATTCCCATAATCAAAAAGTTTCTACTTAAGGCAAGACATGAACTACAAGATCAATTCTTGGATTTCTAGCATAACTATCATCATCCCAACATTCATATAACATCATTAACATACTAACATCATCAATTCATCATCCATTCATCAATTTCATGCAATAAAGTTTCTATTCATAGTAATGTATGAACAACGCATCAAAATCATGAACTTCTTGCATAATCCACGTAAACCATCAACAATACTATCTAACCAACATCATACATTCATCAAACATCAAGAATTCGACATTTTGAACATCAAGATCAACTAGGGTTCGGCCAAAGCATAAAAACCAAGAAAAACCTCAAAAAAACTAACCTTTAATCGTGTATTCGACAAGGTTTGATGTTGTTAACATGTTGTATTGCTTGGAAGTTGATCAAATCCGATGGTTTTTGCTTGTTCTTGATTGAAGGTCGAAGTGTGTGTTTGTGTTTGAGAGGTGTCGTGGCCGATGGGGTCTGGGGGGCTAGGGTTGGGTTTTTTTTTTTAATTTAATTAATCATATTTACTATTTAAACCCCTATTGTTTTATATTTTATTAAAACTAAGCTTTTAATTACTTTTTAAAAGGTTTTAACTTAATAATATAAACATTATTAATCAACAATAATAATCATATGCATTATTTTCACTAGTCACAAAATACACGAATTAAATACACACGTTGGCACGTTACAAGATAAAATCCACAAATAATATTTAAATCGCATAAGCACAACTAATAACCAACATTATTAGTTAAATAATTATCTGTTTATCATTATTAGTTATTATTAAGTCACCAACGTTCAACGACAACTAGTGTGTGCTAACGACACGTGTATGCAAGACCTAACGGAACTAACGGAGTTTGGTAACGGAAAATTACCGGATGTCACATTATCCCCATGTTGAAAGAATTTTCGTCCCGAAGTAATCGAGTGAGTTTCGGATGAGTTGTGTTCCATCACTGGTCTACTGCATTGGCACAAAGTAATCGAGTGAGTTTCGGGTGAGTTGTCATACTATGATCACGGTACACGGTATGCATATAAGTTAACACACAAATAGGTCATTTTCTACACAGTTTCGACAGCAGTTTCGCACATAGTTTCGCTGCCAGTTTCACATGGCAGTTTTGCTTCCAAAATCGCCCAACTTTCATTGAAATTTCCTAGATTCGCTAAATCTACAGGCCCACCTATGCACTTGCGAAACTACCTGCGAAACTATAGTTTCGCAGGAAGAAGATTGCCTTAGTTTCGCAGGACGAACTTATAGTTTCGCAGGAAGAACTGACAGTTTCGCTGGACGTATAAAAATGATGAACCAGCTCATTTTTAACCTAAAATCTCAACTTTTTACGTCCAAACCCTTAGTTTTTCATCCATGAAAATATATCTAAGATTTTTACATGATTTCGTACGTAAAAATGTGACTTTTATGCGATTTTTTGCAACTTTTCAAAACTCAAAACCCTAGAATCCGAATCTATTCTAAAGAGATGTTTGGATGATGATTCTTACCTGGATTTCTTGATCTTTCCTTGTTGTTTTAAAGCACAAACAACCAGATCTTCAATCCTCCAACCAACAAAGCTTTCAATCTTTGATTCCTTCACTTTCTCTCTCTACTCTCTCTCTCTAGAAATGCTAGGTTTGGGTTGCAAATGAGGAGAAAAATGACCGATTAGGGTTGTTTAATGGGTGCTTATGGACCCTTAACCCCATGAGGTTAATTTGGCCTATAATCTATTTTTTCTCTTATTTATATTAAATAACCTTAACTAAGCCCATTATTATAAATTACTGGCTTCGACTTTCAGGACGTTACAGTAGTCCTGATGTTTAAGGTTGAAAAAATCTTGGTTATTTTAAAAAGTAACAAGATGAAATGACCAAAGATTACATTTGTGCGAAAGTTCGGTAATTATAGGCATTAGTAAATAAAATGACCATATACGACAATTTTGTGACAGAATTCTGAAATTTTGGTTATTATTGGAATCAACATGTAAAAAATAAAATGACCAAATATGACATTTTGTAAAAAGTAATATGTTTATGAATGGTGAAAAGTATTTCAAATAAGGTATTTTAGAAAAGGGGTAGATACATGATTTTATTGTACCCTTAGATAATCAGTTTTGTTGTACAGGATATGAAATTGATTACCTGAAACTAATCATCTGCCCCCTAAATAATTGGAAGTGAAATCTATTTATATAAACATTAAAAATTATAGTACCTGCACTTCAACAGTGTTAGATATTGTTCTCTCTAATTCCTGCTCTTCCTTCTCAAGCTGCAATTTTGCCTCAGGCTAAGCTCCTACCAATGAATAAGTGTTGCTATAACCAGTTGTTGTTAGAAATCTACTTAAAATAAAATAACAATGATTAAAGAAATGTGATTGTATTGATTTACATGAAAAAAAAAAAGGATGTTCATGCATAATACATGTGTTTTTATGGAGCACATTAAATATAACTTATAACTATTGTGATTCTACAACTAAAAACGAATTTCAATCCTTTCATCTCATGAAAACTGCGAAAGCATCAAGTATACTAGAGATATATCCATGATTTAGTTTTGTATAAAAATGTGATATATAGTTTAACGTTTGTCTTATAATTTATGCAGTAAATAATTCTTTATAGTCAACAATGTTTTTATCATTAGTTTAAAGATCAACAAATTTATTACTCCTATTGCTCTAATGTATATTTAATCAGTACCCTGATGTCTAAATTGTGTTGCAACAGAAAATTGCATAATATATGAAAGCAAACATTATAAATAAAAACCCACTATATAAGTGCATCAAAAAATTTTAATGGATCCAAGCTTAAAGTTTATAAAGGTACATGCAGCAGATTAAAATAAAAAGTACCATGATTTCTTGCATCACCAGCAGATGATTCAAAAATCTCTTTACTTGTTTCGTTGTTGACTGCAGTCAAAGCCTTTACAGCTGCAGAAGCAGCTCTTTCTGCAACCTCTACACACCCACCAATGTTGAGAGGAAAGCAGCCTAAAAAATGGAAGTCCAAAAGGCCAAACTAAAGGGATATACATAAACTTGTTATATAATTTAGTGTGATTGAATTGACTAGTCGATCAATGTGATCACGATAACCATTAAACAAGTCAAGAGGTACGGAGTGTACACTTGTTTGAGTTTATTGTGATCTTCGATATTAGTATCTTTTTAGGGGCGAAGCCCCTGAGCAATGGGGGTTCCAAGGGGCAACGCCCCTTGGCGGGGATCCGAGGGCAGCGCCCCTGGGAGCAGGGTCCAAGGGACAGAGCCCCTGGCTGGAGTCGAAGTTTCACATGTGAAACTCGGGGAAAAAAGTGAGCGTTTTTAAACATGAAAACTGCCTTCGGCAGTGAACCCCATCCCTATAAAAATGCAAATTTTGAAATATGATAGACACTTTTCTCTTTTTTGGTTCAAGAAACTCTCTCATTAATTCATATATCATTCTTAAATTTCGGAGTTTTATCCGATTGAAAGTTGTATTAAACCCCAAATAGTTTCAATCTGAAAGTGTTCTTCACGACTTTCAGATCATCCGGTTTATTTGAATCAATTTCTCAACAAAACTAGTTGAAATGAAGAGAACTTAGTTGTGTTTGAATGTGCGTTTTGAAAGTCATTATGTAACACAATGAACCAGTATCAAATAATTAACTGCACTAAATGATGGTTAAAAAGGTGTTTGAAGTTATAATAATCGTTATGGTGGTGTGTTTGGCATATTTTGAGTACTAGCAGGAGAACCCGCGCTTCGCGGCGGGGACAACGATTTTCAACAAAATTAAAATAAAAACATAGAAGAAAACACTTCTCAACAAAAACCTACCACACACGTTACGTAGCCTTAATATTTTGTTAAAAACACTTTTCAATGAAAAGTTTATATAAGAAAAAAACACAACATACGCTTTACGTATCTTTTTAATTTGTTAAAATCAAATTTACCCCATCCAAAAACACCCCCACGCGTCACGGTGGGGATTGTTTGTTGGTTAAGTTTTATGCAATGATTAAAGACCTTTTTAAATTCATCGAAGAAGTAGGAGCTTTTTGAAAATTTAGTTTGAAATTATAAGAATAGTAGTTTCAATATTTGATAAACAATCTGAATTCTCACCAACTAAAACATGCACTAATTTATCAAGCTGTATTTTGAACCATTCTAAACAAAATAAAATCTGCATTCTGATTTGTATTATATAAGCCAACATCAAATGAAACAAAAAATTAAATTGTCATCAATAGCCTTTAAGGTGTCCCCTTTTGCAGTCTCTTTAACTCTTCGCGGCCTCAACATTTACAACTTACAATCACAAATCAATACAAAATTAAGAGGTTAAACACCAAATCTATCATTAACACTATAAGACACAAAATCAATACATAGCAGAATTGCTTCAGTTATATGAAGGTATACCCAAATGAAATGGAAGCAAAGTATTGTAGCTACACTTTAGCACGCTGAGATATTAAACGTATTCATGTACTTCATTTGTCTTCTAGAATATAACAATTGGCAATTAAGTTGTCTTACTATCATTAAACAACAATTTGATAACCAACTAATTACCCAATAACCATTTGTTATTTTAATGAAAAAAATACATTCTAGCAAGAAAAATAGACAACCAAGAGTAAAATGTGTGGTTGCCTTCGATCGAATGCCTTCCTCTTAATAGTTATGAGTCAATATGATAAACCGAAGTTAGGCTTAAGATCAAAAGTGAATATAAAAATACGTAAGCAAGATAAGCCATGTAAGAAGATGCATTTGTCACTATTGCTTCCATTTGTGTCAACCTATTCTCTTGTGCAAACTCAATGTTGTATTTGACTTAACCATTCAATTACAGCCAATGTTCAGTGGTTAAATTATTAATCATAGTACCAGCTATTTTCAATAGGTACTAAAAATAGCTACCGCGAATAAAAACTTTCATTGCTACACAAAGTAGCCAAGAATTACACCTTAATTTGAACCTAAGTTCAACATAGCATGATTGCATCAGCTTTAGTACTCATAGCTATCATCATATATCCCCTTTCCAAAGTTCATTTATTGATGGGAACCGACTCTAGGGAAGGGGAGAGGTGAAACGGCTGAAGAGGAAGGGGAAGGGAAGAGGCGATCTATGATTGAAGCAGTAATGATGTGAGACCGGAAGGAACGGGGAGAGTACGGCAAACAGAAGAGGGTGGAGTTGAAGAGGCGCTTCTTACAAACGAATATGAAATTCCAATTTTGCCCATGTGTTTTGTTTTATATAGTAGTAAAGATAAAGATAAAGATAAAGATTTAAGAGTTTTGTAACATGGGTATTTATCATACACAAATTAATGAAAATATGGTAGAATTATTCAGTTTGTAAAAGATGAAGGAAATCTGAAGCTTTAAATGTTGGAAAAAAATAAACAATAACCTAGAATATTCAAACTTTATCATTAAAAACTAAATAGTAAATAAATGAAATTTTTGTAGGTGGAAAAAAGTAAGAACACCAAATTCGTAAAATACTAAACAAAAAATTTTTGAATGATCATTAATAGAAATTGTCAATTATAAACAAAAAAATTGTGTTTAATAAAAGCTTGCTCACATGTGCCTGTAGGGCACATGATAGAAAAATCCTTTGAGAACATAACTGATTGAATAAGATTACGCAACTAGTATGAAACTGATGATTTGGATCTTGAAGCAATCAGTTAATCATAGGTAACATCTGAAACTGATGATCATATTAATTCAAAACGCACATTCAAACACGCTGAATATACAAACATGCCAAATGGAGGACAGGATCTGATTTGCACCCAACTAGCTGGATCTTGATCTGACCCGTTATGTAATAGCTCATGATCTGACCCACGACCAGACTAATCTAAATAGTTAGATCTTGAACCAGAACGACCCGTTCATTTATTTTTCCTTAATCTCGCCCCATTCCATCCTCACCTTACCACACCCACTCCCACCCTCCACGTACCTGTGAACTTTTCAAGAGTTAAATGCACATCTTGTTGCTATTAACTAACTTTTAGATATCAAATGAAAACTTCACCTGAGTCAGGATGGGGTTGCTTGCATCATCAAATGGTGTGGGCCACATCTTTTTAGTCGGATTCATTTCAGCATCAAGCTGACTCATACCTTTATGGAAGTTATCCTCAGGATCAACTGAATCAGGAGGCCCAATGTATTGCTCTCCAAAAGGAAGCTTGATAAAATGCTCTACACATTCTTTTTCGCTTCTACCAACATGCTCAAATATACCTCTTTTCCAGTCATCACCGTAGTGCATAACTGCTTCTAGAAGGTGCAAAGTTTTTATCTCGGTCCAATTGGTCTTGACATCTTCACTGATCTCCACTCGTTTAAAACCTGCAGAGTTAACACCAGCATGAACGTGGCACCTTGCACAAATTGTTGTATCATTCTGTTGAACAAAAAAAGATTTGGCCAAATTAGAAATGATCAGATCGATGGGCGGCTTTCCATCTAACCTGTGTTCTTTCTGATTCAGGATCTAAGAGAGAAGCCTGTTCAATCTACTTCTGATCATTTTAACTCTGAACTCATGCATTTCTATGCATGATAGTGACGTATTTCGCTGGAGAGGGAAATATCAACCCAATCATGTAAAGTTGGGCCAGCCTGGGTACGTTTTATCGATCATGAGCCAAACGGGTCTAACTAAAAAAATTATATGCAACTCAAATGACATGTATACACATGCATGCATAAAAATACGTACAGTACACAGACATGCATATACAAGCCTAAAGGGGTGATTTGTAAGTACATTTTCCAAGTAATTATCCAAATTGAAGAATAAGAATCAATTGCTTACAACAAGGGATAGTTAGGTGATTTTACTTTTAGCACTTCCTTAATCTTTCCAAATCTAAATATTTGTACCCTAAATAATAAAAAATTCTAATCCTAATCAGTTCACCTGAACATTCAAAACTGATATAAGTTTAGAAGCAAATCCGAACGACTCCTAAATTGAGTCTACAACTAGCATTTAAATTATCTTCAAACAAAGGGGGTGTTTGGGATCGCTTATTTAAACTATAAACAACTTATCAGCTTATTGCGTTTTTCAAAACACATGAGCACTTTTGTCTTTGGATGACAAACACTTATGCTTATCTGCTTATTTTAGGGTAAAATAAACTACTCCAAGAAGCAGTTTCAGGTTTCTTGCTTCAAACTAATCATTCAAGGTCTTCCAAAATCACATTAAGCTGATTATCTGCTTCTGTTTATAAACATATGCACAAGGTGTTTACATAAGCACTCCCAAACACCACAAGTAACAAAGTACATCATTCAAACATACCTTAATGTTAGAAAAAACATGCAATGGTGCAAAGCAAATTGCAGCTACTGCAATATCTCTTCTGTGCAACATTAACATAACCAACAGAATTAGCACCACCTGGATCATTGTTCTGCTGTGAGGCTACAGAAACATTTAACTTTCTTTATCTTCCCATTTTAGCTGAGCTTTTGTTATCAGTGAACCAAAGTAATTAATCAAACCCCATGCTTCCAAGAAATCAAAAACCTTCCGTACGCACCCCACATCTCCAATTATAGATTTGCGAGACTCGGTGGATGTTATTATTGGCGTTGGGTTTTCTTTAGATGGAGAGTTTTCTTTGATATTGTCTCTAAACTTTTTAACTATTGCATTTCTGTAGTATTTATAAATTTTTGGGGTCTTAGAGCATTCATAGTCGTACCCCATTTTTACGTGGATGGGTGCCCTATATTATAAGAAATGGCTGTAAGTGGTTATGAGTGAGTCAGAAATAAAATTTATAGGGTTTGTACCGTGATTCCCTATGTGATTCCTCATATTTAGAGAATCACGGAACAATCCTGATAAATTTTTTAATATTTTTAAAAGTGGTTGCGAGTGGATAAGAGAGAAAAAGTAATGATAAAAGTATGAAAAAATATTATTTAATTGAAAAGAAGATAGAAAAAATAAATGTTTTTAATGTAATTATAAGA
This sequence comes from Flaveria sonorensis, assembly GCA_025506505.1. Taxonomy (NCBI): domain Eukaryota; kingdom Viridiplantae; phylum Streptophyta; class Magnoliopsida; order Asterales; family Asteraceae; genus Flaveria; species Flaveria sonorensis. Next base: position 7,862,670 of record CM046439.1, read on the forward strand.
TGGGATGGGGGATGGATTGTGAATGCTCTTAGAGAATTCACACCATGTTTTCTATTTTTATGTGAGTGGGTGCCATATATTATAAGGGATGTTATGAGTGGTTGTGAGTGAAGGAGAAATAAAATTTACGGGGGTTGTACCATGATTCGCCATATTTGGGGAATCACGGTACAACCCCCTAAATTTTTTAATATTTTTAAAAATGGTTGTGAGTGGATGAGAGAGAAAAAACAATGATAAATGTATGAAAAAATATTATTTAATTAAAAAGCAGAGAGAAAAAAAGATATTTTTAGTGTAATTATAAGGATGAGGATGGATAATGTATTGTGAATACTCTTAGATGGTGACTGTTAGGTATAGATCGCATGTATAAGTTTAGATGATAGATCGAACTTTTGTAATCACTCTTTGTAATTATAATTTTGATGATATAATATAATGCATTGATTACATTTTGAGTTTATGAATTGCATGATATACTATACTGCATTAATTTATAATGTATCTCATAATATATGTGTTGATATGTGAATGATTGCAGTAAATATCAGACTTGGTCAATTAGGAAAATGGACTAAGTGTTAGAACAAACTGCGGATGAATAAGTATTCTTCCGTGGATGTTCTCAGGAGTACAACTGAAGTGTACATCCGTAGATCTCATACGGAAGAACAACTTCAGCTGAACAAGATTAAAGAAAGCTACTGAAGGAGGACTTACTGCTGAAGAACAAGTACAAGAACTCCTGCGGAATCACAATCACAGAAGAACAAGCCCCGGAAGACTAAGTTACTGCGGAAGAATAAATTCCTACGGAAGACTATTTAACACTTCAAGTTTTCAACAGAAAGTCAACAAGTCAACGTGGCAGAACAACAACATTAATGGCTGTGGAAGACATAATTCAAGTGAAGATACCGCGCCACATCAACAATATTATTTGTATTTATTTCATTGTAAATCACGAACTCCTATACCGATAAATGTGGTAAGGATTCGGAGAGTTATAGGAAGTTAGCTTAATTATAGCACCAAGATAGCGAAAGATTAACAATGTTTAAGGAACAGAATAAGATCTCTATATAACAAGAGATCAAGAACATATAACAGAGGATGATTAACATACGATCAAGCAACATCAGATCATATAACAATCATAACAATAGAATCAATAGCAGAAGAAGCATTACAATCGATTGATTGTAATTATTAAGCGATCGTGGTTTGTTTATTGTTTATTATACTATTTGATCGATTTCTAGTTCATTAATCAATTAAACAACAAGTATTGGTAACTCGCCAATCAATACTTGTTAAAATCAAATCTGATAATTCCTATATCGATCCTAGAATTCACTCAGGTGGTATCAGAGCTTGGTGCTCATTGATCCAGATCAATTGATCTATCGGTTTGATTTGTTTAATCGATTTTTGCTAAAACAGAGTTGTTGCTTTTTCAAAATTAATTAACATGAGTAATTCAGTTGTTGGTGCTTATCAACCTCCTTAACTGGAAAACAAAGATGTTAATTATACAGATTCAAAATTAATTAACAAATCTGATTTCAAAACTTGGAAAATCAGGTTCAGGAATCATGTTAATTATACAGATTCTGATTTATGGGTTTCGATTACTGAAGGACCTTATATTCCACCTGCGTTAGGAGCGGATTATAAGATAATAATCAACCCATAAGTCTGCAAAATCTGTCACCTGATGATGCTAAGAAAGTCAAGATTGATATCAAAGCCTATAGTATGCTTACTATGGCTTTGCCTGAAGATCTCTTGATCAGGTGTGAATCATACAAAACAGCTCACTTGTTATGGAAAATACTGCACACCCTGTGTGAAGGAAGTGACGAGATTAGGAACATAAAGAAAGATACTCTTCGCTCACAATATGAAACCTTTCATCATATTGCGGGTGAGTCAGTTCCTCAACAATTGCATAGATTTATGCAACTCGTTACAGAGATGAACATCTTTGAACTTAAGTACAACAATGAAGAGCTAAACAAAAAGATGCTTCACGCCTTACCAGAAAGTTGGACACAGACTGTGTCTATGTTCAAGAACACTATTGATTTGAAGGCAATAGGACTAGACACACTGGTGGCGAAGGTCGAAGCTTTCGAGCTAGATGCAAAGACCAGAAACAAGAGTGTAAAAGCACCTATAGCACCTTATCAATTCAAAGAGTTAAAGAGTGCTGGAAGTGCATTCATCTCCAATGAAGATGAAGATAACTCTTGTGATGAGAGTGAACATGAAGAAGAAACAAGCTTTTATGCTGCCAAGTCTTCCAAATCAAGTACTCAAAACAGTTAGCACAGAAAGTCCAAAAGAAAAGCTGATGACTCCAAGAATAAAAAGAACAACAATAAAACAGAACCAATTACTGTGGTTCTGGAATCAGAAGAATAGAAAGCTGCTTTTACAGCCTTTAGTTCAAGCTTTCAGGCTTATCTGGGAAGCACTTTGACTCCTGCTCTCTTCTGTCAACAAGATCTAGAAGAGCTTCATCCTGATGAGGTAGAAGAGATGGATCTACAATGGCAAATGGCAATGATCGCCTATAGAGCCAAGATGTACATGAAGAGGAACAAAGGACTGTCTGTAGGAGGAAGATCAACTAAAATTGGTGTTGACAATTCTAAAGTAAGATGCTTTAAGTGTAATTTATATGGACACTTCTCAAGGGAGTGCAACAGCAATCAACAACAATCAAATAACTCAAGACAGCCTAGTCAAAGAAGTTTCACACAAGCTCAACTAACCAATTCATCCCCACCATCAACAAGCAACACTGCAGGTACTAACAATGCTAAAGAATCTGGTTTAATTATTTTGCAGGATGGTACTTGTGATTGGAGCATGTATGAAAAGGAAGTACTAGCGGAAAATCAAGCTTTGATGGCTGACATGGAAAACAAAGTTCCACCAATGGCCACAGAGGTAATAGAAAGGTTATGTTCTTCCACTTGTGTTGATGAAGTTGAAAGATATAGAACACATGCTCAACAGTTGGCTGATAAAGTAAAAGAAACTCTACTTTTAAATGAATCACATGTAAGAGAACATAAACTTTATCAAGTCAAAATCAATTCTTTACAAAAGGACTTAGATAAACTTTTATCTAAAAATTACAATTTGAAAGCACAAGTTGAGCATTTGACTACTTCTTTAACTAAGTCTATGTCAGATCATGCATCTACTGAAGTGAAACTTCAAAAATTCCAATTGTCATCACAGCAGTATGAGAAACTATTAAACTCTCATATTGAGTCAAAGAACAGATCAGGTTTGGGATTTCATGCTGTAGCACCACCAGTAAATGATAATTACACTTCTCTACCTGAGTCCATGACTAACAGCTTATCTAATCACTTTGTTTCTAGTACCAAATCTGAGTCAACAGATAAAAATCATGATGACGTAACTAATGACACTGAATCATATGAAACTGATTCATCAAAATCAGAACTTTCAAAACAAAGTCAACCAGAATTTGATTATGATAAATGTGATGATCTGGATGAGGATGATGATGAGCCTCATAATACTAGTTTGGGTAAGGGTAAAACTGTTTTAAATGAACATTTAATTCCCAAAGTGTTGGATGAAATCAAGCTCCTTTATCCACCAAAACAAAGAAATCTGCTGAAGACCATTTACACAAGGATTGGTCAACTGAATGAAGGCATTCATGCTCTCAACAATCAAAACAAAAGAAAATCAACAAAAAGAGCTTCGGAAGACAACAAATTCACTTTAGCAGATCACCTTCGGAAGCAGTCTGAGCAATCTGTAAAATCCAAGAAAACTATTCCTAAACAGCCATCCGTAGAAGAAATACGAAATAAGAAAGAACTTGCTGAAGCATCATCCAGTAACAACAAAGTTCAGAAACTACAAAAAATGGATGCTAAACAAGAACCTTTTGACATCATGTCAGACAGAGGTAAAGAATCATCAGCTGCTAAATTTGAAAAGGAGTTGAAGAAGCAAAAGAAGGCACTGATTAAGAAAAAGGCAAAGGTAAAGGCTGCTTCTGATAGTGAAGCTGAAGAGAAGTACTGTAAATGGTGTGATATGCACAATCACAGCACAGAAGAGTGCTACTTCAGCAGCTATTGCTCAATATGTAATATGAACAATTACATGACATCTGATTGTTACTTCAACAAATATTATGCAATATGCAACAAACACAATCACTCCACTCAGGAATGCTTCTTCAACAAAAAGAACAAAACAAAGATCCTCAAGAAGAAGCTAGTAGAGACCACTAAATCAGACTCACAATCTTTTGGGATGATGATTCAAAAGTCTCAAAACAAAAGAAGTAGCAACAAAAGCAGAAAGCTTCCAAGATAAGGAAAACAACTGCTGAGGTGCAAACAAAGAAAAAGAAGGACAAACAACAATTTCAAAGCAAGACACCTCACAAAAAGGTAGCACTTGAAGAAGATAATGATTTCTTTGACCATTTTGACAAAGGCAATCATGTACCTCAGTCTAAATCAAAGGATGCAGAAACATTTTCTGGGCAATCCTCAACATTAGGTTCAAAGAAGATGTCACTGAAGGAATGGATGACTGACCAAGTCAGTATGAATCAAGATAAAAACACCTCAACATCATCACCAAAATCATCCTCACCCAAAACAAAACATAATGAATCAACTGATATTAAAATTAATTTAGAAACATCAAGGCTCATTCATGAGAAAGTTACTATATTAGATAACCATGGCAAACCCAAGACCATAAAGGCTTGGGCTCCTCGGTCTAATTAAGTTCATTATGTTTTGCATGAACATCCAAGGAGGGCTGATAACAAGTGGTATGTTGACAGTGGCTATTCCAGACACATGACAGGAAACTGTTCTCTCCTTCATGACTCAAACATAAAAATGCTTCATATGTAGTATTTGGTGGGGATAAGAAGGGAGGTAAAATCACTGGTGAAGGAATGGTAACCAATGGAGTTCTCAAATTTGAGAAAGTCAATTTTTTTGAAAATTTATAATTTAAGTTGCTAAGTGTATCTCAAATTTGTGATCAAAACTATACTACTTTCTTTGATAATTCTAATTGTTACATTCTCAAGTCAGGTTACAAAATTCCAGAAGACTGGATCCTTCTCAAAGCACCAAGAAAAGGCAACACCTACGTGTTGGACATGAACAACACAGCAATAACAAGTAAAGAAACATGCCTGATTTCTAAATCATCAGAAGATGAATCTCAACTATGGCATAGAAGGATGGCTCACTCCAACATGAAAAACATGAATAAACCGGTTAAAAATTACTTAGTCATTGGTGTTCCAAAGAAAGAATTTTTCTGTTCTAATCACTGTTTATCATGTTTTAAAGGAAAACAACACAAAATATCACATAAATCCAAAACAGTCAACTCTAACACAACACCACTCAAGTTATTGCACATGGATCTGTTTGGTCCAACCAATGTATTAAGCATTGGAAAAAAGCAATACTGCTTGGTAATTGTTGATGATTTCACTAGATTCACTTGGGTATTTTTTTTAAACATAAAAGTGAAACACCAGAAATATTAATGGAGTTTATCACCAAGATAGAAAATCAACTTGATCTAAAAGTCAAAATTTTAAGAAGTGATAATGAAACTGAATTTGTTAATTATGTCTTAGACTCATTTTGTAGGGACAAAGGCATAGCTAGGAAATTTAGTGCTCCAAGAACTCCACAACAGAATGGAGTTGCTGAAAGAAGAAACAGAACTGTAATTGAAGCAGCAAGAACAATGTTGCTGATTCAAAGCTACCAATAACATTTTGGGCAGTGAATACAGCATGCACTGTTCAAAACAGGACTTTAATAGTCAAAGAACACAACAAAACACCCTATGAACTTTTGTTTAAAAGAAAACCTTTTATAGGATATCTTAGAGCTTTTGGGTGTCATGTGTCAGTCTTAAACACTAAAGAACAATTAGGAAAGTTTGCTGAAAAGGCATATGATGGTTTCTTTATTAGGTATTCCTTAACATCTAAGTCATATAGAGTATATGTCCCACATGATAACATTGTGGAAGAAACTCCTAACGTGTCATTTGATGAATCCTTGTTTACACAGTTTGTGAAAGGATCATCTTGGTTGTTTGATACAGATGGATTAACTAACTCATTTAACACTGGCTATCTCAATATGATAGGTGCTACGGATACATGTTATCCTTATGTTCCTCCAAACATGGGTGTACCATTGACAGCTGATCCACCAAGACAAGTTCATACAGATATTCAAAGACACAATGATCCTGGTGCTTCAGCTTAAACAAGCAAAGACATTTCTGATGTCCTTGGAACTTCTACATCAGCATAAGTGCCATCTACTTCAGAAGAAGTACCTACCTCCATAGAGGTTCCTTCCACTTCCGTAGATGTTCCCACTTCTACAGATGATGCACTGAAACTCCCTAAAGTTCCTCACACTTCAGAAAACATCCCAACACCACTGCCACATGCAGATACACCAATTACAGACTCTGCAGCTGATCCTTTAACTGCTATAGAAGGTATATCCACATCTACGGAAACACAAGTCCATGCAGAACATCATTCAGCCGCACAAGATCACCATACTAAGGAGTTAGATTACTTTGTTGACTTACCATCATAGCTGAATCCATCTCCACCAACTAACATCACAAACCTGGATTCATCTATCCAAGTTCAAAAAGTTCCAACAGTTAGCATTCATAAGGATCATCCAATTGACAACATGATTGGTGAACTCAATAGCAGAACTACAAGAAGACAAAGGGGAGCTGCCAACATTTGTCTGTTCTCCTGCTTTCTATCACAAGTAGTTCCTCCTAACATAACTGAAGCCCTAAAAACAATAGTTGGATTAGAGCAATGCAAGAAGAACTTCAGTAATTCAGGAAGCAGAAAGTCTAGAATCTAGTTGATCTACCTGAAGGCCAATATCCAATTAGCACTAGATGGTTGTTCAAAAACAAACTAGATGACAGAGGAATAATTGTCAGAAACAAAGCAAGGCTAAGAGCACAAGGATATACACAAGAAGAAGGAATAGACTATGATGAAGTCTTTGCACTAGTTGTAAGGATTGAGGGAATAAGAGTATTTCTAGCCTATGCATCCTATAAGAGATTCACAGTTTACCAAATGGATGTAAAGTTTGCATTCTTATATGGCAAAATTGATGGAGAGGTTTATGTTTCTCAACCACCAGGCTTTGAAGACCCTGACTACCCTCACAGAGTGTACAAGCTTGACAAAGCATTGTATGGTCTTTATCAAGAACTAAGGAAATGGTATGAAACATTGTATTCATTTCTATTGAAGCATGGCTACAAAAGAGGTACAATTGACCAGACACTCTTCCTCAAACATGAACATCAAGATCTCTTAGTTGTCCAAATATAAGTTGATGACATCATATTTGGATCAACCAACAAGAGATTGTGTGAAGATTTTGAAGCTTTGATGCAATCTGAATTTCAAATGAGTTCCATGGGAGAATTAGCTTTCCTCCTGGGTCTACAAGTACATCAGAAACAAGATGGCATCTTCATCAATCAAGAGAAATATGTGCTTCAAATCCTGAAGAAATTCAACCTTGCTGAGTCTTCATCATGCAAAACACCAGCATCAACAATAGAGAAAATAGTACCAGATCCAACAGGGAAGTCTATTGACCAAAGATTATATAGATCTATGATAGGATCATTAATGTACTTAACTGCCAGTAGACCTAACATAATGTTTGCTTTGTGTGTTTGTGCTAGGTATCAAGCTGACCCAAAGGAGTCACATTTGAATGCAGTGAGAAGAATTTTCAGATATCTCAAAGGGAAACCAGCACTTGGACTGTGGTATCCCAAAGAAGGAGACTTCAAACTGTACTCTTACTCAGAAAGTGACTTTGGAGGATGCAACAATAATAGAAAATCAATAACTGGAGGTTGTCAATTCATTGGACCAAGACTTGTTTTTTGGCAGTGCAAAAAGCAGACTAATGTTTCAGTACCCACAGCTGAGGCTGAGTACATAGCTGCTTCAGCTAGTTGCTCTTAGGTTCTATGGTTGCAAAACCAATTACTTGACTATGGTTACAATTTTCTTCAAACTCCAATTTACATAGATAACTCAGCTGCTATGTTCATCACTGCTAATCCAGTACAACATAGTTAAACTAAACACATTGAAATCAGATACCATTTTCTGAGAGATTGTTCAGAAAAGGGTCTAATCAAGTTGATCAAAGTGGACACAACAAATCAACTTGCTGATTTGTTCACTAAAGCCTTTGATTCAATTAGATTTAATTACTTAATTGAGTCCTTAGGCATGCTCAATTTAGATTAGATCACAACAACAACAGAAATATTTGTCCATTACTTGTAATCATATGAGAAAGGCACACACATTATCAAAACAAACAACTACATAAGGCAGTTGACATACTAAGGATATGATAGTACACTATAACTTGACATATATCCCTTCTTTCAACTCACCAACTAACTACTGATCAGATGTGTTGGATGTGTAAATAGGTTCAGCTTGAGTGGAAACTAACATATGTCCTGCATAACATAACGCTAAGATGACTTAGTGTGGACAAGTCATTGTCAGGAGCACACAAGTAAGTCTTCTCAGGATGTGATCATGTTCATCACCCACGCACACTTACTATGTTGCAACACCGTATAACCTCTATCTTTTCGTATCATGACCCTCTGTTTTGCGTGAGCAAAGACCTGGGTCCAAGGGCACCTCTGTTTTACGTGAGTAAAGACCTGGTGACCTGATACTGATCATCAAATGTTCCAAAAAGGAACTGCTCTAAAAGAATCCAAAGTAATCAACTGTATATTAAATTCAAGGAGCAACCAAACCATCTTAGCATTAATAAGATTTCAAAGAAAATCTTAAGATAGAGCTTATACTCTATGGAACATGGTTTAAGTGTGATAAAGTGATAACTTGATTATGTTTAGGGGGACTAACTTTCACGCTACTTCAATGATGCGTTCATCTTTGTTTCTCTTTAATTCTTACCAAAACATGATAAACAACATGAACAGTTGAATTTACACTCTTCTTTGAATTTCTACAGATCACAATATTTGCAATCTGCACTAGATCAAGTAGACCATAACCTCGATAATAATATGCAGGATATTACCTGGTTTATAGTATGATCCCTAGTATATCATATATTTGCTTGTAACAAACTTTAACCAACACTTCTTTTCTCTATGATTATCAGCCGGACAAATTAACTGTAGTTCATGCTCTTTTCTTATAAATTTTAGATAAATACATAAGTTTATGATTAATCTCAAATTTAGGGGAGTAGTCAAAGCATGAAACTGATTTTAACTGATCTTAACATAATGATATGAAGAAAAGTGAAACTTGAGCACTAACTTGGCTGCAGGATATTTGAAGTGTGTAATTATTTTTGCACAATTACCATGAAGCAAAGTCATAAGGTCCAATAGCAAACATCAAATGGATTAACTATATGTTAATTCATACACAGAAACTTTATCATAATGGTATCTGCGGAAGAAAATTTCCTTCGGAAGATAGTTAATCAAAATTATCTTCTGAAGAAAATTAACCTTCGGATCACAATTTGTGTCTTCCGTAGATGCTCTGCGGAAGACATGATTAAACAAAGGAATCTTTGACTTCCGTAGATATTCTACGAAAGATCTAAAACCAAATGTCTGCCTTGCATAAGTGCTAATTACTTACGTAGATATTAATTATCCAGATAACCTTGGAAGGGTAAAAAGGGTAAATGGGTCCCACATCATTAAAATAAGAGTTAAACAGCCTGGAAATGTACAAAAGGGCATCTCGACCGTTGGACTCTCTATTCACTCCCAAAAACACTTTATGACCTAGAAATCCTTTCTTCCAAAACCTCCTTCTTCATCTTCTACACCGAACACTACTCAAACATCGCTGCCATTATAGCTAATCGGTTCGTAAAAGACCACAATGTCTGTGCTTTTCTGAATCCAGATGTGGAGGATGAATGTAGAGACATTATAAGATACCTGAGAAGAACAAGACTCATGTATGCACTGACTACGGACCCCATTATCTATCTGTCACATATGATGGACTTCTGGGAGTCTGCATGGATAGAGGAAGAAGAGGACGAAAAAGTAATTCATGCGTCCATTAGTGTTCATCAACTAAGGATTGATGAGCAGACCATCAAGAGAGTTCTCGACCTTGGAGACTCAGAAGAAGGCCATCCTGATGTATTTGATCATGAATACATTCAGAGAGTTTTTGGTCTGATGGGCTATGACGGTGACTACCGCAATGGTGAGATCAAGAAGGGGAGGCTGAGCAAACCGTACCGATTCTTATGCCACACTTATCTAAAGTGTATATCCAACCGGAAGTCAGGGTTGGATAGATTCTCCAGGCATATCTCTTTTAGAATCATAGGGATATTTGAGGGGAGAAAGTACAACTACTCCAAGTACATCCTCAACTGCCTATGTGATCACATACATGTACATAAAGAGAATAAGATGTACATGTTCCCAAGATTCCTGCAGCTTATCATCAATGCTCAGCTGCCAAACATTGGAAGAGATGGTGATGTATGCGTGCAAACTCATCTGGGAAGATCACTCCTCAACAAACTAACTGGGCAATACCAAGGATGAGATGTAGAGATGTTCGCCCATGTCCTAGATGAGAGAGAGGACATACCACCAGAACTTCTATGGGCTGAGGAACCATAACATCACACCCCACCAACTCAATCCCCTGAACAACCTCAGTCTCAACCACCAACACCTGTCATCGATTTGACACAATCACCACCCACTCAACTGGATTCACCTTCCAATGAACATACTCAACCCTGTACAACAGCTCAATCTCAGTCATCAATACACACTGGTGCTACAGAGCCCATCTCACCCTCACTCACTCAAACACCTACACATCCAAGTCAAACTGAACCAACTCCCTCACCTACACCAACTGAACTAATTGCCTCACCAACACTTACTGAACCAATCACTTCACCAACACCTATAGAACCAACCACCTCACCTACACCCACTGAACCCATTGATAGCCCAACACCAACCGAGGAACTCAACCTAGATGAGGATGTTTATGATGCTGTCAATGATGATGATACAGAGGAGATCTGTATAGAAGTTGAAAAGGAGGATGTGGCTGAGAAGTTGAACAAGGAGAGGGTACTTACGTTGACATCATAGCTTATGATGAGAAGGATTTGAGAGAAGAAGAGATAGATGTAAGCAAAGGCTACTTGGTAGCTGAGTACAATAAACAAATCCTCAAGGGGAATAAGAAACTAGCAAAACTAAGGAGATTGAAGGAGGAGTTAAGTGAGAAGGATGAGCTTGTATCTGTGAAAGAAGCCACCATCAATAGCCTGGAAGAGAGATTGGTAAAGCTAAGAGAAGAAAAGGAGATAGACAATGAAGTAATTGTTGCACTTCATGAGCTACTAGCTGAACAAACAGAACTTCTAAAAGCCAAAGATCATGAGATTAAGAGGTTAAAGAAGAATTTATCTGAAGCTAAATTGATCAAAAGTGAGTTAACTATGATCACTTATAGCAGAAAAAGGAAATACCTGGGGAAAACAACTGATGTTGTTGGTGAATCACCAAAAAGAATAAAACTAGATTCACCAGAGCATTTAGCCCCAAAAGTAAAGAAGACAGTGATGCGGAGTAGGAAGAACTGACAAAAGAAGAGCCTGCTGAAGTGGCTAAAGAAGTTAAAGATGATGAATTGTTAACAATAAAATACATTCTAAAAGAAAGACCTCACTCTGCCATGTTCATGGACCTAGTTAATAATGGCTTTCCTTATGACATGGTGGAGAAGATGAACATGTTTGAGTTGATTCAAACACTGAAAGAGTTTGATGCTGTCAGAATGATGCTCCCTGTATGCAACTATGAAACCTTCTCCAAGTTCAAGGCAATGGAGAAGATCAGAAAGGAGTTGGGACATTATGACACAACCAAACTGACAAGATATAACATGATCTACTGGTTACAAAGTCATAATTATGAGCAGCATGAACTCAAGGGAAGAACAGTTGGTGAGCTCAGAAGAATGATGGAATATGTGATGAATACTGAGCTGAACACAAGAGTGAAGTTCAAGACTGGGGCTCCTAATCCTGCTCATCAACATCAATCTGATCAAACTAGTGCTGAGCCAACTGTAGTTGAAGTCAAAGACATGCATAGACGAACTGAACAAATGATAAGAGAGCCAAGGGATGTGATTCCTAATAAGATCTGGCCTCTAGGCACTGCTGTCAGAGAGATCACTGAACAGAAGACTACTTTAATTCGACTTTTTGATCTGATGACAACTCCAACTGCAGTAGAAGAAAACAAGATAATAGCATGGAAATTTGACTCAGACTGGGATTGTGCTATGATTAAGAGAGCATCTGGTATGGTCCAATACTTTCCCTTGGTGGAAACCATTCTCACACTACCAGATGCTGATCTAACCACTCTGCAAAGCACTCCTATCACTAACTACCCAATCAGTCCAAGAGGTAGAGACTTCTCTAGACTTATGGCCAAGCTGAGTCACAAGTTCAAAGGGGATGTAATCAAAGAGGCAAAAAGAGTAGATGCTGAGCACAGGAGAAGAAGTCAGAGAAGGTCTCATTCCAGTTCTCAACTTGTTGATGTGAATTTAAACAAAGAACTGGATATGATGACATGGCCAATGTAGCTATAAAAGTGATTGAGGGAAATCGGTTCTCTTTCCCTATCACTGAATGGGGTTATGTTGAAAAGACTAAAGAGTTGGTGCTGCAGAGGAATGATCCCCAAAAGAAAGCCTCAAGCATAAGGCTATTTGACCCTGTGGAGATCAAACTCATGCACCCAAGCTACACATCATACTTACATGACAAATTCCTCCTAAAGTTGAATGACCAAACTGCTCAAAATGACCGGTGCCTATATGTTCATCTGATTCAAGTCATAGACAAACTAATGCAAAGGCGCATAGAAGAAGAATGTTTGAGGATGGGCAGTTAATGGGAACAGAGATCAAAACATAATAGAACTAAGGATTTTAGATCAGGATGAATTGGAGGTGGTGTCTAACAATAGTATTGTTGCAACACTCACCACTGAAGAGGATATCCTGGGCTTGAAATACCAAACTTTAAAGAGAATAGGAAGACGGCAAATCAAGTACAAATATGAAGATCAAAAGAATGTCGTGAGTTACTACAACACAAAGATTTTGGCAAGAGTGCAAGAACTGAAAGACCTAAACCCATGATTACTAGAGTCTAAACCTAAGGGGGAGTATTGTTAGGTATAGATCTCATGCATAGGTTTAGATGATAGATCAAACTCTTGTAATCACTCTTTGTAATTATAATTTTGATGATATAATATAATGCATTGATTACATTTTGAGTTTATGAATTGCATGATATACTATACTGCATTAATTTATAATGTATCTCATAATATATGTGTTGATATGTAAATGATTGCAGTAAACATCAGACTTGGTCAATTAGGAAAATTGACTAAGTGTTAGAACAAACTGCGGATGAATAAGTATTCTTCGTGGATGTTCACAGGAGTACAATTGAAGTGTACATCCGTAGATCTTATACGGAAGACAACTTCAGTTGAACAAGATTAAAGAAAGCTACTGAAGGAGGACTTGCTTCTGAAGAACAAGTACAAGAACTCCTGCTGAAGCACAATCACAGAAGAACAAGCCTCGGAAGACTAAGTTCCTACGGAAGAATAAATTCCTACAGAAGACTATTTAACACTTCAAGTTGTCAACAGAAAGTCAACAAGTCAACGTAGCAGAAGAACAACATTAATGGCGGTGGAAGACATATAATTCAAGCGAAGATAACACGTCACATCAACAATATTATTTGTATTTATTTCATTGTAAATCATGAACTCTGATACCGATAAATGTGGTAAGGATTTGGATAGCTATAGGAAGTTAGTTTAATTATAGCACCAGGATAGCGAAAGATTAGCAATGTTTTAAGAATAGAATAAGATCTCTATATAACAAGAGATCAAGAACATGTAACAGAGGATGATTAACATACGATCAAGCAACATCAGATCATATAACAATCATAATAATATAATCAATAGCAGAAGAAGCATTACAATCGATTGATTGTAATTATTGAGCGATCATTGTTTGTTTATTGCTTATTATACTATTTGATCGATTTCAAGTTCATTAATCAATTAAACAGCAAGTATTGGTAATTTCGCGATCAATACTTGTTAAAATCAAATCTTATAATTCCTATATCGATCCTAGGATTCACTCAGTGACCTTCCATAAAAAAATTCTGGGAGAATTCGTACCTCACATGTCTAATCTCTTTACTAGACTTACATGGGTTATTTTTTGCTTTAGAATAGTTTTCTTGGACAACATTCATGGAGCATCTTTGTCTCCAAACAAAATAAGTTAAACTTTAAACAGTTAGTTTTATTGCTAGAGAATTTGAACCCATTATAGAGTCCAACCCAACAATTTATTTAAGCGCACTTCAAGATCAGATCTAGAAGAAGCATCAGGTGGAAGTTTCATTATATAAAATCTTCAGGGCAAAGATAAAGGCGATTAAAAAGTTGAAAGGTGATTACACAAAACAGTATGGACTTGTAAGGGATTGTTGTCATGAGGCATGTAACTACTAACTTTTAAACAATATTGTCAGTGGTCGTGTTGTCTTTTGGATATTTCATTTGTTGCATGCTTTAAACATTCTATGGATGTATTTGGTAAAATGGGTGGTTGCTATTTAAAAAACATGTATTTGGTATTGTTAACTTCTGTTGATACAGGTTTGCAAGTACGCCTTGAACAATTATGGTATGCAAAAACTCTAAGTACACATTAAACAATCAAGGCATACAATAAAAACAAACACTAATTTCATAATAGAAACATGGACATTACAAAGACAACTAACTTTAGTTACAAGGATTTAAAAGACACCAAAAATACTTCCACATCTTAACCTTATCCAATATAAACATCCAAAAGACAGACATCAAAACATTATTACATCATTACATAGAAAACAAAAAACACCCGGCTCAAAAAAAAACATACTTCAATCTTTTGTTTTCGACAAACAATTTTTTGTAGCTGTCTCATGCTTGTTCACTGATGTAAGCAATTGAGCTATGATACCACTTGGGCACACAATCAAATCTGCCCGGCTAACTTACCCACACAATAAAACACAACAATGAAAACGACAACCAGGATTTCTAGTAGTCTATGAAGTTTGAATCTCGGTTCTTGACCCACAAGAACAAATGACATTGGCGGCATGCATTGTTAACTTTGAGACTATGGTTTTTATAATCGATACGGTGATCTCATTAGGACCGGGAAGTAAGAATATAAAAAGACGATGATGTGAGAAACGACGGTATTAGCCCTTGCGTGAGTGTTTTAGCGTTTATAACAAACGGCGTTATACAAAAGGACATGAATGACAATTGATTAATAAATTCAAGGACACAAATAACATAAATTTAAACATAGGGACTCAAAAGGCAAAACTAATACCAAACCAATAAGGAAAAAACACTTTACTCTTACATATAAATTGTTATGATGTAGTCCCCAACTCATGCAAGGGGTATGAATTGGATGAACCATCCCTAAGGCTATTCTAACATTTTATGCATGTCATGTTAGACAATTGGCACAATAACAATTGGTAAAAACACACTTACATAATTTTATTAAGTAGAACAAAGAAAATACTTTT
The DNA here is from genome assembly GCA_025506505.1 of Flaveria sonorensis. Lineage (NCBI taxonomy): Eukaryota > Viridiplantae > Streptophyta > Magnoliopsida > Asterales > Asteraceae > Flaveria > Flaveria sonorensis. Next base: position 7,878,542 of record CM046439.1, read on the forward strand.
TAGTACACTTTGCATCTTATTCCTACCATCTATTTATAAGGAAGAAAATAATTCCTAATCATAAAAAAGAATCATAACCGATAGCTTAGAGCAAACAAAGCAATAATCAAGCATTGCTTGATTAAATCAAGCATTGCTTGATTTATGCTTTGACTGATTTATTATATTTGATTGCCTAATTATTAAAGTATTAATTTCAAAAATAGATTTTGGACAGATCCAGTTTTCTGACCCATGACCCATTTAATCAACTTTTGACCTTTGAACTTTTAAGCCATAAACATGATTACAACCATCATTCACCCCCCCCCCCCAATTATGGTTTGTACACTTCATGCTCATAGCAACGTTGACTTGTCATCCATATTTGTGCTAAGTTAGCCTCCTCCTTTTTCTCCCACTTTAGACATTCATTTAGAAATTGTCCAAGCTCACCACACTTGTAGCATCTAACGTGGCTTTTATTCCATTGGAACCATTCACTACCTTGACCTTTTCGGGGACCCCAACCTCTTCCTCGGCCACTCCCAAAGTCATCCTGGTTTGAACATCCATAACCACATTGCTCACGCCAGTGCTTTTTGACTTTCTCTATTTAGAAAGCATTAAACTCCCTTGAGTTTCTTCTTCTTTGTTAAGTCCATTAGTGCGTTCTTCATAGGCCCCTAACCTTCCAACAGCTTCATCAAACGACATCTTGTCAAGATCAAAGCATTGCACTACTGAGGCTACGATTTGAAGGAATCACTTGGGCATAGCATCTAGCAGCCGTTTCACCAAAACCTTCTCTTCAATGTCTGACTCGAGACTCCTTGCTTTTGAAGCTAGTGTGACACCCCGTGTTTTAGGATAACCTGGTTTCTTAACCTTACCGCTCTCTGTCATGCTATGATTAAACAAGTCAGAATTAATCAAATTACTATTACTAAATAATAATGATAATTATTAATTTAACTACCAATTAAATTCAATTAACTTAAATTGCAAATTAGGAAATCTTGGAGGGCCAATGTGTAACTCTTACACAAAAACCCTTATAACCGTGACTCCCCCCCCCACCTCTCGGCTTCACATCCTCGCAACCCTAACTCCCTCTCTTCTCTCTCGCCAGCAGTCACTTCTTCCCGCAGCAATCATCCCCGACGACCCTATCCTTTGAGGCGGCAGGCGTGCGGCAGGCTTATGGTACGTTCTTTGTAGGTTTTTTTTTCTTCGCTTGTCTCACCCGTTTAGTTTCAGTTACGGCTCGGCCCCTCCATCTTGAGCGTTGGCTACAGTTTTGGTTGCTAAACCCTCTTATGTTTTATGTGCGGGTTGTGTGATGGTATGTGTTTATGTTTCGTGCGTATATATTTGTTATTATATGTGATGACGTATGTCTTTCGGTAGTGTGTTCACCATGGCAGTAAGCGGGGGCATGCTGTGGTTCACCGTGACCCGCTTAGGGTTCTTGTATGGGTTATTGTGGGTGTGATCGGCGGGTTTTTGTTGCGTTACTGGTTGGCGGGTGGTTGCTGTTGTGTTCTATGTATGTGATGTTATATGGGCATGCATGTGTTGTGTGTGTTTTATGCGACTGTGTGAGTTGTGTGTGTGTTGTGTATGGGCGGTATGTGGTTATGATTGTATGTATGCATAAGTGGGCGCATGGATGTATATATATATATATATATATATGGGTGCTTGTGGCTTAGGGTTTGGCAGTGGGGTGTCGTGGGTATGCATGCATGTATGTTTTGATTTGGGCGCATGAAGGATAAGTTGGTTTTCTTGTGGGCGCATGGGGGGTGTTGCATGGTTGGGTGCATGAGGGATGGTGTGGTAGATCTTAGTTTGCGAGTTTTGCACGTATAGCATCTTTTCTACATATTGTTAGGTGGGTGCAGGTTTCATTCTTGGGTGCGAAAATTATATATATGTAATGTATATGCTAAATGTTATGTTATGTGGTGTATATAATATATATTATATGGGTGGGTTGTATATAAATATAAAGAGGATTTTTTTATCAATAACATTAAACCATTAATGTGTGTAAAGAGTATCTATATGTGGTTTCAAGTGTACACCGGAATAATACAGTTTTATGCTTGCGAGAGAGTGTCGTGTTGATTTTGTCGCTTGGGTTTGAGTGTACGTTGGCTTGTAACCGAACCGAGAATGCGAAACCGTACGAACTATTGTTAGTATTTAATAATTAATATTAATTATACAATAACGTGCATCCAGGTTGTTAGGAAACTTAATCGCTCATGTTTACGCTAATTGCTTTTGTTGTGCATTTAAGGTGAGTTTACAGCCCCACTTTCAAACTATATTCTCTTTCGGGGGAGAGAAACATGCTGCTTTTCATAAATTGTACATTACTTAGATTTTGTAATACTGCATATACTGGTTACTATTGTGATACCACTACGCCTCATTCGGACCGTTAATATGGAATTAGCGAGATGATTGTTAGTAGATCTACTGGGGTTGACAAATCCCGCCCGGGCTAGTCGCGCTAGCTTGACTGGAGGTCAAACGAGTGAATGATTAGCCTGTTTTACTGTGCTGTGGTTTGGTACCCACAGTCGGGGCATACATTACATCATTATTGTCAGCTCAGTCGCGAAATTCATTCAAATAGTGACCTGTTGTGGGCTAGCTACCTACTTTTATGCTTTGATTACTAAATCTGGTTTTCATTGTTGATGATTACTCTTTTCTATTAACTCTGTGAACTCACCAACCTTGTGTTGACACTTTAGTATGTTTCTTTTAGGTTCACAAGACGCGCACGCTTAGGATCATTTTATGTATGCACTTATCATCTCACGGGACATATTTACTCTTCCATGAATTTTAATTAATGGGTTTGCGCGTGTTGCGCTATTTATGAAATTAAATTTATTTTGCTTCCGCTACTATTATTATGTTTACGTTGATAACTCAGTCTTTGGTAATTTCAACCGCTAACAAACCATTATGTTTTGTAATTGACGTGTTGTTTGGTGTAACTAGTGGTTGAGATCCTGGTATGTCACACGTCTAACGGTAATACCCCGTTTATGGAAATTGAGGGTGTGACAGATTGGTATCAGAGCCAGGTTATAGCGAACTAAATTGACATTGCATTTCATTTGCATTGCATTTAGATTATAGCCTGATGCCTTAGTTACAAGCACATAGACACGTTTAGCTAGTAGGTGGCCTTGTTTGCTTTGCCTTGCTGGATTGTTTGTTGTTGCTCATTCCTGTGAGCGGTTCTTTGCAGGAATGGCGTCTTCATCGTCTACACCTACCTCTTCTCCTTCTCGAGGAAAGAGGCCTAGATACCATGATTCTATACCTCATATTACGGGTCCGTACGATTGGCCTATGCGTCCTAATAGTAACGAGGAGTTTGACTATGACCAGCCATTTGCCCTACCCCAGTACCCACCGGTTCATGAGTGGCAGTACTATCCTGTGTATATGACCCGACTAGTTCAAGAGAAGAATGTTCCTTCACCTCCTGAAAACCGGCCCCATACTAGGTCTACATCGGCTAGGGACCCTGATACCCCTACTCTCCTCCCCAGCACTGTCCTCCCGAGCAGGCCATGGCTGCTACGGCAGCTACTTTACACATCGAGCTTAAGCGCGTCGCTGAGTTGTGGGACGACAACCGAGCATTGAAGAGAGCGGTGCGGGAATCAGCTGAGGAGATCAAGGAGCTAAAGAGAAGATTCAATATGTTGATGGAGTATCACAACAAGCATGTGGATCGTGTCACAGGTTTGTTCGATCGTGTGATTAGCAACGAGGTTGACGTCGTTGGTAACAGTCAGCGACTTGATACCCTTGAGGGTCAGGTCAATGCACTGAACGTAGCACCGAAGCCTGACGAGGAAGACCCAGAGGAAGAGCCAGAAGAGGAGCCGGAGGAGCAGCCCGAGGACGAGCCCGAGGATAGCACCAGATCTGTTGATTCTCCTTGATTACCTTCTTTATTCATTCCATTCATTTATCAGACTTTTATTCATTTCACACCTAGATAGGACGAGCCCGAGAAGCTCGAATCAGTATTTGAAATGTGCAACTGCCCGGTGGCAAACCGAGTCAAATATGCTACTGGCACTCTAGGCGGAGCTGCTCTGTATTGGTGGAACACTTAGGTACAGATGTTGAGTGTCGAAGTTGCCAACAGACCACCTGGGAAGACTTTAAGAGTTTGATGAAGGAGGAGTACTACCCTCGTGAAGAGGTTCAGAAATTGGAAATGGAATTCTAGAACCTTAAGATGGCAGGTTCTGAGATTGAGGCATATACAAATCGTTCTCATGAATTTGCTACACTATGCCCCAATATGGTCAACCCTCCTTCTCTAAGAATCGAAAGATACCTGCATGGATTGTCTCCAGAAATCCAGGGTATGGTTACTGCTTCCCAACCAAACACCATACAGGAGGCGATTAGACTGGCTCATAGGTTGACTGATCAGGCTGTCACGCAAGGTAAACTACCTCCGCGTGGTTCTGCGTCAACCACTACCGACAGTAATAACAAGAGAAAATGGGAACCTTCTACCAATGGGAAACAATCCTCATCCTTCACTCCTCAGCAACAGCAACACACGAAGTTTAACCAAGCACAACCTACTAAAGACTCCGGTAGTTTTGGTGGCTACCATGGCAATCTTCCAAAATGCAACAAGTGTAAGTTTCACCACAACGGGCAATGTACGAAGAACACTTGTGAGAGGTGCGGAAGGTTTGGGCATACCGCCAAGAATTGCAGTGTAAATCTCTCAGAAAAAGGACCTCAACAGCAATAACAACACAACAATAATCAAGCTGGGTGCTATGAATGTAGGCAACATGGACATATCAAGAGGTATTGCCCAAGGCTCAAGCGAAATGGCGGCAATGGTCCTACTGATAAACCCAGAGACAACAACAGTGGCGGAAGCGGCGGTGGCAAAGGCAGAGCTTTCGTGATAGGCTCAGGTGAGGCTCGTAATGACCCTACTGTAGTATCTAGTAGATTTCTGTAAATGGTTGTTATGCCTCTGTTTTATTTGACTCTGGTGCTGATAAGAGCTATGTGTCCAACAAGTTTAGTAAAGTGCTAGGAGTAGTACCTACTGATTTAAATTCCGACTATGCCTTAGAAATAGCTGATGTTAGGACGATAATGGCTACCCAAGTATTTAACAAATGTAAGCTAGGTTTATCCGAATACACCTTCGATATAGATCTTATACCTGTCACATTTGGTAGTTTTGACATAGTAGTTGGGATGGATTGGCTGTTTAAGAACAAAGCAAAGATCATCTGCAAGAAGAAACTGATTAAGTTACCTATCTTGGGTGATGAGATCCTTATAGTGGAAGGCGATAAGAGTGGCGCGGTGGTCGGCATCATTTCTTACATGAAGGCCCAGAAATGCCTGTGAAAAGGGCATTTGGCGATCTTGGCTTTGATTACTGAGAAGGTCACTGAAGAGAAACGACTGGAGGACATCTCTGTTGTTAAAGATTTTCCTGAGGTATTTCCAGAAGACTTGCCTGGTCTTCCTCCATACAGGCAAGTAGAGTTTTAGATTGAGCTAACGCCAGGAGCTGCTCCGATCGCTCGGGCTCCGCACGATTGGCACCGAACGAATTGCAAGAGTTGTCTAAGCAATTGCAGGAATTGTTGGACAAGGGATTCATACGTCCCAGCTCTTCACCTTGGGGAGCTCCAGTACTTTTTGTGAAGAAAAAAGATGGAACTTTCAGGATGTGTATTGATTATCGGGGACTGAACAAGGTGACGATCAAGAACAGGTATCCTCTTCCACGTATTGATGACCTGTTTGACCAATTGCAAGGGTCAAGTTACTATTCCAAGATTGATCTGAGATCGGGCTATCATCAATTACGAATTCGAGTGGAAAACATTCCAAAGACGGCGTTCCGGACTCGCTATGGACATTTTGAATTTGCAGTTATGCCTTTCGGATTGACTAATGCCCCAGCGGTTTTCATGGACCTCATGAACCGTGCTTGCAAGCCTTATTTGGATAATTTTGTCATTGTCTTCATTGATGACATACTGATCTACTCTCAGAATAAGGAAGATCACGAGGAACACTTGAAGATAATTCTGGAATTGCTGAAGAATGAACAACTTTATGCAAAGTTTTCAAAGTGCAACTTTTGGATGCGAGAAGTGCAATTCCTTGGCCATGTGGTGAACGAAAAGGGAATACATGTAGATCCTTCGAAGATAGACGCAATCAGGGATTGGCCGACGCCAAAAACACCTACTGAAGTGCGGGCAATTCCTTGGTTAGGCGGGCTATTACAGACGATTCATTGAAGGATTCTCAAAGTTAGCACAACCTTTGACTGCCCTGACTCACAAAGGAACCATCTACAAGTGGGGCAGCAAGGAGGAAACAGCGTTTCAGGCGCTTAAGGACAAACTCTGCAGTGCACCGATCCTAGCATTGTCTGATGGAACTGACGATTTTGTTGTTTATTGTGATGCATCCATCCAGGGTTTAGGATGTGTACTGATGCAACGCAACAAAGTCATTGTTTATGCATCTAGACACTCAAGGTGCATGAGAAAAACTACACAACGCACGATATGGAATTGGAAGCTGTAGTGTTCGCCTTGAAGATCTGGAGGCACTACCTATATGGAACCAAATGTACGATCTATACAGATCATAAGAGCCTCCAGCACACATATGATTAGAAGGATCTAAATATGCGGCGACGACGGTGCTTAGAATTGCTCAATGATTACGATTGTGCAATCAAGTATCACCCGGGTAAGGCTAATGTGGTAGCCGACGCCCTCAGTCGGAAGGAAACACCAAAACCCCGTCAGGTGCGCGCATTGCAAATGACCATCCATTCGGATCTGCCTGCGCAAATCAGAGTTGCTCAATCTGAGGCCTTGAAAGTTGAGAACCTGAAGGCTGAATTCATGCGGGGCATGGAGAAACAATTAGAGACAAGGGCCGATGGAATCCGTTATTTCATGGAACGGATTTGGGTACCAAGATATGGGGATTTACGAGAGCTGGTAATGGACAAGGCTTATAAGTTACGTTACTCGATCCATCCGGGTTCAGACAAGATGTACCAAGATCTGAAGGAGTTCTACTGGTGGCCGAACATGAAAGCGGAGGTTGCCACCTACGTAAGCAGATGCCTCACTTGTTCTAAGGTTAAGGTGGAATATCAAAGACCGTCGGGTCTACTTTAGCAACCAGAAATCTCAGTATGGAAATGGGAGCAGATTTCTATGGACTTCATCACAAAGTTACCTAAGACTCCCAGCGGATGCGATACCATTTGGATTATAGTAGATCGCTTAACGAAATCCGCACACTTGCTGGCAATCCGAGAGACGAATCGAATGGACAAGTTGACGATGATTTATTTAAGGGAAATAGTCTCTCGGCATGGCGTGCAGTATCTATTATATCTGATCGTGACGCTCGATTCACTTCTCATTTCTGGCAGTCTTTACAACGATCATTGGGAACGCGGCTGGATATGAGCACTGCGTATCATCCGCAAACTGATGGTCAGAGTGAGCGTACGATCCAGACACTGGAAGATATGTTGCGTGCCTGTGTGATCGATTTTGGTAGCAGTTGGGAAACTCATTTACCATTGGTTGAGTTCTCCTATAATAACAGTTATCACACTTCAATCAAAGTTGCACCATTTGAGGCACTGTATGGACGTAAGTGCCGATCACCTGTCTGTTGGGTAGAAGTTGGAGAAATCCAACTTACGGGTCCTGAACTTGTGCACGATACGACTGAGAAGATCGTGCAAATCCGAAACCGTATGGCAGCGGCACGTGATCGACAAAAGAGCTACGCAGATAAACGCCGTAAACCATTAGAATTTCAGATTGGAGACAAAGTACTTCTGAAAGTCTCACCTTGGAATGGTGTAATCCGGTTTGGGAAACGAGGAAAGTTGAATCCGCCCAACGTGGGACCATTTGAGATTATCAAAAGAGTTGGTCCAGTAGCCTATCAGCTGAACTTACCTAAAGAGCTCAATGGAATACACAATGTGTTTCACGTATCCAATCTGAGGAAATGCTTAGCTGACGAATCATTGGTTGTACCTTTGGAAGAACTTGAGATTGATGAACAGCTACGATTCATCGAAGAGCCAGTGGAAGTTATGGATCGAGAAGTCAAAACCCTAAAGCGTAGCAAAATTCTGATTGTGCGCGTTAGGTGGAATTCAAAGCATGGACCAGAGTTTACCTGGGAGCGCGAAGATCAGATGAAGAAGAAGTACCCGCAACTATTCAAAGATCAGGCATTCACTTCTTAAGGTATCATTCTTGAGATATCTCTTCCTTTGATTCTCGTGAAACCTTACAATTCTCTCTTACTGTCTTTGTTCTAGATTCGCAGAAAACCCTATTCTCTACACCTTACAAATTAGTAAATCTGGTGTTCTTTGTAAACCTGATGTTCTAATTTTCGGGACGAAAATTCCTTCAACGAGGGGATGATGTGACACCCCGCGTTTTCAGGATAACCTTGTTTCTTAACCTTACCGCTCTCCGTCATGCTATGATTAAACAAGTCAGAATTAATCAAATTACTATTACTAAATAATAATGATAATTATTAATTTAACTACCAATTAAATTCAATTAACTTAAATTGCAAATTAGGAAATCTTAGAGGGCTAATGTGTAACTCTTACACAAACAACCCTTATAACCGTGACCCCCCCCCCTCTCGGCTTCACATCCTCGCAACCCTAACTCCCTCTCTTCTCTCTCGCCAGCAGTCCCTTCTTCCCGCAGCAATCATCCCCGGCGACCCTCTCCTTCGAGGCGGCAGGCGTGCGGCAGGCGTGCGGCAGGCGTGCGGCAGGCTTACGGTACGTTCTTTGTACGTTTTTTTTTCTTCGCTGTCTCACCCGTTTAGTTTCAGTTACGGCTCGGCCCCTCGATCTTGAGCGTTGGCTACGGTTTTGGTTGCTAAACCCTCTTGTGTTTTACGTGCGGGTTGTGTGATGGTATGTGTATATGTTTCGTGCGTATATATTTGATATTATATGTGATGTACGTATGTGTTTTGGTGGTGTGTTCACCATGGCAGTAAGCGGGGGCATGTTGTGCGTTCACCGTGACCCGCTTAGGGTTCTTGTATGGGTTATTGGGGGTGTGATGGGCGGGTTTCTGTTGCGTTACTGGTTGGCGGGTGGTTGCTGTTGTGTTCTATGTATGTGATGTTATATGGGCATGCATGTGATGTGTGTGTTTTATGCGATTGTGTGTGTGTGTGTATGGGCGGTATGTGGTTATGATTGTATGTATGCATATGTGGGCGCATGGATGTATGTATATATATATATATATATATATATATATATATATATATATATATATATGGGTGCTTGGGCTTGGGGTTTGGCAGTGGGGTGTCCATGGGTATGCATGCATGTATGTTTTGATTTTGGCGCATGAAGGATGAGTTGGTTTTCTTGTTGGTGCATGGGGGGGGGGGGAGGTGTAGCATGGTTGGACGCATGAGGGATGGTGTGGTAGAACTTGGTTTGCGAGTTTTGCACGTATAGAATCTTTTCTACATATTGTTAGGTGGGTGCAGGTTTCATTCTTGGGTGCGAAAATTATATATATGTAATGTATATGCTAAATGTTATGTTATGTGGTGTATATAATATATATTATATTGGTGGGTTGTATATAAATATAAAAGGATTTTTTTTATCAATAACATTAAACCATTAATGTGTGTAAAGAGTATCCATATATGGTTTCAAGTGTACACGGGAATAATACAGTTTTATGCTTGCGAGAATGTGTCAAGTTGATTTTGTCACTTGGGTTTGAGTGTACGTTGGCTTGTAACCGAACCGGGAACGCGAAACCGTACGAACCATTGTTAGTATTTAATAATTAATATTAATTATACAATAAACGTGCATCCAGGTTGTTCGGAAACTTAATCGCTCGTGTTTACGCTAATTGTTTTTGCTGTGCATTTAAGGTGAGTTTACAGCCCCACTTTCAAACTATATTCTCTTTCTGGGGAGAGAAACATGCTGCTTTTCATAAACTGTACATTACTTAGATTTTGTAATACTGCATATACTGGTTACTATTGTGATACCACTACGCCTCATTCGGACCGTTAATATGGAATTAACGAGGTGATTGTTAGTAGATCTACTAGGTTTGACAAACCCCGCCCGGGCTAATCGCGCTAGCTTGATTGGAGGTCAAACGGGTGAATGGGTTAGCCTGTTTTACTGTGCTGTGGTTTGGTACCCACAGCCGGGGCATACATTACATCATTAGTGTCAGCTCGGTCGCGAAATTCATTCAAATAGTGACCTGTTGTGGGCTAGCTACCTACTTTTATGCTTTGATTACTAAATACGACATCGAACCTCCTTCATTTGCTGGTATCATTGCCATTTTTTTCTTTTTGGACTGCCCCAACCCTTGTAGATCAAACCCTACTCCAACGGCCTTCTTACACCGACCAAGAAAACAAAGCCACCAAGTGTTGTAAAAATCGCTAGGCGCTAGTTGGGATTAGTCGGTTTTAAATTTTTATACATAATTTTCATTTTTTATATAATTTTCATTTTTATATATATACACACATTTTTATATGTAATTTTTATAAATATATTTAATATATATATATACACACAAATATATATATATATATACAAAATATATATATATATACACAAATATATATTTATATATATACAAATATATATATATATATATATATATATATATATATATATATATATATATATATATATATATATATATATATATATATACACAAAATATATATATATATATATATATATACACAAATATATATATATATATATATATATATATATATATATATATATATATATATATATATATATATACACACATATATATATATATATATATATAATATATATATACAAATATATATATATATATATATATACAAATATATATATATATATATATATACAAATATATATATATATATATATATATATATATATATATACACACACAGATCTAGCCGCAATTGTGAAATTTTCGTCGGAATTTTTCAAGTTCGCCGGAAAGTCGCCAGATTCTGCAAAAATGCATATTAGGGGCAGATTAACAGCCGACTAGGTCCGATTAGGGCCGATTTTTTCTCGATTTTGATCAATTTGACCGACTAGCGATTTTTGGCTCCGATTAGGGAAAATCAAATCGATGAGGCACCGATTCCCGACTAGTCGCCGATCAATCGGCCGACTAGTCCGATTTTTACAACATTGAAGTCACCTGCTTTTGCTGTTTTCTTTCACCCGGCAAACAAGACTGGATCTAAAGGCTTCTTCCTGTCTGTTTCTTCTGCATTTCTGGTCGGAATTCCTTGCCAAAAGAACAAGCCTAACCTAGCTAATCCGTTCTTTTCCTAGGCAACAAATAAGAACAGGGTCTGGTTACTTACTGATTGATGGGATTAGGGCTGCGATTTAATTCTGATCAAGGATTGATCAGAATCGAATCAAGCTGTTGTTCCACTATTCAATCTTTTGGTGTAGTTACTTGTCTTTCCCTGTCACAGGTTTTCAATCTCGCACAGCTCTGATACTAATTGTTAGACAATTGACACAATAACTACAGGTAAAAACACACTCACATATGTTTATTAAGTAAAACAAAAAAAAATATTTTTTTATACACTTTGCATCTTATTCAACCATCTATTTATAAGGAAAAAAATAACTGCTAATCATAAAAAAGAATCATAACCGATAGCTTAAATCAAGCATTGTTTGATTTATGCTTTGACTGTTTTATTATATTTGATTGTCTAATTATTAAATTATTAATTCCAAAAATCTAATTTTCTAACCCATGATCCATTTGATCAATTTTTAATCTGTGAACATTTTAACCCACAAACATAATTTAAACCATCATGTCATATGTCACATGTGCCAAACTTATGGCTGTTGACTAGAACTCTTTATCAGATCCAATCCAAGTTATACAATTAATATCCTATCTTTACATATACCAAATTTTTTTTTTGTTATAATCATTTTAGGACATGGTTTTTTTATCCAAAATCCAATTGATATACCATGTAACAACACAAACCTAATGAATTAAGGATATATTTGAACATGACCCGTTTTAACCCGTAAACACACCAGCCTATATTACAATAATCAATTGAAATGACTTATTATTGTAATAGTTAGACTTATCATGCATTCAAACACAAACATGTCAGAATTCCATTTCTTCTTTTTCTAAGACAACAAGATCCTGGACTTTCACCCTTTGAAAACCAGGCTCTACTTTGTCATAAATACACACCAAAAATAAAAACATGAGCATTGGTGCATACAGAGCACCATTGACTTTGACCAATGTATATTCACAAACAGAAAATGATGGGTTTGTTAACCTAACATGAATGGTGTATGCTGATTCAAATACCGGAAACCTATTCCAGCTTTGGATGGCAATTTCTTTGTCCCTCGTGACACTGGCAGAGCGAGAGGGGCAAAAGAGTCAATTCACATCATGGGATTTCCACAAACATGATTTCTCTGGTAAAAATGACCTGCATGACACAATAACATCAACCAAATTTGTTTGGTACAAAAAATGCATGCATTCATAGCTATTATGATGTATATAGTTATTCGGCTCGACTTTCCAAAGGTCATATAAAGCAATCATCAAACCAAATTCAGATCCATAAACTATGTCTAAAGATTCATAGAGAGATTACTTTTAGCCTAACATGATCTGCATTTTGCCACTGTTTTGCCTAGAGGTGGTATTTTGACCCATTTACCTTTCAACAGGTCGATTATGTAATAATCATCTCAGCTGGTAAAAAAAAAAAGCTAAAAGCAAACAGGTCAAACAAGTTAAAAATCACCCAAAGCCTATTTATTATACATGCAATCCCCTAAATGCATTCATATTGAAAATCTGGATTATTATAACAAACACATTAATTAATCAAAGAAAAGTAAAAAAGAAACAAAAAGTGTGTGCATTTCAATCCGGCCTGACCCATCACCACCTCTACTTCGGAATTTCATAAGTAAATAAATAAAAATAATAAAGCTGATTTTGTTGCTATTCAGGGTCCCACACTCATGTAGGGTGGCCAAGAAGCACAATAATTTATAAATGGAAACAAGTAGCACACCCCACCCCACTACCTCCACCACCAAAAATCATATTTAACAAAGGCCACTCATGAAAAAAAGACCCTACCAGTGACATCGCTGCAAAGGTCACAAAAGAATCTATATCTTTTATCAAGATCTTGTTGTCTTTGACTGGATCAGTGATTACACAAATAAGCACCAGATTCTAATCTATCTGTAATACAGGTGGCAAAGTGGATGGATTGGGCTGGTTGGGTAACAAGCCAAAACAGGGAACCTTTTAATACTGGTCCAAATAGGTCAAGCGGGACTGGCATGTCGATGTTTGCTAAATCTAACAATAACATGTGTAAAATAAGATTATAAAACTATATTGTTAAAAACACAGCCTAATCTTTTTAGTAAGGCTATTGAGAAGGTTTTAAGCATTTAAGAACTCTTTAGATGTCCTATGACCCGGTCAACCCATTAAATCCCTTTTTTGCCAAGTTTTACAATTTATTGGAAAATATGAAAAACCCATTGACCAAATAGCTTCAGACAGCAAAACTAGCCCCTAAAAGATCTTTCTTGTGCCTCCCAGTTTTTAATTTCACTGTTGAATAGATGGAAGTCTTTTACTGGGAGTAAGTGAAGCATAAGAATATTAGCATGTCTTAAGGGTGTCTGGATGTTTTATACAAATTATCTATCGGACAATTTGATTGCTTTAAGTGTGTGGGTAAAAGTAACCGTAATACGATTAAGAAAAGTGATCATATAGATAAACGCAAGGATAACGTCTGCTTCCAGTTATCCCTAGCTTCACACAACCAATTATCTAATTATCTTATTCTGATTCTTAAAGTCACAACAATCATTTTCAAGACGCACATCCAAACACCCCCCTTAAAAGACTTTACATCGTGGGCACTAGCAGTTTTTCCTTTTCAAAAGCAAACCCACGTGTATTCTTCAATTATCCATTTATCCAGGAGAATATCTCATGCCAAAAAGTGGCACTGCCTATAAATTATTTTGGCTTTTTAAGCATCTTATGCATCATTATTTCTTATATATCATACGAAGGTTCTGCATGTCCGTAAGGAAATTGAAGTGGGTATACAAAATGATACTCAACCCATGTCAATTTTTTTGACATACCCCATTGGAAAACTTTTGACACACTCTGTATAAGTGTATATATATATATATGGACCCCCTGATATTAAAAATTCTGTCCAGCCAAGTATCTTACTATAGGGTGTTTGGAATTGCTTATCCAAATTTCTTATTTGTGAATGAAATAAGCTGTTTTTAGCTTAATCCGAAATGCTTACTTCAAAAGCAATAAGCAGATAAGCACTTTTAATAAGCAAATCCCAAACACCCTTAAAAGGTTATGTCATGTCTAAGCCAGGCCCCTTTGTTTCTTTTATACAAGGGCTCAAAGGATAATTTAAAAGAAAAGTACATTTATTGATGGATGGAACCATGTTTGTACCTCTAGAATGCAAAGCGAGTAATTTGCAAGGCTAGATTGAAGCCCGCCACTCAAGTAGCAGTACTGTCGTTCTTAGTCCTGCTGCAATCTAAAAATACCTGAAAATATTATCTCAAACAAATCAGCACACAGAGCTTATAAATGGAGAATAATTTTTATATGTGACTATTTCAATCATATCCTTATATATGGGTTGATTTGGGTTATGTTTATCTCCAATGGGTTAAATGGAAATCAAATAAATCAGCTAAAAGAGGAACGCATTGAAAGTAGCCAAAATATCTATTTTAATGCATACAACATTACAGTCTCCTAAAATTGTTACATTAAAAGTTCAGAATATTACTGCAGATGGTATAGTTTCTTGTGATCATATTTAATAAATATATTATTTATAAAAATTAATAATACAGATAAAAAAATGTTTTCCGGTCAACCCTACCCATTTTAACTTGTGTAAAATGTACATGTTCCAACACAAACCCATTTTGACCAACACAAACCCATTTTGACCCATTACCATACCAACATGACCCAACCATCATGCAAAGCTAGCAAATGGACAAAAAGTTCTTTAAGGGTCGCAATTTCCACAATTTTACTTATTTGTGGATTAATTTGGCTTATATTTATCTCATAAGGCTCAACTGCATATTAGCTAAGAAGGAAAAAGGTCGAAAATCATCAAATATGTGTTTTTAATGTATACAACCTATCCTCCTAGAATCCTTGTATAAAAATTTCTTATTACTATTGTGAGAATATATTTTCTGCTAATGAATTCATTTTTTTAATATAATAGAAAGGACAAGAAAGATGTTATACAAATTAAATGCTCCGAACAAACACGTTTTGACCCGTTACCCAACTAGCCCGACCCAACCATGTTCCAACACTACCCGTTTTAACCCCTTACACAACCAGCCAGACCAGCCATCATACAAAGCTTACAAATGGACAATAAACTCTTTAAAGGTGGCAATTATGTACTTTAAAGCATACAACCTCCTAAAATAGTTATATTAAATTATAAGATTATTATGGCCACAACATAGTTTTTGTACTTGTATTTAATGAACTATATTTATAAAAAAAAATGATAAAATCAAAGAAAAGTGTTCACTGCCTTGGGGATCAACCTGACTGACGGACTCATTTTGACATGTGTTGAAAAATTTCATGCTCCAACTTTCGACATGATATTGTTTTGACCTGTTATCCAACCAGACAGTCATCCCCACCCACTCATGACATCTCTAATATTAGCAATAAATTCTTCAGATACTTTTGTTATTTTACTCACCTTTTAATCAGATATTCATCCTGCACTGTGGTCAGAACCACCACCTGGCATAATCTGCGGTGAAGGGGCTGAAATTACAAACTGCTGTCCTTGAACAGGTGGTACAACACCTGAAATACAGAAATGATTCTCTTTTTTACATGGGTCGAGGTAATTATTGTTAAATGTGGATCTTTTGGATGAAAACAAACTGCCTGTTGGATATGCTGCTTGTATTGTCCTGATAGATGAAGTAGTCGTGGCATTTACATTAGGTCCACCAAACTGCACAATCTGATGACCTGGCAATGTGTAACCCTGTAAGGCCGTGTAACCATGACCGCCCGGAGCAATTTGACCCATTTGATTGTAAGGATATGCCGGTGTGTTAACCGCTCCATATATTTGAAGATACTGCTGACCTGAATACGGGTTGTAAACGCCCTATAATTAAAGTAAATAACTTTACAGAATGCTTGGAATACACATACACTCCCTTTCAACTGATAGCAGTAGAGGTGGTTAGATGGGAGGGTCAGTAATGGGTCATATTGGCACCGTTTTGAATAGGCTCGCATGGACTCGGAACACTTTTTGGCCAAAGTGTTTGAACTTTTTATAAACGATTAGTTGTCATGTATTATCATAAACATTGTATTATTTCAATAATGATCGTAAATTTCGATAAAAGCATAGGATGCTTATGCACTAAAAATATACTTTGGATGATGTCTCCTTGACATGCTTTCTTTTATCCAATTTTTTTAGGTTTAATTTCATACATGCCCTTTTTAAGTTCAAAATTTCATATATCATATTCTCACAAAAGACTAGAAATACCATAAATAAATAAATAATATATATCTATTCAATAAAATAAAATATCATTTACTTATAACAGTTTGCTTCGCTGAATAAACAAATAGGAAAACAATGCTTTTTTACTGCGGAATCATCTCAAAGCCAATGTTCTCTTTGTTTATTCAGTAAGTAACCCACTGAATTTATTTAATCACTATGAAATGGGTAGATAAGATACTATCGGTGTTTTGAAAGATTAAAAATCATATCAAGAAATTTAGAATATCTATGAAAATTTAAACTTTCAGAAGGAAACATATGAAATTGCAATTTGTTTGATTGTTTCTTAATTTTGCCTTTTTGACCTGAATGGACCCAGTCATATGTAAATGTGCCAAATTTATAACCACCAAGTAGCAATTTTAAAAGAATATTGACCTGTGGATAGACGTATTCTGGGCTATATATTCCATACCTACAACAAAGAAAAAAAGAAATATTTTCTCTTCAAAATATTACAGATATTAATTCAGCTATACCTTAATTCATTTATGAAATATTGTAAGAACTCTTATAACAAAGCAACTAGATGAGAATATAAGCATATGGAAAATAAAACTTACGGGTATGAGGGATATGATAATCCTTGCCGGTAATTGTAAAAAAATGGTTGTTGGTAGCCATAGCCTCCAATAGAAGGCACACTAGCGGTTTGCCCACCTCCAACATAAGGTATTTGTGGTGGAATATGTCCTGATACCAGCATAAACAAAAGAATTAAAAAAAACAAAAGTAAGAAAAAGAAAGTTTTGAAGTTGTAGTTATCTATCATTCAGCACATGAAACAAAGAAGTACTCATTCACCACTTGCTCAAGACATCCCCTTCTTTACCCCCCACCCCCTCTAATTTTATGTTAACTTCAATAATCAGCTTTCTTACAATTTCTTACCAAAAGGAAGTGCAGGACGAGGGCGTCCTAGTGAAGCCAAATTGCAATTTGCCCGTCTACCATCAATAATTGGAGCTGGATCCACACATGCATTTGCAGCTGATTCAGGATCACGAAAAGTCACCTAAACCCTCCATAAAAACATAGTTATTTGTCATTACTTGTATAATTAAGGATGCACAACTACACTGCTTTCTAATAGATTTGGCATGTTCTTGTTCAGTTTTGTTCTCTTTTAGATTGCTTATAAAATCAGATAATCAGCTTATTGAATATAGACTGTTCGCCCTCAGAATAAGCTAGTAATTTTGAGTCCGTCAAACAAACTCAATGTAAACTCATTGAAAACAGAAGCTGACAAGAAGAAGCACTTTTCTTATTCCAAACACTCAACAATGCTTATCCGATTCTAAAAAACTCAATAAACTATTTAAACAAACAATTCAAAACAAAAAACACCCCCTATCTCTTTTTATGAAACTGTAGCTTGAAAGCTTCCAACTGAAACCAGAAAACAGACAGACAAGCTATGAGTTGAGAAAAAAAATTGCATAATTGACATCTCTACAAGTCTACAATCAAACTAATAGAGAAATTAAACACTTGAATGCCTCAAACCTGTCTAGACTATTCATAAATACTTAAATACCTCAAACTTATCTAAATTATTCAGTTAAAATGTTCATAAACACTTAAATACCGCAAATGTTCATAAACACTTGAACACCTCAAACTTATCAAGATTATGGGCTAGTTACAGATGAATTTTAAAAGTGATTATTAGTAATTTAAAGAATCATAATCAGATTATAAATCTGCTTAAAACTAACAAATAATTAGACTATTTCACACTTGAACATCTCAAATTACTAACTCACTGAACATCATCTAAAGAAGAAGAAGAAGAAAACACTCACAAAACCATAACCCTTGGATCTACCGGTGTTCTTATCAGTGATCACAACAGCTTCAAGAATCTCCCCAAACTGCTCAAAATACTGACGCATAGTCTCACTCTGAGTCTCCCACGCAAGCCCACCAACAAACACCTTAGTAAAAGTAGTATCCCCAAACGGCGATTGAAACCCTGAGCTCGAACTCGATCCCGAGCTCGGGCCTGTAGGAATCGACGCCATGAACAACACCCTTTTCAAAATCCCACAAATTTCTTGAAATTGAACAAAGCCCTCTTCAGAAATAGAAGAATTCGATCAAATTAACAGAAATTGGGACGATTGTACAACCCTAGAGACTGGTGTAGAAAGGGGTTTTGGAGTTGGTGTTGGTGGGTGGAACGATTCGTTGTATAACAGCCCACATCATGCCATCGAAGTGGGGTTATTGGAAGAAAAGAGGAAACTTTATGAGGTTTGGAGCTTGATTTCACAGGGTAATTGAAGAATGAACAAATTTCTTGAATCAAAACGGGATGAATTAGGGTTTAATCATGAAAACACACAGTAAAGTGGTGAAATTCTTGAGGCATGATGATGATGATTAAGAAAAAGGTGAATGGAAGTGAGCTGGCAAAGGGGATGAATTATACGCAGTTGAAACGTAGTCAAAGATTAGGAGAAAAGATATTCGAAAACGGCTTTCTTTCGACTCTTTTTCCAAGGATGAATTTGATAAAATGTGTCTAATGTACAACTTTTGGTTCGTAATGTACACGTGTTGGATGCATTGTACGTTTGGGTTTAGTGGTTCTGTTTCTGGTGGTGGATTTATTATTATTATTTTGGGTTTTGGGGGCTTTGGATTCTTTCGGTTCCAACCTTAGGGTTTACAAAGGTTGTGCCCGTTGATTTTGGATGATAGAAATAATAATAACTAATAAGTATGTTATCTTTTAGATGGTGTTTATGTTGTATGAACTTTTGTCTATTTATGTTATAAGTGAGAACATATATCACAAGTGAAAATTTACTCGTATGGTCACGAAACTGAGATGAAAACAAAGTTTATGTTTATCTTATTAAGTCATCTTATCAAATACAAATACAAAGGATGTTTTCAATAAACTTATTTCTTTTTATTTAGTTTATAGTAAAATGTACCAGGCGAACAAGTATTATAACAAAGTTCATTAGTAGAGAAGATAAAAGAACATGAAATTATAAAAATTTATAATACTAACTTAGCTAAAACTAAACTAAGAATGCAATTAAGCTAAAAACACACTAAAATTAAACAGGAATTGAAATATTACTCAATTCTTAATTTATTTGTGCATCAAGATGTACTTTAGCTTTAGTGGGTTATACCCACTTTTATTTATTTTACTTTTAACCCTTGTAATTTTATATTTTTTTACGATTTAACTTTTATAGTTTTTCATTTTCAATTTTTATCCTCTATACTTTTCATCCTTAACAATTTTTTTGTTTTAGGTTTCGGTATAAATTTTATGAGTTAACACAAAACAACGTGCGTACGTGGTTCCACGTTTTTAGGCCTATTTTTCTCGTTTAACTGCTCGTTACAACGCGTGGGGTCCTAGACCGATTAGTTATTGTTTTTTAATATTTTACGTTTCACGTGTGTGGTTCAACGTTTATACATCTACTTTTCGTTCAGTTATATTTTTTGTTTTTATTTATTTTCTTATACAAGTTTTTCCGGTATTGGTGGTCATTGACAATGGTATGACATTGGTGCTACTTAGCATAGTTTTACGCCCCCGTGGGCTTAATACTAGTTAAAACTAAATGCAAACCTAAAAATAAGCTAACACTAATACCTACAAATAAGTAGGTAACATTACAGTCTGATACAAAAAACAAAAGGCAAACCTGGAGAGTAATTGATGCTAAAACCAATGACTAATGGCAACCTACGTGTAGTACAAGCTAGGATACGAAACCCTATCAAAGACCAAATCTAATGAGTTGCTTTAAAACTCTTTAATTTCTATATGGTGTTTCTAAGAAGTCATATCACTAATAATGTCCTTATAGAGATACAAGTTTAACAAATCTTTTACAATATGCACATTTCATGATCGGTTACCACAAGATTAGGAATCCGTAGATCTAAACAAAAACTATGTACCGTCCTTCAAAGGGGCTCCCTTGACTCCTCGAACAATCAATAATGGTGAATTTGATCTCCGTCAATAAGTTAAAAACGGAACTCAATATGCAAAATAATAAACCGTCAGGACTCTCGCGATAGGAAGGGGGTACTCCCTTGACCCTAGTCGAGTGTAAGAATAAGTTTAAGTTTTTGGAGAGAAATATGGTGGAGAAGATTAGAATAATATGAATATGACCTTATAATTTTACACATCTATAGTAAACGGATGAGAGTTTCTTTCTTTTCATTTTCATGAGGGTGGTGGGCCCAAAATAAATAAGCATGTATGTCATGATTTGCGATCATCTCCTCGTATTGGTGAAAATATAATATCTAGTTTGATATGATGTCACATTGCGTAAACATAAAAGATCTGTTCTCCCCCAGCGGATCAAGCGATGCTATCCAAATTACTTGGGTAGAAACCAGTCCCTCTAAGTATCAGTATGTTTTAAGCTAATTTGTTCATTTCAAATGATCAAATGGCTTATTTTGGAATTCTTGTGCATCTATGTTACAACTTTATCAACAATCCTTAAAATGAAGCTTTTCAAAGCCTAAACAATGTCCATTCTTGTTTTTAACTTTTGATTGGGAATTTGACTTTATAAAGAACTACTTGACAATTAACCACCATGTGGGTACCAATAGAGATTATGAGTTCGGTGTGCAAAAACAAAATCAATTAGCTTTAAATCATTTGCTTGGTTTAGGAAGAGACACTTGAAACAAATAAGCTTTAGTTGTACTTGAAATGCGAGTTTGGATTTTGATGTTCGTGATAAAATTTTCAAATTTCTAGGAGATGCTTCCTATTGGGCTAATTGTTTTGTTGTATACTTATGTGATTGGTGAAGAATGTACTCCTAGCTTTCATCACCTACTTTTTGATATAGTTTATTGTATTTAAATAACAACACTTGGAAAGATAGAGGAATTTTTTACCCCTATCACTTGACTACTCCAGTGTCATCATCAACCCGCTCACTGTCTCATCCTTAATAGTTTAAAAGGGATGCTTGTACTTCTTAAGTAGCCTTTAGCCATTTACTCAACTTTTTCATCAAAGACTTCTATTGATAAGAAATTGTTCTATCTAACATGGCATTATCACATGTGACAAACTGTTTCTTTCTCATCTGTGACATCCAGTAATTTTCCGTTACCAAACTCCGTTAGTTCCGTTAAGTCTTGCATACACGTGTCGGGAGCACACACTAGTTGTCATTGAACGTTGGTGACTTAATAATAATTAATAATGTGAAACAAATAATTACTATGTTGATTATTAGTTGTGATTATGTGATTTAAATGTTTATTGTAAATTTTATCGCATAACGTGGAAACGTGTGTATTTAATTCGTGTATTGTGTGACTAGTAAAGATAAAGCATATAATTGTTATTATTAGTTCATATGTTTATTATTTTGGTTAAAAACATCTTAAAAGGGTGTTAAAAGCTTAATTTTATAAAAATACAAATTATAAGGGTTAAAAGGGTAATTATGATTAATTAAATATAAAAAAAAACCCAACCCTAGCCCCCCACACCATTCTCGGCCGCGATCATCATCTCCACACACACACCCCTGCGAATTCAGCCTAGAACAAGCAATTGTGCTTCGGTTTTGGTCGATTCCAAGAACTACAACACGTTAGAGGCTTCAATTCTCACCCATTACGTGATTAAAGGTTAGTTTCTTTGTGGTTTCCATGGATTTTTAGTCTTGGCCGAACCCTAGTTCGAAACCTGCAATTGAAGGTTGATTCTTGTTGTTTGTTGATGTTAATATGTTAGTTGGATTGTATATATGTTAGTTAACGTCGATTATGCAAGAAAGCTTCGATTTTGATTCATTGTTCATAGGTTACTAAGAATAGTAACTTTATTTTGCATGAATTGATGATTTGATGATGTATGAATGTTATGGATGTGTTTATAATGATAATTAGATGCTAGATTGTTGATATGAACATTGGGAAATCGAGAATGCACATTGTAGTTCTTACCTTGCTAAAAATAGTAACTTTTGATGTTGAATGTTGATGAAACATGCCAATTAGATGTTGTTGATCATGTCTAGATATTGTTATGGACTTAATTTGGTATGCAAATGGTAAATTCATGAATGTAGTGTGAGTTTGATGAATTTGGGATGTACTTTCCCAAAAGGGAAACTTTAATTGTACAAATCCTTGAATTGGATGATTTGAGCATGTTTGAGACATTAGGACCATGCTAGTGTGTTCATGGATGGTTTCTAAGGTGATTAAATATGTTGTTTAGGTTATATGAATGTTGATTTGGTTTGTTACCTGTTTTGGCCTGTTTGTGGAAAAATCATGGCATGAGTCATATAGGTAAGCTAGGACTTTTGTTGATTGATGGTTGATTAAGAATGAACATTTTGGATGATATGAGCTATGGAAATTGGTATGTTAATGATCATCATACACACGTGCGAATCTGAGGCCCCTAATTAGTAGAATTGGCAGGGTTTAGGGTGTGAAGTCGTGAGTGGCTTCACATGGCATGTGATGCGTGATTTGATCCTTGTATGGTGTATTATTTGTGTTATAGATGTTATGAGCATGATAATAGTTTGAGATTCGCATGACTTGTATGATATCTGGCTGTATGATGATCTAATTAGTACATGTGGTTAATGAAGTGTTATATGTAATCGGCTTGTATGTTAATCATGTGTGATAGGCTGTTATGCTTGTTTGAATGGAATTTCACCTATAATGTCACCAACGGGTCAAACGGGTCAACTGGGTCAAATGTGTCTTGTCTTCTAAAACTTGAGTTCTTTGGTTTGTAAAGCACTTAGGGTTTCAATATGATTCTGTGTACACGTACTTATGTACTCTCGTGTTCTAGGTAACCTTTGAAGGGTTGTCTTTACACCTATCACCAGTTCTCTTTAGTCATTATCTTTACACACCAGGTGAGTTTATGCCCCTCTATTTTTTATAAACCTTCTTCTTGGGGGAGGTAGCATACTTGTACTCAAACACTATTTCATTATTATAAGTTGTGTATGTTTTAGCATAGTGCTTAATACCTTGAAAGTCCTCACACTTTCGGATCGTTAATAATGGTAACTAGCGGGAAATCTTGGGTAGTACTACTGGGTCTGACGAGCCCCACCTGTGCGACTCGAGGTCAAACGGGTGCAATATTGTCCTAGACACAAATATCGTCACGACCTGGTAAGTCGTGACGGGAGGCAACAAACGCAACACAGTCAGCTTCGATCGCGAAATCACTATGGTTATTACTTGTGAATATAGACTAGCTATCTATTTCAATGCACTTCTTATGTTATGCAAATGTTATTGTTTATGTTAAACGCAAACTCTTGAACTCACCAACCATTGTGTTGACATTTTAGTATGCTATTCTCAGGTTGTTAACTCTGCTTGCCATTAGGAGCACCACACGGGTCTAGCATGCATTCTAAGACTCTATTTTAAAGACATGTTTGTTGGTATCTATTTACGAGTGTTTAAATATTTGGGTTGGCGCATGTTTTGCCAAATATGCATTTTATATTTTGGGTTTGTCTTATTTACAAAACGCTTCCGCATGGTTTTAAAGTTTAAACTTTGGTTGGTTTTATTTTAAATGTGGCATATAGTGTCGTTCTGAGTAACTATTGACTGTGATCCTGGTTTGTTCACACGCCTCGCGGTAAAACTCTGCACGTGGATTTTGAGGGTGTGACATCATCCCCGCCCCGCTGCTAGTCATTTGGCTAACCGATGATTTTAATTTTAGTCTCATCTGATATTACAACAAAACCAAGATACATAACACCTTTGATTGATGGTCACCACCCCTTTATGGGTTCAAAATAAAATAACCCAAGAATTTAATGTTGCTAGTCTAAAGGATGAAATGACAAGAAATGGAACGTCAAGGAGGGCCATAAGTAACAAAAAAAACAAATAAAATTAATGACTGAGATCAAGATTTGGAGAAACCACAAGCAATCTTTTTTTATTTGTTCCATGTTGACATAATTGTAGTAGGTGGAACCGCAATAATATTGACATTATCCTGTTTGAATCTCCTTGGAGCCAAATAGGTAGATACCCAACTTTAGTTTTAACTTTTAAAAATATAACTAGTATTTAACCGAACGCGTTGCGGTGGGGGCATAAAACTGTGTCAAATAACATCAATGTCACACCGTCGCTAGCGACCACCAACACTGAAAAAACTCGTAAAACAAAATAAATAAAACCAAATGAAAGTTAGACGTAAAAACTTTAACCCATGCATGTGCGTTGCGGCGTGTTAATATGTATAAATTAGAACAAAGTGTATTACACAACGCAGTTGTGAAACATAAAAAAATAGATATAAAAACGTTAAACCACATACGCATGTACGTGTATGTTAACTTGAAAATTTAGACCGAGATATAAAAAAATTTGCAAAAGATGAAAAGTATATGAGATCAAAATTGAAAATGAAAAAAGTATTAGGGTTACATGTAAAAGACAAAAACTATAGGGTTAAAAATGAAAAAGTAAGGAAAAACACAAAATGAGGTACAATTTATAAAACATAAGGTACAAACCTTAATTTATAAGTAACTTGATAATTAGTATTATATAAATGAGTTAATTACACGATTGGTCCCTGTGGTATGCCCATATTACAGTATTGGTCCTAACTTTTGAAAAATTACATTATTGGTCCTAACTGTTGCTAAACCGTAACATGATTGGTCCCTAGAGTGGATGGCCGTTAGTTTTTAGGGTTAAACGTTGTGAAATGACTTTTATACCCCTACACTAAATGACAAAACACATAAATAAAAATAAAAATCACATTGGACCCGCATTTTTTTTAATTAAATAATTATATATAACAAATATCATACCAACGCATCTTCCTCAACCAGTCAACCCCAACCCCAAGCCCATTGCCTCCCCACCGTCTCCACCATCCCTCCGGCACCGGTGGTTCTAACTAGGGCTGCAAACGAACTGAACGTTCAGCGAACAGCTCGTGAACCGTTCGGCGGGAAGTTCGTTTATGTTCGTTCATTTATTAAATGAACGAACACGAACAAGAAATTTCGTTCGTTTAGTTAAACGAACGAACATGAACACGAGCCGTGTTCGTTCATTTATGTTCGTGAACGTTCGATAATGTGTTCGTTTATGTTCGTTAATGTTCGTTCGTGAACGTTCGACAATGTGTTCGTTTATATTCTTAATTTTTATGTCAGTTATTTTTATGACTATTATATCAAGTATTTTTTTTATATTTATGTTAAGTACTTGTTTTTTTGATTGATTTTGTGTAATGTTTGTAATATAAATGTAAATTTTATTCTAAAATAAATCTATAATCATTTGTATTCGTTAGTGTTCATGAGCTTTTTTATCTTCGTCATGTTCATGAACAGTTTTTTGTGTTTGTTTGCTTATGATTGTGTTCATTTGCGTTCGGTAAGTGTTCGTGAACAGTTCGTGAACATGTTCATTTTCTTAATGAACGAATACGAACAAAGAATCTCGTTCGGTAAGTGTTCGTGAACAGTTCATGAACAAGTACATTTTTTAACGAACGAACACGAACAAGGCCTTGTTCGTGTTCGTTCGGTTCGTTTGCAGCCCTAGTTCTAACCATCACCATCGCCACCAACCACTACCACTCTAACCACCATCAACCTCCAGATTTACGCCCAACCTCAACCTTGTTTCCGACCGCGACATCCCCCCCCCCCCCCGTAGCCGTGATCTCCCCACCGGTAAGCTAAAAACCCAAGACAGTGTCAATTCCATCTATAAAGTTCGCGATTGATTTGTTGTTGTGATTACAGATCGGTTCGGTGGATGGGGGTGGTATTGTGGCCGGTATGGTGATAGTGGTCATCGACAATTATGGTAGTCGCAGGGTGGGTATGGTGATAGTGATGGTGGTCGCCGGCGGGTAGGGATGGTAATGGTGGTCGTGGGTGGGTATGATGATGATGGTGGTCGTCAAGTTGGTATGATGATGGTGATGGTGGTCGCCGACGGGTATGGTGATAGTGAGGGTGGTTGTCGGGTAGGTATGGTGATGGTGGTGGCCACCGGCGGGTATGGTAATGGTGGTGGCCACCGGCGGGTATGGTAATGGTGGTGGTCGATGGCGGGTATGGTGATGGTGATGGTGGCAGGCTGGTGGGTATGATGACGGTGATGGTTGTCGCCGGCGGGTTTGGTGATGGTGATGGTGGTCGTCAGGTGGGTATGGTGATGGTGGTGGTCCCCGACGGGTATGGTGATGGTGATGTTGGCAATCGGGTGGGTATGGTGATGGTGATGATAGTTGCCAGCGGGTATGGTGATGGTGATGGTGATGGTGGTTGTCGGCGGTGGTACAGGCTGTTTGCTGTTGTAGTTGGTAGGGTTATTAATAATAATAATAAATAATAAATAATAATAATAGGGATAAAATGGTCATTTTACAAAATTTAACAGCAAAAAATTAACAACCATCCACTATAAAGACCAATCGTGTTACGGTTTAGAAAACAGTTGGAACCAATTATGTAATTTCTCAAAAGTTAGGACCAATACTGCAATATAACATACCACAGGGACCAATTGTGTAATTAACTCTACATAAATATAAACAATCCGGTAGCTTTTAACAGCAAAACTATTCAAATACAGTCCCACAATTATCGATTGTATGGTATTTTATATTTTTCAGCCACAGGAATAATTACCTTTAACTACCGTCAAACACGTCTATACAATTAACTGTCGATAAATAAAACGAAATAAGTCGATTTTTAAATCAATGTCAGGGAAGCAGAAAACTTAGTAAGCAGATCATAGACAAAAAGTAGGACTATGCTGGAAGGTTTAAGACGAAACTAGTAAAAAACCCTAGAGACGATTAATGAGTTCCGCGTGCCTGGATTGTTTTGGTATATCTGTCATAAACATTTCCATTTATCAAACTTTATACGAGATTATTGAGCTGTGATTCCAGTTCCTGTATAGACACCATATTAATGGTGGTTATTTCCTCCTCAGAGTACTCTTTTTTTAGCAGTGATAACACTTGTTCATGTGCTTCTATGATATTTGTTCTGCATCAACCCATATAAAATAATAATATTAACAACAATAATAATAAATATCGTTATTTGACTCGCTTTTTGCAAAGTTTGACTCAACAATGACTATTTATCGAATTATCTAAAATATAAACTCGGAACCTTAAAAAATTGTGAGCACAAAATGGAACGATTTGGCTTATTTTTTATCAGATAAAATGAAAAAAGTTGGCAAAATAGGAAACAAGTCAAATTAGTCAAACGAGTCGAGAAAATAAGTCATAGCGTTTCATTTTCACCAAATAGCAAGGCCATTTTGGTAACTATACTTTTTATGTCTCAACCTAGTTGAAGTTATCAAAATGTATAAATATGTTAATTATAATGCAAAAACAATTACCAAATAGAGGCAAATAGTTCAATTGCCCTATTAATCGAGGGCAAAAAAACCCTTTAAATATAAAACCAGCTTTAGTATACGAAGACGTTCTTTGCTATTTATAGAATTTGCCCTTTTTACCGTACAACCTCTTATATATCATTTTACTTTAAATATATTTGGATTATAATTTAAATAAAAATAAATTTTCTATTCATATCCTTCACACTTATTATTTATATAAGAATATAAAAAGACTTGAACAAAAGTATTTTGGGTCAACAAGGCATGGTTTGGCTCAACCTGAACCACAGAATTACATGTTTTGACCCTCCCTTCCATTTTGCCACCTCAAATTTTATGAATATTCTAAGATGTTTTCATGGACATTAAGTTGGATGTGCACGATAATTTTAATAAACATCTTACTTGATTGGTTTGAAAAGTATTGTGCGGGTTGATGGATTCTTCAGATACAGCTTCATTTTTCCCATCACCCTTGGCAACTCATTCTGCATAGCTGCATTCACCTGTACAGAACAATTATTGAAATAATATAATTCTTGTTCACAATTATTGACAC
This sequence comes from Flaveria sonorensis, assembly GCA_025506505.1. Lineage (NCBI taxonomy): Eukaryota > Viridiplantae > Streptophyta > Magnoliopsida > Asterales > Asteraceae > Flaveria > Flaveria sonorensis. The sequence continues at coordinate 7,907,361 of CM046439.1, forward strand.
ACTAACTATTCATTAAAAAAATTACAGTTTTGTAAAAAAAATGGTTTCAAAACAAAAACAAACAGTAGAGTTTTGAAGTTGACTGGATCGAAAAAAGTAGTGTTAGTGAATAGAGTTACAAGAGTTTTGTGTTTTTAGGGTAGAGATCCTAAAATATTTACATTAAGACACCAATATATTTACAGTATGGTTTCATTAGATTTGGTATTAGTTACAATATGTATTTACATTATAATAACATAATAAATAGTGGCGTTCACAGTCCAGTTTAGCCACTTTTGACAAAATATAAGGGCCACACAGCTAACTAGATTTCAGAAAAAGCAAACAATCCAGCTGGATTGGTTGGCTCGGCCTGATCAGCCAACACAACCAAAATGGTTCGTGGTTTGAACCAGCTTTTAATTTTTATTTCATGACAATTAAAGATTTAAGCATACCTTTTGGACAATTTCTGCAACCTTATCTGGTGTAGCAAAAGCTTGATCTTTGAGTGGTTTTCCCATAGCTGACTCTAACTTTTGGTTTTGACCACCTGATGACAATGCAACTTTGACAGCTGTCACCTTCAAGATAAAAATGAGCTTAGATGAATTTTTAAGTCATTTTTTCATTTTTTCCTGAATAAAATAACTGAAATGGAACTTCTACTTCATACAAGATGATAACTAGGTTAACCTTTGTAACAAAAGACAGCATAGGATCTACTACTGATTTGGTGACTGACATGATGAACTCTTCACATGTGGCTTTAAGGTTTTTCTCAAGCTCCTGCATGCAAAGGAGTCAATTCCCACAACTTACAAATTAGCAAATCACGGTGACACGGTCAACTAAGGACAAATTAAAAAAAGTTAAAGAGATCAGTGGACTTCAGCATACGAATTGAAAGTTTCTCTAGATATTTTGCTTGAAGATAAAGATAAAAAACTGAAAGTAGAAATGCCTGCTAACCCAAGAACTGATTCATACTTTTTGCCTCTTGTTTCTCACAATGAATATACACTAATACAACCTATGATTAGAATCAATATTGTCGGGCAATTGCATACCTTCTTTGCATCAATTTGGCTTTCCAAAACTCGAGGTGACAGTGTCCTTGCTAAAGAAGTTGACCTTGACCAGTCAAATAATGAGGTTTGACCTCTTAGAATCCGTCTTAGATGCTCCTGGGCACGTATAAACAAGTAAAATCATTAGATTTGTTTGTGGTACCATATGTACAACATAACAAAAAGAGATGTAATAGGCATTCAGGTCGATATGCAATCTTGCAATATTGTAAATCTTAATTTCAAGAAATAAGAGATTACTGTTACTTCAAAATCTTCTCATGAAACAAAAATATATAACTAAAGTCTTCTCATGAAAAAAGATCATATAATGGGAGAAATCCAAAAGAAACAATATTAAATCCAAATTAAGGACAAATTCAAAAAAATACTAACCAACAAGTGGGAGAAATCCAGTTCCTTGTGTGTGACTGAGAATTCTATGTCAAAAGGTGCAATCTGGAAAAGAGAGTACACGAAATTTAGTGGCAAGAACCAAAACTTAATGATGGAATAAAGGGTGGTGGGTGAAAACCTGTTCTCTTAAGATAAGAAGATGCTTAATAAGAAATAGTTGTCCGTCCATCTGTGATGATCTTTTCGCAACAAGTTTGCTTGCTTTCTACAGTATATAAATATATGAAACACTCAAAAATGATAGAATACACTTAAAACTACCAGTAGATGGGCCCCTGGAGTTCACAGAGTGGATGACATTAATTTCCAGTTAGAATACAGACTTAATGTAAATATAAATATTTAACAATTGGCTATTACCAGATGTGGCATTTTCAACCTATTTACTTATGAATTGGTCAATTTAGGTTATGGTTTATCTCTATAGGTTAAATAGGGAAAAAAAGAGCCTAAAGGAATTGAGTCAAAGGATCAAAAGTCGCCTGAAGTTTATTTTACATGCATAGAAACTCTTAAATTATATTATTCAAAAATTTAGATTGTTATAAAATATAATTTTTGTGACCATATTCGACACATCTTATTCACTAACATGTCAAACAAACATACCCGGTAAATCCCACACTATAGCAAAGCTATGGGTAGGGTCTTGGGAGGGATGGGTTGAGGGCAAACCTTACGCTCCAAAAAAGAAATTTTCCCCAATAATTCATTTGATTATTTTGAACATATAGAGATTCAAATACCACAACTGGAATAGCTTACAAGAATAATAGCATGCAGAGTGGGGACAAATCGTAGCAAACAATGATATAACCTAAATTACGATAGCATACAATCGGGTAACATACGATGCCTATTCACTAACATGTGAAACAGATAAAATCAGAAAGAAAAAAAAATACCTCAAAGAAAACAGTTCAGAGGATCCATGGTCGCCCAAAGTTTATTTTAATACATAGAAGCACCTAAATTATTTTATATTATAACCGTTTTTTTTTTGTCGGTCAAGTTGACTCAACTTGACCCATGCAAAATTACATGCTTTGTCCAGTTACCTAACCCACCCATTTGCCACCTCTAGGTATTAACATGCAAAGCTAAAGCAACTTACTTGGATGGATAAAGAACAAAACTCAACTGCCTCCTGAAGAATGAAGAAGAAAACAATTGTGATTACACATATAAAATTAATCTAACATGAGTGATGAGAATCTGTGAGATGTAGAAAATCGAAATCATGAGAAGTTTAGGAGGTTGCTAATACCTGTGCTAAGCCAGTAAAAACTGCTTGTTCCAGACAGTTGTATAATTTGGAAAGACATGATACAGTTTTCTCGAGTGGAGGGTACCAAGTCTTGAAAACATCTGAACTTTGATCTAGCTGCATACATAACCTTTATATCAACTTATAACAAAGATTTGAAACGCCTTTTACTTCATAATATAATTTATATAACGTTCTATGAAACAAGGTGGTGTGGTGTGGTGTGGCGGTAAGGCTTCTAGTTAGCAAGGTGTAGGTCACGTGTTTAAGTGACCTTTTTTCCTTATCCTTTTCAATTCCTTATTTCTTTGGTAATGAATAAGTATTTAATATTTCTTTTTCAAAAATTTAAAATAAAACAAAACTTATATCAAACCATTCTATCTGTATCTAAAATTTAACCTTTATTTTTTCTTCTCTGGCCATCTAAATTGGAATAACTAAAAAGGTGGACCAGACCTTTTTTCTCCATATCTAATCATGCTAGGTGAAATGTCTATTGTTTTTCTAGACTTGGCCCCTAAATAGGTAAAACTGTAAGAGTTAGCTCACAAAATTTCTCCAGGATAATTACTACTGTTATGTGTGCTAGATCTGGTAAGAACTTAATCTAGCGGCATTGCGTGAGCAGCAAAAACCTTGTTAATAATTATGGGATAACTTACAAGTTGCAGTTTATGTAATACGCACAAAACTTATTGCATTAAAATGAAAGTGGAACAAAATAGGGAAATCATAAACAAGGGTATGAGTCTAGGATCCTTTATCAAGAACTAATGGTAAAAAAAAGGATATTAACCAGTAAAACAAGAAGATATAGTACACAAAACTTATCAAGAACGTGATTTAAGAACTTACAGAACTGGGATCAGATGTCTCAGCTGATTGTTCCAATTTTGCAGGGTAATCTAGATCTTCATCCACAGGAAGATAATTTGCTATCTGAGATAAACATGCAAGAAAATTCAAACAGCAGAATTGCTTATCCAAGTAATTTTCATAGTTCGGCCCATCTTAAAATATGTAAGAGGCAGTTGGTCATTTGCTTAGAAAGGCAGGCCTCATTTTTTTATTTGCTGAAACTTAGGGGTTCCATCAGTGACAATAATGTTGATTTTCTGTCTACTTATGATATCTCATTGGAACCTATAGCCATTAGTGTAGTTTTATGTGTACACTTTTTTGCTCTTGAGCATTGTAGTTAGGGTGCGTACCACAAAGTAAATGTCGTTCACAAAGGTGTTGTAACAACCGACTCCTAGGTTCTATTTTAACTTCAATTAATCTTGCATTATTGCTTTTTACCTTTCTTCCATGCTAATTGCTTACATGCTTAATTGCCTTAGAAGATTCTACTATGACTTGCTTTAGTCTAGAAATTATTAAGCGATTTTAGAAAATACAAAGCCTACACTAAATTAAGAGTTTTAAATGAAACTAATTATATATGTGTGTTCCTACACATTTACGGCCACAAACATTCATATATCTATATTCTACTTGCAAAATTTTATAAATACAACACACCACCTACAATTTTTTTAAAAAAAAAATACAATTTATAAAAAATAATAATAAAAGAAAACATCCCCCCCCCCAATTTGAATTCGGCCGCCCCCATTCTCCATTCCCCACCCTTCTTGAAATCTACAAACCCACTAACCCACACTTCCACCTCTCTTCCCCATACATGCAACATTCACTCTCATCTTCCTCCTCTCTCTAACTCACGAATTCTCTCCCTCTCCTCATCAAAATTCTGCAATTTCTTCTCCATTTCCAGCCAAGTTCGAGAGCCTCCTTCAAGCACAACATCGATTAGGAGCAAAAATCAAGCTAGGAGGCGACCTAAAGTGAAGCTTCTTGCAAGGATTTACAAGATTTAAGAAGTTCCAGCTCCAACTCGAGTTTCAACAGCCCTTCTACTCCTTGAACCATTCTAAAAATGCAACCCTACTGGAGTGTAAGCATCTATGTACCCGAATAAAGTCTTTTCTTGTGTTTTTCCCCTCTTTTCTACCATAAATCTCACTCTTCTTGTTCGAAACAGAAACTTCAGCCACACCACTGTTTTTGGGGAACTCACGACTTCACACAAGGTATATTTTAAAGAGTGTATGTGGACCAAGGGTTGGTGCACCTGATTTCACCCCGAAAACCCTCTTTTTCATGTGTTTTAGCACCAAAAACCCACCTGTTTTGAAAAGCCCCTCAACCCATGTTAGCATCTGCTCAAAAACAGTTTATCAACATCATAATAGCCTTGGTTAAAAGTTACAAAAAGGTTTGGTGACGTTTATGCTCAAACTAAGACGATTACACATGTGTAATGGTGTATTTCACCCTTAAATGCAACAATGATGCTATGAATGCAAAAATCCGTGAGCTAATGTTTTGTTCCAGTTGTTTGGTGATATTAAACATATAAAATTCGTAGTATTTGTTGAATAGGTAAAAAGGTGTGGTAAAATGGACTAAACGGGCAATATTAAAGACCCGAAAAGTGGTAAAATTCAAAGATATGACCAAATCTTAAAAGATTTAAAGTTCAAAATGTTCCAGACCCTAAAATAAGTATTTTAGTGATAAAAACCTGATTTGGTGATTTATTGGGTTAATATGTGATTTTTATGGATTTATTTATCATAAACAAGCCTAAACCGGGTGATTTTTAAATAAAAATTTTAAAATAGGATAACAAGCTTAAAACCAGCAAACCTATGTTATTTCAGTAAGTTATAAGTACCAAGATGTGATTTCGTGGAAAATTTGAGGGAAAATGGATTTGATCTTTCGGTTCCGGGTTGTGAAAACGAGACTTTATGTCCTTATGACCCAAAAACTCATTGTAAACATATTATAAAACCTATTAGAAGACCTTAGAAAGTAATACTTGAGTGTTATGGGTTAAAATTAAAAGATTTAAAACTAGATGCTTAAATTGTCGGTTTTACCGTTACCGGTAACTCAAAATTTGTGTTTTAAATCCGTCATACTAAATTCTGGAAATTTGGAGTTTAAATAGGCCTAAATGTGTTGTTAAAACCTCTAGAAACTAATAAGGGCCATATTGGGTCAAGAAATGAAAGAAAGCAAACTTTTGGGTAAAAATTGTAAATTTTGAAACTTGAGGGACCAAAGTGTAATTTCCATAAATATCACTGAATTTGTATCATCTTATGACCAGAAATCCTTAGTAAACCTATTGCCATATTAACGAATTGAAAAGAATCATATAACTTGTCATTCAAGTGTTAAAAACCTTAACTTTCCTAAAAAGGAAACTTTTTGACGCAAACTTTTAAGAAATGAAGCTACATGAACTTATGACCATAAAACACACCTAGTTACACTTTCAATAGTCTAGGAACATATAACTTACTACCTGTAATCCTGATTATAGGGTGCTAGGACTCGAACTTATTGGTACTTGAAGGATTGTTGTTTAATTCTAAGGTGAGTTTAGTGTTTCCCTTTTTACTACTATTTTGGGATGAAACATGCTGTGTTTGAACTGAACTTATTTACGTGCTATAATGAAATGCTTATATGTTGTGGTAATTGTTATGACCTGCTCCGTCTGGTGTTGCAATCATTAATTCATTTGTGAACCGCTTGTTTTATATGGGTAGATCTACTTGGGGAATCCCCCACGCACAGTGCCTTCCGTCATAACCCAATGACATAATAGGAAGGGTAACACACTGAGATCCTGCGGGGTCGTTTGTGTCATGTAACGGGTATTATAAGAAACTATGGTGTACCACTCAGCAGGTATGGTGCATTATTTGAGGCTCAGTTCTCCCTATGGGTTAACCGGTAATAACACAAGTTTAGAAGAGGCTAGCCGGGACTGAGTGTAGGGTTGATTGTGACCTCCACAACAAATGATACTTATGATTTTAAATTAGTTCTTGGACTCTTAAGAGTCCTTTTGTTTTTAAACTTTAAGCACTTGAACTCACCAACTTTATAATTGACACAAAAATCTTTTTGAGCATGTGTCAGGTAACCCTTGATGGAAGATTGGACTTTGTTGGGAAACCTCGTCTGGATGACCTAGTTCCGTGACTACCAATGGCATTACTTAACTTTAAAACATTTTAGACAATTTGACTTGATGTTGTTAAACTTATGAACAATTTGTGATGGGTTTTGCTTTTGTACTTTGGGCTAGACTTGTATAGCCCTGATTTGTTGTTTAAATGTAATGCCATGGGATTTCTCTCCTTGTGTGCTCTCGTGATGGTTAGTTTCCGCTGCCATGTATTTTGCCGGTCTGTGATGTCCCACTCTCCTTGGGCCCGGGGTGTGACAGGTGTAACACCTCTAACCATGTAGAAATGGGGTGACTTATAAAACCAGTTGAATGGTGTTTGTATTGTGTTATTAATTCTGGAATTTAGAAGAAAGTTACTTACATGAGGTGTTAATGTGTCAAAACAAGATTTCAGGTAACGTAGACCTTAGTCCATGGATTTGAAGTCATTTTTCGTTGTTAATTATGTTTGGAAACTTCAATTTGATACTTAGAAAGTCAGCTTGATGTTTAGACAAGTTGATATGGTGTTTGTAATCACTTGATATCCAAAATTTGGAAATTCTGGATGAAAGCGCAGTATGGTTGTACGGTGGCTGTTCAAAAAAAAAATAAAATAAAAAAATGGTTGTACGGTGAAAGGACACCACATTATTGCAAGTTAATCCTAATCAGTTCGAATGTGAAAAATCAAGAGGAAGAATGTGGTTTTATATTTTAGTATGAGTTAGATTTTAGTATTGTTTTGTTATGGTATGGGTCTAATATTTGGTAAGTTTATATTAGGAGATTATTTAGCTCATAGGTTAAAGTTTTTTCTGGTAATGTATTCCATAAGTTTTTCTGGTGATTAATAAAGTGTCTAATAAAATGTTTTTGTTCATGCTTTTTGGTGTTCTTGATCATATCTTTCAGAGCTTGAAAACTCAATCAAGTGGTCAGTTTTGAGAGGTGTTTTTCGAGAATAGGATCAGCCTTCCCCAGTTGAAGGGCTGAAACAAGAGCAGAAGCAGCAGGTAATCGCAGAATCAAGGAAGTAAGTTGGGTTCAGATCCTTGAATCCATGTGAAAGAATAAAACAAGTAAACAAGAAAGAAAGAAAGTAAGAAAAAAAGAAAGCAAGGAAGGAAGAAAGAAAGAAGAAAAAAAGATAAAGAAAGCAATTCAAGCAAGAAATACGATCATTCAATCAGAAGCAAGAGTAAGAAATTAGAACCATTTTGGCTCTAATTAGCAAGAGCAACAAGTAGGAAGAGCAAGATTGGATGTGTGTGGTTCAAATAGCAAGAAGAAGCAAGAGCATAAACAAGAAAGAAAGAAAGAAAAAATCAATAACGAGCAAGAAGCACGAATGATAAATAGAGAAGCATGATCTAATTAGGATTAAGGGGGAATATTGGAAGTTAACCCTAATTAGTTTGAATGTTAAAAATCAAGAAAGTGAAGGGCTAACTGAAAATGCTGAAATCTGAATTTGATTTTGAATGGGACGAGAATCTTCTAGCGGTAGGGGTCTAATATTTGGTCAGTTTATTTTAAGAGATTATTTGGCTTGTAGGTTAAGGTTAAGTTTTTGGTCTATAAATAGGATGTCTTGGGTAATATAGTCATTAAGTTTTCCTGGTGATTAATAAAGTGTTGAACAAATTGTTTTTCCATAGTTTTTGGTGTTATTGATTGTATCCGGGCCAACATACGTAGCCTTGATGCTCAAAATCTACTTGTTAAGGTGCATCTTAAACTTGTTGGAAATGATAGTATTTCTATAGATCATATAAAACCAAACATAACTTGATTTAAGGGGTCAAGTGTCATTTTAAAGGTATAAAAGTCTACCTAAGTTGTAACGGATTCATGGGCTAATTTAGAAATTAAGTTGGCCAAATTGTTAAATTAGTGGAAAGGGTTTGAAATTGAAGAATTGATTGGGGCAAGGGTGTTGTGTGGGTTGATTGTAAGGGTGTTGAACAATGTGGCTCATACCCTAAGGTGCTTGTAAGTAGTGTAACGACTCAGGCTACGAGCCATGTTGTCATTGCAAGAGTCCAAATCCCATACGGGTGAATGTGTGGTGCATGGCTTTGGTTTCTATTGATCATAACATCCTGATTGTGATGACTTTTATTGGAACCAAGAGGTATGGTGTCTAGTTGTGGATAACTAGCTTGCTGGAGAATCAAGGTGAGTGCATTATTTGCCCAAAACATGGACATAGATCCAAATGATTTTTAATGAAACAAATTACTTGATGAAACTTAATATTATCTAGCTTTGTGAAATCATGCTTTTTGTGGTATACTTTTATATTGGTTATATGACCTAGCCAATGTTGTAAAAATCGGCCTAGTCGGCCGATTAGTCGGGAATTAATCTGCAGGCGGCCATCTACCTTGTCATTTCATGTAATTGGTAGTCAGTCCTAGCCGGCGCTAACCGGCGCTAATGGAAGCTAATCGGTTGAATCGGTCAAAGTCGATCAACTGTGTTTTTTCCTGCTCCTACTCCCTAGTCAAAATCGGGCCTAGGTGTCGTAAATGGCCAAAAATCGATGGTTTTTGCGAGATTCCGGCGACTTTGCGGCGAGATACAAAAACTCCGAGGAAATCTCAATAATTCCAGCAAACACATGAAATTTCAGGCCAAATGTGTATATATATAAATCCGAACATTTTTATAAAAATTACATGTAAAAATGTTTGTTTTTGTTAGGTATCTTTACGCAGCGGAAATAAACACAAAACACTCGTACGCACACGAAAGCAATAAGAACACGAGAATTTAACGTGGTTCGGTCGATGTGACCTACGTCCACGGGCTGCAACTAGGGTTTTATTTATTTGCTCAGTACAAAGATTACAAATGCATGACATGGATATATATATAGAGACTAATTAGGGTTAACAACTTAATGAACAAGAAAACTTAAACATGGGCCCAAGCCCAAAGCCTTCACAAACCCAACAATCTCCCACATGAAGGCTTTGCGATAAATTCTAGCCCGTCATTCAAGTACAAAGCAACCCAGTCGTCTAGTAACTTCAGTAATCTTTAAACAAGTCTTCCAAGCCTCTAGTTCCAAAAGAACAAGCTAAGACTCCATCACATCTCCTAGTTGCAGCAACCCCTCATCATCAAGTACCAGAAGGGCCAGTTGAAGCTCTCCCGAGCTCCAACTCAGTCGTGGCAAATTCCACCAGCGACCCATCTTCTGTCTCAACTGGTTTACACGATCCACCAGATTCAGAGATACACCGAGAACCACTAACACTCTCCAAATTCAGCAAACAATCACCAGGAGAGAATTTTCCAGTCTTAGTCTTCAAAACCCAACGATTCTTCTTGACTGTACCCGAAACATGCCCCATGCTCCCACTGTCACAAAATCCTCTGACTGGTTTAGACTTCTGACCCCATTCAGCTACAATCTCTGCTCCAGACTTCATGTTTGCAAAATGAACTCTCTTAGCAGCAGATTTAGCGAACCCGACTTTGACTTGCTTAACCGGGTTGATCAATCCCTCAGCAGGTACCTCCACCATGTACAATGACCCATGCTTATCACCACGAGCAATCACCCGGTTCCCATTGATTACCCTCCATTTACCACCACCAAACTTGACTTCCAGTCCTTGTTCATCCAGCTTACTAACAGAAATTAATTTCCTCTTCAAACCTGGAATCACCTTGACATTCTTCAGATTCCATGTAGTTCCCAATGGAGTCACCAAATCAATATCACCCATGCCCATTACATCAAGCATTCTGCCATCGGCGAGACGTACCTTCCCAAAATCGCCTGTTTTCAGATTCACCATCATTTCACCGCTGTGTACGGCGTGAAACGAAGAACCAGAATCCATGATCCAAGAGTCCACACTGTTTTCAGCCTCAAGAATTAACACGTCACCATCATTGACATCCTCAGCAGCAGTGTTCAGACCTTTCTTTGGACATTGACTCTTAACATGTCCATCTTCGTTGCAGTTCTTGCACCTCACATTTTTCCGCATCCGAATTGAACTCTTTCCCCGACTCCCACTGCCTCGGCTATTTTCCCTTCCCTTGCCAACATGTAACATCTCAGAAGATGATCCAACATTTATACTTTTTAGACGTGTGTCTTCACCTATCACAATGTCTCGGATCTTTTCAAATGTCATTTCGTTAGCCCCCATAAAATTTGTAACAGCAGTTATAGTCCCGGACCAACTATCAGGCAATGAAGATAGCAACACCAGAGCTCGAGTCTCATTATCGAATTTTATTCCCACTGATTCTAATCTGGTAAGAATAGACATCAGATCATTAATGTGAGAGGTGACTGAGCTTCCCTCTTTCATTCTCGTCATGAACAGTTCCCTCATCAAGAACACCTTGTTAGCAGCAGACGGCTTTTCATACATATTTGACAGAGCCAACATCATACCACTTGCAGTGGTTTCTTTCATGATGTTAAAAGCAACGCTCTTTGTCAAAGATAACATAATAACCGCTCTAGCTTTCTTGTCCTTGGAATTCCAAACTGTTTCTTCAGCTTTCTCCATACTCTCCGGTTTCTTTTCCAGTACCATATCCAAATCCTTTTGACACAGTAATGCTTCTATTTGCATTTTCCACCAACCAAAATCAGTGCCATTGAACTTTTCGATCACAGTCTTCCCGTCTTCAGCCATATTAGCAAAAGACAAGTCTTCAAGAAACAAGCGTGCTGAACAGTTGATAACCAGTCAACAAAAGGATAGACAAACCAGATCCGGTACTTCCAACCAAAACCCTAGGCGGCGGCGCAAAAACCCTAGGTGACGGCGGCGACGGCAGAAACCCTAGGCGGCGCAGAAACCCTAGGCGGCGGCGGCGGCAAAAACCTAGGCGGCAGCGGCGGCAACCCTAGGCGGCGCAGAAACCCTAGGTACACGGCGGCTTGTTTCGTACAAAATCTTCAAGAACCTGGCTCTGATACCAGTTGTTAGGTATCTTTACGCAGCGGAAATAAACACAAAACACTCGTACGCACACGAAAGCAATAAGAACACGAGAATTTAACGTGATTCGGTCGATGTGACCTACGTCCACGGGCTGCAACTAGGGTTTTATTTATTTGCTCAGTACAAAGATTACAAATGCATGACATGGATATATATATAGAGACTAATCAGGGTTAACAACTTAATGAACAAGAAAACTTAAACATGGGCCCAAGCCCAAAGCCTTCACAACACTGGACCTAGCTATTGTGGTTGTTTTTAATTACTAGCATAACTCTTTCAAGTATGTTAGTACATAAGGTGTTGAGGATAGCACCCATAGTTACTTGTGATAATAAAGATGTCAGGGATAACATTGATCGACGATATTTAATCAAGAATTCACATATGAAAAGGGTTTGATAACTAGAGAATAGGCATTTTAATATATGAATACAAACTATAAATTCACTTAGCTTTGTGCTAACATGTGTGGGATGTATGTCCTAACTCCCAAAGGTGAAGGAGGGGGCTATGGATAAAGAAAAAGGAAATGCACCAACGTAGATAGAGAAGGGGGCAAAGCTTATCAACATGTTATACGTGTGTGTGTGTGTTGACAAGTTGTCATTTTAATAATTGTATAAAGAAACTCTTTGTAAACAATCTTTTATACTTAATACCAAGCATATGTGTTGAGCCATAATATATTCTTAAAGCAAGTTTGTGTACTACAGAGATATGAGATCATTAATTTCTTGAAAAAGTATTTCTAACAAAAACCTTTAAATATAAACATGTGACATACCTCATCGCGAATATGAGTTCGAGCACGAAAGGTTAATCTTTCATGAATATCTGCTAAAATTCTATCCAATGTAGGACGTATACCAGCCAAAGATTCACTTCGTCTGTTGAGTTGTTCTCCTATGACTTCTATTTTAAGAATATCCACAAGTTCGCATAGAACGTCTAAATTCGTTTCATGAATAAGCTTGGGTCGTAATGTATCATACAAGTACGTACATCTGCAAAGCATCTATTAAAATAAGAGAACACAAAGGCTGAAATATAATGGGGATTTGCTATATATTTGAACTTTAAAACTTGATTAACCAGTTTTCAAAACATATTTTGTTAAAGCCTCATCACAAGTGAATCTACATGCTAAAATGGCATTGTCCTTCTAATTGACAACTGAGTTTGTTATTATTGTTTAATGAGCAATACAATCATCAAAAGATGACTATATTATAACAAATACATGTTACATATGGTATCTTGCTAGACTATTTGTTATGCTTGTATATACAGTCAACAAAGGAAAAAAGAACAACACACATAAAAGAAATGCATTAAGAAAATATAAGGAATTTGGTGACACAAAACCAATAGGCCCAAAGCGATATAAGTTAGGAAATGAAGCTTACAAAGGATCAACCAAAGGAGCCAAACTTGAGATATCCTCTGATGTTGATGGGAAGAAATGGTCAAATAGTTGGTGCTCCAGCTGGCAAACCTGTCAAAGTGATTACAAACAGAAATTTGGATACTCATAGTTAGAAGCTAGAATGGATAAATTAGAAACACTCATCATAAGTATTAAGAAACCAAGGGAATATCGCTACCCCATCATTACATTTATTTAGTATAAAGCAGGCTCTTCAACCTCGATTAGTTAAACTAATGCATGCCTTCTATGTTTCCCACGAATCACCATAAGAATGAACTTGGAGAAAATGATCCAGAGAATATTTGAAGCATATTCTCCATTTATGCATAGATCAAACATACTGATTATTCAATATACAAAAAGTTAGTTAAAGTTTCTTAATTGGTCTACAAAAAACTTTATAGAACCATCAGCATGCATCTTTAATAAATTTAAACAGCCTAATCCAGCACTATTGTCCTACAAGGCTACAAAAACTTCATACGTTGTTAAACAAAATTCCTTTTTGCTAGTGAAAATCATAGAGAAAGATCTTCACCATTACCTGCATCAAGTACGCACAACCAGATCTTGTTAAGGAAGGTAACGTCTCCTTTTTGGAATATTCTGAAATCCTTTGTGATACTATGCCTTTTACCTAAATGACACAAGGCAGAGAAACAATTGCAGTTGCTTTAAAGAGAGAAAACTTGCAAAAATGACAAATAAAACAAATAAAATAAAAACTTTGAAATGAATATATCAGCTCACCAAAGATAGACGCTGTTCACAATATATTTTGTGACATTCAGAAAGAATTTGAACATATTCTTTCCTTGAAGATCTTCTTTCGATTTCTTCTAGTACTGGTTTAAGCTGCATATGTGGCTACTGTTAGGTACATTCATCAATGCTGTTAAACATAACTTCCTGGCATAATAGCTTATGCTTGTTCTTATTCTTTTACCGAATGTCAGACGAATATGCTAACCTTGTAAAAGTTGCACATATCTAACATTTATTGCTTCATAAGCTGACAAAATTCTTGAGGTGCTAAAGTGATTATATAGTAAGTAAGCTATTACCTCACTTGCCGCTGCCTTGAAACGAACATAAATGATAGATGCCTCAACACCTTCAGAAACAGCAGCTTTATTTCCATTACTACCACGAAGGGCAGTTTGGACCTGTCCAAAAATAAGTAAGAATAATTTTTGCAAGCTTTGCCATTTTAATAAAGATAAATTGCTTATAGGAAGTATTTTACCTGAGAAGTACTGTTTTTGAGAACAGAAAGAACATGAGCACGTATCATTCCTAGGGCTCGAGACTGTAATTACATTTAACTCGATACAATCATAAGTACGTAAAACCATTAAGAAAATTCAAATTGGGGAATTTAAAACTTGATTTGTAGAAGAAAAAGCATGTTACATACTTGAAGTTGGCGAAATTTGACCAGATAAACGCTGGACTCGGCGTACTGTGGATTATTTTCAACATACCTAAACATTCCAGAACAACAATGCATTTGTATATGAAAAAACAGTAATAAATTAAATCACAAACCAAGTAATACATATAAATGGAATGAAAGGCAAGCACATTTTAACAGGATGCGACAGTTAAAAAAATCCAGTAAAACACTTTTCACTCACCTAGACAAAAAATCATAGTTCTCCTTGAAAAATTAAGGGAGGGGGATGGGAGGAATTACTTTTAGACTATATTAGTATTATGTTAGGGATCCTATATCAATTAGGATTACTTTACTATCCTAGAATAGGTTTACTTAGTTTCAAATATTTAGTTCTAGTTTTGTATATGATAGAGGTATCACTTTACAATCAATTCCAGTTTTGATTCTTTCGTTTATTAAATACGTAATCAACTAACACACAAGCATATGCATAAGAACTAGTATCATGAGCAATTACTTACGAGATGCACTCGTCAAGTTTTTTAAGCTGTGGAAGAAAGTTTTCACTTGCAACATTGGTATTTGAAGAGTAAAAACTAGCAGCAACCTGCAATACACAGAGTAGAACCAAAACCATGCCATTAGCCACATCCATAGATGAAGGCTCAACTTAACAGAGCCTTTATTAGGAAGTAGTTTTTTAAGATATTATACACAGAAATATGATAAAGCAGCAGATTGCAAAAAAAGGGTAAGTTCCTTGAAACACCAACGTACTTCTTCATTTGTCCTACATCAGCCAACCGCTAACATACTCACGTAAATACTATGTGGATCATTTAAATATGGCTTTTTGTTATATTTAGGTCATTCAGTAACCTGATGACCCATTAAGACACTAAGGTGTCGGCAAGCTGTAACCTGAAGATGTGTCATTTATTTTTGTTTCACTTCAATCGTTGAAAGATGATAATTTTGTCGTTCACTAACCGGCACTTCAGCCTCTCAACCGGTCATCGGTTAACAAATGACCTATGTGGAACAAAAATTCATCTTTCAATGGACCATGTGGTAACGTGAGTACATTGGCTGATGTTGGACAAAACAAAAAGTATGTTGGCACTTTATGTAAATTACCCGAGAAAATAATAAGTAAGATAACATGTAGTGTTGCCACTGAGATTTGTAGAAAACAAAGAAGAATGGCCTAAGTAAATTAAGGGAAAAGAATCTTTATCCTCAATATATACCAAGAGCTGGATATTTATTTTAGTGCTTAGAAATTACTGCTTCTTTACATTTAACTAACCAGTAATTTAACTAACCATTAAATTACTGCTAGGAAAGTGATTGCAATAATGAAAACTTCACACCTAGATGTTAATAGAAGGCATCTTATAGAGAGTAAACAACACCAAACTGTTGTTTTGGCAAGTAAAGGTTGTTAAGTTTAATTTACACACATAACCGAAAGCAATAAACGAAAAGTAAGAACACAAGCGATTTAACATGGCTCGGTCAAGGTCACCTACGTCCATGGCGGTAAGTCGCAACTAGGGTTAATGGTAAATTACAAGTACAATGAGATCAACATATATGCAAATACAATTAGGGTTAATCCCTGATTTCTTAATCACTAAGATAATCAACCGGGCCACAAGACACTCGGGCCAGCCAAGCCAAATTTGTGCCCCATCCTCCTAACCGGCATGGACCAATGTGGACCAAGCCTAATAGCTCACAAGAAGCAAACAATGATTCATGACTTACGTTTTCTAGCTCATCAAAATAGTTGAGTTTGTTGCGAAGGGATTCCGCAAACTCGATCAATCTTTGCTTCTCTATTACCTGCAATATAGAGATCGAAGTATAAGATAGATTCAAAAAATCCTCAATTTTTTATTAGAGACGGCGAGAAAAAATTTAATTTTGCAAAAAAGAATATTGGTCATAAAGCTTTGGATTGTCACACCCCCCCCCCCCCCCAAAAAAAAAAAAAAAGAGGAAAAACAAGCTTTAAGGCGAAAGGTGAAAACAAACATGACCTACCATTCGGTCGCATGCATCATGAAGCGTTTTGGTCTTCGTTGCCACAACTTGATGTTGCATTTGTAATTCGTTGAACAAATCAAGGGTTTCATCAACCTGAAAAACATTTATCCATTAGAAAAGTTGTAATATTGGCCTCTATGATGGAAGCCTGGATAATAAAGCTAATAAATGGGCGGGTGAGCCTAGTTAAGAACGGTTCAAAACAGGGAATTTTCAAGGGAATGGAATAGCTCAGGTTGGGACATTTGGTTGACCTAAAACATTTTCTTTTTTTGTCCAAACTTTTTTCATATCAAGTATAGTGGTAGTTTCCACTTGGGAAATCATCAAAAATACGAGATTTATGGGAGTCTACCTGTTGAAGAATACTGTCACATGTTTGTATCCTCTCAGTTAAGGTGTTAACATATTGCTGATACTTCTCTTCTGTCTATGGAATAAACAGATTAGATTTTAAGACAAACAAGAAAACAATGAAGCAGAGAGAAAATGCTAATAACCTCTGATTTCATTGCTGCTTCAAGATCCGTAAACCATTTGTAAAACTGTGAATCAGGCATCCATTAAGTCTTCAGTGAAGTAACTTAACATTCAGTTTTAAATATTACATCTACTAGCTTGCTATGCCTTAGAATGAAAAATGATGAATATTTGTGTTCTCATACTACTACTACTATAAATAGTTTCATTGTAAATAACTTGAGTTATCAGCTAGGTTAAGAACTTGGAAACATGGACCAAAGGAGAAGACACAAAAAAAACAAAAACAAGGAGAAAGAATACATGGTAATTGAACATTTTTGTAGTTCAGGCAAACTCAGCTCTGAAAAAGTTGAACCTTCATCCTATTGTGTAACTATTCTTAACTTCATGAAGTGCATGTTTGCAAGATGACAACACATAATACATAACAGTAGTATGTCATTTTGGCGCAACCACAAATTATTGCAATGCACTTGTGAGCTTAGAAAGATTTATGTTTTAAAGGGTCAACAAAGCTAAGCTAAGAGAACTTAGAAAATGTCCAGCAACAATCTACTTGGGCTCACCTGATACTCGTCTATATATCATATCAAAGTTCCTCATAAACAATATAGCAGACACCTATTGCCTACAAGGCTACACCTCTACCAAGTTTACCTGCCACTTTAATCATAATCAAATTGCAATCATGTTTTTAAATATTGTTCTACTACAAATCAACTTCTGATATTCTTAAACTCACAATAACTTTGAATAACAAAAGGTGCCTCTTATGCAGGATACTCTACAATAGGGATGAGAAACTATAAGGGGAGGAATACAAAAGGAGTAGGGTATTTCCTTTAAAAACATACAAATTTCTCTGAAAAGAAATACCGAAATTCAGTTATAGGTCATTGCGGGCAGGCCTTATTTGCTATTAATTTAGAACTTATAGGTGTTTCACTCTAGTTATAGTCAAAACGCCCAACTCATTTTCTCATGAAACTTCATACTCCTGAAAAGTTTTGTTCCCTAGGAAACTACATCCCAACACAAGCTATTACACCTCAATTTGAAAAAAATAAAAAAAAGGTTATGATTTACCGAGGCATGTTGCTTTTCAAGCAATCTAAATAAACCGATTGAAGGCATTTCTGTCTTCGTTAACACCTTCACACAAGAGAGACCTCTCCCACAACACTATTTCATCCTTAAACAACTAAAAAAAACAGATTTGGGTGCTGCTGTGTTCTTTACTTGTTGCATCTTTATTTTTGTCAATAAGAATATCAACTAATTACTCCATTGGTTTCACTGTTCCCCCACCATCTCATATAACTGAACACAACACGATATTGTACTCTTATTTTTCTCATATAAGTTCATACTCCCGAAAAGTTTTAATAAACACAAGCAATTACACGTTAATTGTGGAAAAAAAACAAATTACACGTTAATTGTGGAAAAAAATGTATTGTGATTTCACTTCTTACAAGCACACATTGCTTTTTAGGCATTTTGAATAAACCCACCGAATGTATTTCTCTCTTTAACTCTTTGTTAACACCTCATACAAGAGAGACCTCTTTAAACAAAAAAAGAATTAGTTGCTACTATTGGGTTTGTGAAGGCTTTGGGCTTGAGCAAGAGTTTTTATGTTCACTAAGTTGTTAACTCTAATTAGTCTCTATATATAGGGCTGCAAACGAACTGAAAGTTCGGCGGGAAGTTCGTTTATGTTCGTTCATTTAGTAAATGAACGAACACGAACAAGAAAATTTCGTTCGTTTAGTTAAACGAACGAACATGAACACGAGCCATGTTCGTTCATTTATGTTCGTGAACGTTCGATAATGTGTTCGTTAATGTCCGTTCGTGAACGTTCGACAATATGTTCGTTTATGTTCGTTAATGTGTTCGTTTATATTCTTAATTTTTGTGTCAGTTATTTTTATGACTATTATATCAAGTATTTTTTCATATTTATGTTAAGTACTTGTTTATTTTTTATTGATTTTGTGTAATGTTTGTAATATAAATGTAAATTTTATTCTAAAATAAATCTATAGTCATTTGTATTCGTTTGTATTCATGAGTTTTTTTTGTGTTCGTCATGTTCATGAACAGTTGTTTGTGTTCGTTTGCTTATGATTGTGTTCATTTGCATTCGGTAAGTGTTCGTGAACAGTTCATGAACATGTTCATTTTCTTAATGAACGAACACGAACAAAGAATCTCGTTCGGTAAGTGTTCGTGAACAGTTCATGAACAAGTATATTTCTTAACGAACGAACACGAACAAGGCCTTGTTCGTGTTCGTTCGGTTCGTTTGCAGCCCTATCTATATATACTCTGTCGTATATTTGTAATTTTTGTACTGAGCAAATAAAGAAAACCCTAGTGCAGCCCGTAGACGTAGGTCACACCGACCGAACCACGTTAAATCATTGTGTCGTTTATTTTCTGTCTGCGTGATATTCGATTGTGCTCGTGTGTTGGTTCCGTTGCGCCGCTTGAAACCTAACAAGTGGTATTAGAACTTTGGCTCGTTCGTTACACACGATCGCACTGAAGAAGCGATTTGTAGAGGTTGGTTGATTACAAGTTCAAAGTTTGAAGTCGGCTTGGTGTTAGAACACGGATATAGCCGTAAGTTTATATCAAAAGAAAAAACACCTCAATTTTTTTTTTTGCATTACTATTTTTTTTGGTTTGAGGTAACAGAAAGAAAAGAAAATAATAATCGTTGGTTGCTTTGTGTTGCCACCTATTGAGGTGTGAAGGCCTTTGGGCTTTTGGATGGAGTTATGGGCCTGGCCCATTGAAGCTTCTTGAAACCCTAATTTATCTCTATATATAGAACATGTCATTGTATTGTAATCTAGTCCCTTGAGCTTAATAAAATACCTAGTTGCAGAGAGTGGACGTAGGTCATCTTGACCGAACCACTATAAATTCTCGTGTTCTTATTGCTTTCGTGTGCGTACGTGTGTTTGTGTTTGTTTCCACTGCGTAAAGATACCTAACAACTGGTATCAGAGCATCAGGCTCTTGATTACTGTTTGAAGATTTCGTACGAAACACGCCGCCGTGTACCTAGGGTTTCTGCCGCCGCCTAGGGTTGCCGCCGCGCCGCCTAGGGTTTCTGCCATCGCCGCCGTCACCTAGGGTTTCTGCGCCGCCGCCTAGGTTTTTGGTTGGAAGTACCGGATCTGGTTTGTCTATTCTTTTGTTGACTGGTTATCAACTGTTCAGCGTGCCTGTTTCTTTTGTTTTTTCTCTGTTTGCTATTATGGCTGAAGACGGGAAGACTGTGATCGAAAAGTTCAATGGCACTGATTTTGGTTGGTGGAAAATGCAAATAGAAGCATTACTGTGTCAAAAGGATTTGGATATGGTACTGGAAAAGAAACCGGAGAGTATGGAGAAAGCTAAAGAAGCAGTTCGGAATTCCAAGGACAAGAAAGCTAGAGCGGCTATTATTTTATCTTTGACGAAAAGAGTTGCTTTTAACATCATGAAAGAAACCACTGCAAGTGGTATGATGTTGGCTCTGTCAAATATGTATGAAAAGTCGTCTGCAGCTAACAAGGTGTTCTTGATGAGGGAACTGTTCATGACGAGAATGAAAGAGGGAAGCTCAGTCACCTCTCACATTAATGATCTTATGTCTATTCTTACCAGATTAGAATCAGTGGGAATAAAATTCGATAATGAGACTCGAGCTCTGGTGTTGCTATCTTCATTGCCTGATAGTTGGTCCGGGACTGTAACTGCTGTTACAAATTCTAAGGGGGCTAACGAAATGACATTTGAAAAGATCCGAGACATTGTGATAGGTGAGACACACGTCTAAAAAGTGCAAATGTTGGATCATCTTCTGAGATGTTACATGTTGGCAGGGGAAGGGAAAATAGCCGAGGCAGTGGGAGTCGGGGAAAGAGTTCAGTTCGGACGCGGAAAAATGTGAGGTGCTAGAACTGCAACGAAGATGGACATGTTAAGAGTCAATGTCCAAAGAAAGGTCTGAACACTACTGCTGAGGATGTCATTGATGGTGACGTGTTAATTCTTGAGGCTGAAAACAATGTGGAGTCTTGGATCATGGATTCTGGTTCTTCGTTTCACGCCGTACACAGCGGTGAAATGATGGTGAATCTGAAAACAGGCGATTTTGGGAAGGTACGTCTCGCCGATGGCAGAATGCTTGATGTAATGGGCATGGGTGATATTCATTTGGTGACTCCATTAGGAACTACATGGAACCTGAAGAATGTCAAGTTGATTCCGGGTTTGAAAAAGAAATTAATTTCTGTTAGTAACTGGATGAACAAGGACTGGAAGTCAAATTTGGTGGTGGTAAATGGAGGGTAATCAATGGGAACCGGGTGATTGCTCGTGGTGATAAGCATGGGTCATTGTACATGGTGGAGGTACCTGCTAAGGGATTGATCAACCCAGTTAAGCAAGTCAAAGTCGGATCGGTATCTAATAAGTTTTTATACCGATTTGATTTTAGTAATATTGATTTTGTATCTTTTCTATTTCTTTTTCGTTGCATCAAAATATGATTGCGCTTGATTGTATTTAATCGACAGAATCAAGTCAAACAAAACAACCAAATCATTAGCTGAATCTGCTGCTAAGAGAGTTCATTTTGCAAACATGAAGTCTGGAGCAGAGATTGTAGCTGAATGGGGTCAGAAGTCTAAACCAGTCAGAGGATTTTGTAACAGTGGGAGCATGGGGCATGTTCCGGGTACAGTCAAGAAGAATCGTTGGGTTTTGAAGACTACGGCTGAAAAATTCTCTCCTGGTGATTGTTTGCTGAATTTGGAGAGTGTTAGTGGTTCTCGGTGTATCTCTGAATCTGGTGGATAGTGTAAACCAGTTGAGACAGAGGATGGGTCGTTGGTGGAATTTGCCACGACTGGGTTGGAGCTCGGGGGAGCTTCAACAGGCCCTTTCAAGTAATTGATGAAAAGGGGCCTCTGCAACTAGGGGATTTGGATTGAAATCTTTGCTTGTTCTTTGGAATTGAAGGCTTGGAGGATTTCTGTTACTTGAAGATTACTGATAATACTAGATGACAGGGTTGCTTTATACTTAGATGGCTAGCTGGAGTATTCTCAAGGCCTTCAAGTGGGAGATTGTTGAGGTGTGAAGGCCTTTGGGCTTTTGGATGGAGTTACGGGCCTGGTCCATTGAAGCTTCTTGAAACCCTAATTTATCTCTATATATAGAACATGTCATTGTATTGTAATCTAGTCCCTTGAGCTTAATAAAATACCTAGTTGCAGAGAGTGGACGTAGGTCATCTTGACCGAACCAATATAAATTCTCGTGTTCTTATTGCTTTCGTGTGCGTACGTGTGTTTGTGTTTGTTTCCGCTGCGTAAAGATACCTAACACCACTTACCATCAAAGAAAACAAACCTTTGTTTTTTTATGCTGCATATCCACGTGAAGGAAGTAAAATTCCTTGGGTGTAAATCACAAAAGGACGAGAAAAAAAATTAAGTTTTCTTTGGTTTTTATTTTTTATGTTTTCGATCTGGAGAAGAAAAGAACTAACGAGTGTTTGAGGTGAAGGAGGTTTGATCGTGTTAAGGTACCGTGTAAACCCTTTGAGCCTTAGATTAGGGTTTGGTGAAGAAGTCGTGGATTCGCCGGGTAAAGGTTAGGGTTTTGTGTTTCAAGTTCAGATTTCTGAGTGTTTATTATCAACTGTTTGGGGAACCATGTTTTGTGAAATAACAGTGTTTCGGGTAAAGATTTGTCTGCAAAGGTTATTTTGTAGGAGCAAATCGGTTAATTGACAATGTTCAATAGAACAGCAGTCAAGTTCAGGCCCATGCCATTATTGTGTCTATTCACTGTTTTGATTTGCTTCTTGTTTGTTGTTTAAGATGGCTAAAGACAAGAATGTTGTGATCGAGAAATTTAATAATTCTGATTTTAGTTGGTGGAAAATGAGAGTAGAAGCATTGTTATGTCAAAAGGACTTAGATATGGTACTAGGAGAAAAACTTGCAAATATAAAGCAAGCTAACTGGGAATGAAAGGACAAAAAGGCTCGTGTGGTTATTACATTGGCTTTGACGAAAAATGTTACCTTTAACATCATTAAGGAAACCACGGCTCCTGGTATGATGTCTGCTTTGTCATATATGTATGAGAAACCGTCTGAGGCTAATAAAGTGTTCTTGATTCGGGAGCTGGTGAACACAAGGATGAAAGAAGGAAGCTTAGTGACTGCTCACATCAACAAATTAAATTCAATCTTAACAAGACTTGTATCTGTTGGAAGTAAGTTTGATGATGAAGTTCAGGCTCTACTGCTGTTGTCGCTGTTTGGTTTGTGAAGGCTTTGGGCTTGGGCCCATGTTTAGTTTTCTTGTTTATTAAGTTGTTAACCTTAATTAGTCTCTATATATATCCATGTCATGTATTTGTAATCTTTGTACTGAGCAAATAAATAAAACCCTAGTTGCAGCCCCTGGACGTAGGTCACATCGACCGAACCAC
This sequence comes from Flaveria sonorensis, assembly GCA_025506505.1. Lineage (NCBI taxonomy): Eukaryota > Viridiplantae > Streptophyta > Magnoliopsida > Asterales > Asteraceae > Flaveria > Flaveria sonorensis. The sequence goes on from CM046439.1 coordinate 7,930,997, forward strand.
GTTAAATTCTCGTGTTCTTATTGCTTTCGTGTGCGTACGAGTGTTTTGTGTTTATTTCCACTGCGTAAAGATACCTAACTGGTATCAGAGCATCAGGCTCTTGAAGATTTCGTACGAAACACGCCGCCGTGTACCTAGGGTTTCTACCGCCGCCGCCGCCGCAATCGCCTAGGGTTCTGCGCAGCAGCCGCCGCCGCCTAGGGTTTCTGCGCCGTCGCCGCCGCCGACTGTGATCGAAAAGTTCAATGGCACTGATTTTGGTTGGTGGAAAATGCAAATAGAAGCATTATTATGTCAAAAGGATTTGGATATGGTACTGGAAAAGAAACCGGAGAGTATGGAGAAAGCTGAAGAAACAGTTTGGAATTCCAAGGACAAGAAAGCTAGAGCGGTTATTATGTTATCTTTGACGAAGAGCGTTGCTTTTAACATCATGAAAGAAACCACTGCAAGTGGTATGATGTTGGCTCTGTCAAATATGTATGAAAAGCCGTCTGCAGCTAACAAGGTGTTCTTGATGAGGGAACTGTTCATGACGAGAATGAAAGAGGGAAGCTCAGTCACCTCTCACATTAATGATCTGATGTCTATTCTTACTAGATTAGAATCAGTGGGAATAAAATTCGATAATGAGACTCGAGTTCTGGTGTTGCTATCTTCACTGCCTGACAGTTGGTCCGGGACTGTAACTGCTGTTACAAATTCTATGAGGGCTAACGAAATGACATTTGAAAAGATCCGAGACGTTGTGATAGGTGAAGACACACGTCTGAAAAGTGCAAATGTTGGATCATCTTCTGAGATGTTACATGTTGGCAGAGGAAGGGAAATAGCCGAGGCAGTGGGAGTCGGGGAAAGAGTTCAACTCGGACTCGGAAAAATGTGAGGTGCTGGAACTGCAACGAGGATGGACATGTTAAGAGTCAATGTCCAAAGAAAGGTCTAAACACTGCTGCTGAGGATGTCAATGATGGTGACGTGTTAATCCTTGAGGCTGAAAACAGTGTGGATTCTTGGATCATGGATTCTGGTTCTTCGTTTCACGCCGTACACAGCGGTGAAATGATGGTGAATCTGAAAACAGGCGATTTTGGGAAGGTACGTCTCGCCGATGGCAGAATGCTTTGATGTAATGGGCATGGGTGATATTGATTTGGTGACTCCATTGGGAACTACATGGAACCTGAAGAATGTCAAGGTGATTCCGGGTTTGAAGAAGAAATTAATTTCTGTTAGTAAACTGGATGAACAAGGAATGGAAGTCAGGTTTGGTGATGGTAAATGGAGGGTAATCAGTGGAAACCGAGTGATTGCTCGTGGTGATAAGCATGGGTCATTGTACATGGTGGAGGTACCTGCTGAGGGATTGATCAACCCGGTTAAGCAAGTCAAAGTCGGGTTCGCTAAATCTGCTGCTAAGAGAGTTCATTTTGCAAACATGAAGTCTGGAGCAGAGATTGTAGCTGAATGGGGTCAGAAGTCTAAACCAGTCAGAGGATTTTGTGACAGTGGGAGCATGGGGCATGTTTCGGGTACAGTCAAGAAGAATCGTTGGGTTTTGAAGACTAAGACTGGAAAATTCTCTCCTGGTGATTGTTTGCTGAATTTGGAGAGTGTTAGTGGTTCTCGGTGTATCTCTGAATCTGGTGGATCGTGTAAACCAGTTGAGACAGAGGATGGTCGCCGGTGGAATTTGCCACGACTGAGTTGGAGCTCGGGAGAGCTTCAACTGGCCCTTCTGGTACTTGATGATGAGGGGTTGCTGCAACTAGGAGATGTGATGGAGTCTTAGCTTGTTCTTTGGGAACTGGAGGCTTGGAAGACTTGTTTAAAGATTACTGAAGTTACTAGACGACTGGGTTGCTTTGTACTTGAATGGCGGGCTAGAATTTATCTCAAAGCCTTCAAGTGGGAGATTGTTGGGTTTGTGAAGGCTTTGGGCTTGGGCCCATGTTTAGTTTTCTTGTTTATTAAGTTGTTAACCCTAACTAGTCTCTATATATATCCATGTCATGTATTTGTAATCTTTGTACTTAGCATATAAATAAAACCCTAGTTGCAGCCCGTGGACGTAGGTCACATCGACCGAACCACGTTAAATTCTCGTGTTCTTATTGCTTTCGTGTGCGTACGAGTGTTTTGTGTTTATTTCCACTGCGTAAAGATACCTAACAGTCGCCTCTGCCTAGTAGTTGGTCTGGAACTGTGACTGCAATTTCAAGTTATGTGGGGACTAAGGGTTTCACTCTTGATGGTATTCGGGATCTAATTATGGGTGAAGATGTCAGAAGAAAGAACTCAGGTGAATAATCAAATAGTGAGTTGTTAAATGTTGGTAGGGGTCAGGATAATAACAGGAATAGTGGGAGTGGGGGAAGGAGTTCATCTAAACCTAGAAAGAATGTGAAGTGGGAAGGAGTTCATCTAAACCTAGAAAGAATGTGAAGTGCTGGAGATGCAATGAGGTGGGACATGTTAAGAGTTAATGTCCAAATAAGAAAAAATTGAACACCGCTGCTAGGGATGTTTCTGATGATGATACATTGATACAACGGGGAAACGGTGGTGAATATGAAACATGATGATTTTGGAAAGGTACGATTAGCTAATGACGAGATACTTGAGGTAACGGGCAGTGTTGTCAATAGCGAATAGCGGTAAATAGCGCCCGCTATTTTGTGTTTAGCGATTAAGTAGTATAAAATTTATGAATGTTTTATATTCAATAAATAAACATGTTTAGCAATAAAGTAGTAGAAAACTTAAGCAAACACCACCAAAATAACTAAAACACTCTATTACTAATCATCTAAATCTCATATTTTCACAAATTGGAGTTAAAAAAATCGCTACCCGGTCGCTATACGCCGCTAACCACCATGTAGCGCCACTTGCCCTATACGCAACGTAGCGTGCTATACGGTCGCCACTGACAACTATGGTGCATGGGGGATATTAACTGGTTACTTCATTGGGAACTACATGCAACCTGAAGAATGTTAGGGTGATTCCAAGGCTGAAAAAGACACTGATTTCAATTGGTCAGCTGGATGAACAAGGACTAGAAGTAAGGTTTGGTGGTGGTAAATGGAGGGTGATTAATGGTAATCTCGTTATTGTTCGTGGTATAAAGCGTGGGTCATTGTATATGGTTGAGGTACCTGCTGAGGGATGTATAACTGTCCCAGTTAAGCATGACAAAATCTGGTTCGCTAAATCTGGTGCTAAAAGAGTTCATTTTGCAAACGTGAAGTCTGGAGCAAGGATGTTAGGTGAACGAGTTCGAAAGTCTAAACCATTCAGAGGATTCAGTGATAGTCAGAGCATGAAATGTGTTCCGAGTACAGTTACAAAGAACCATCGGGTTTTAAAGACTAAGACTGAAAAAGTCTCTCCTGGTGATTGTTTGCTGAATTTGGAGAGTGATAGTGATCCTAGGTGTATCTTTGAATCCGGTGGAATGTCCAAACCGGTTAAGATGGAGGATGAGTCGTTAGCGAGACTCCAAGATTGAGTTGGAGTTCGGGGGAGCTTAAACTGGCCCTTCTGCTACTTGGTGATGAGGGGTCGCTGCAACTAGGAGATGTGATGGAGTCTTAGCTTGTTCTTTGGGAGCTGGAGGCTTGGAAGACTTGTTTTAAGATCACTGAAGTTACTAGACGACTGGGTTGCTTTGTACTTGAATGGCAGGCTAGAATTTATCGCAAAGCCTTAAAGTGGAAGATTGTTGGGTTTATGAAGGCTTTGGGCTTGGGCCCACGTTTAGTTTTATGTTCACTAAGTTGTTAACCCTAATTAGTCTCAATATATACCCTGTCATTATTTGTAATCTTTGTACTGAGGAAATCAAGAAAACCCCAGTTGCAGCCCGTTAAATCCTTGTGACGTAGGTCACACCGACTGAACCACGTTAAATCCTTGTGTCGTTTATTTTTTGTTTTCTGCGTGATAATCGCTTGTGCGTGTTCATGTGTTGGTTCCACTGCGCCGCTTGAAACCTAACAGCTACACCCTTCTTTCTATGCTTCATCTTTCTTTTTGTCAATAAGGATATCATCGAAGTGCCTCCATTGGTTGAATTCTCCTCTTTCTCGTATAACCAAACACAAAACTATATTGTACTCTTATTTATTATTCCTCAAATACCCACAACTAATCCATTTTAGAAACATGTAATCACCCCAAAGCATTCCATAAATCAGCAGTCACTTTTCAGGATTGCTCCCAAGCAAAGTATCCACAAGAAAGAAAGAATTTGCATTTTATACGCATACTTGAATAACATTATATTCAACTTTGTCTAAGGCATGCTGCTATTATGAACATAAAGGAGAATATTCAGACTGAAACCTGTCTCATACCTGGTTTGTATTCACCAAAACTCCATCTATTTCCCCAGATTCTTCCACAGTTCCAGGTTTTGTAGAAATAGATAAACCATTAGTCTCTCTGGATATATTTTCCTGAGACTATAAATCAAATTATTGATTTTAGAATGAAACAGTTATGCCATACACATAATGTGCATCCAACTAAATTCTTTACAAGCAAAAACTCACCAGTTTGGAAGGAAATGGTCTCTCCACAACCGCATGAGAGAGTGCTAGTATTGCTGCTTGTTGCTGCTCAGTCAATGGAGCATTCTGTCCAATAAAACAAGCACTTGGTAAGCACGGAGCACCCACCTAATAAAATACTTTAAAATATTTCCGTGTGTAGGATGTGCACAAGTTATAAAACAACAATGTGAGACAGATATAACTTTCATATCAAATTATCTAAAAATGCACTTCTCACAACAATCTATATGTAAGTACGTAACTACTAGATAATGCACTTCTCACAACAATCTATATGTAAGTACGTAACTACATCTCTTCTCTCTGCTTCTGTTCATGGGCATCCTTATCGAGTTACTACATAGATTGGTTTATACATGAACATGCATAAACTCAAACCAGTAATCAATAAACAGTTATTTCATGCTTAGCATGCCATGAAAGCATCTCAAAGTTTCATCGCATCAGTCTTGTGGACTTTAGCAACAATACCCTTATTTTCCTACCCCCCATGCCATCACCAAGCTATCATGTTCTTCTGTGTACAAATAAAAACTTATCAACTTCCTTAAATTCTCAAGTCTAAACATAAAACTGAGACAGGTAAAAACAACAATGTGAGACAGATCCGACTTCCATATCTAAAAAATGCATTTCTCGCAGCAAGCTATATGTAAGTATGCATTATGTAACTACATCTCTTCTCTCTGCTTCTATTCATGGGCATCCTTTTTGACTCTCACAGTTACACATCTCACTTATCTTTGCAACTTGTGGAAACTGAAGTTCAACTTCCAAATGAGAAGTTCTAATCTTAAGATTCCAGTGAGCAATGCCAATTAATATTCACAAATCAAAACTATCAAATCCGTGCTAAAAATAATGCTTCCAACACATCGATTTCAGATGAGCATAATAAACTACACGAAAGCAAATTCAAATCACTATAAACAAACAGAAACACAAATTGACAAGAACAAAACCTGTTCCCACGTTGAAGCGAAATTATAGCCTCTGGAAACAGCATCTGGATTCGGAACACCAGCTCTACTCGCAGTAGTCATATTCCTACTCGAAACCTGATCGTCGTCGTCGTCGTCGTCGCCATTGAGGGAAGACAGTTGAAATGTTGAGAAATCATCAACTGTAACTGAATTAACGATGAAGAAATGAACGAGATCTGAAATAAGTACCTGATCCGAACACAAATCGTCGTACTCGATTCGAAATTGGTATGAGATCGAGTTTCGCGTTGGCCGGAGATCGGAGATCGGAGATCGATTACAGTTCGATATTGATTTCAGTGTGTGTTGAGGTATCTGAAATGTATTAGAACAAATGGAGATGAAAGGTCCTTCAACTAACGCGTATTTTGCAAACAGCCCTTGATGTATGTATTTTGCTACAAAATATCCCTTTTAAGTTATTGTTGTACAAGTTTGAGAATTCTATAATTTCTGTTTTGGATTTTTTTTTTTTTTTAGTTTTCAGAGCATAGATGATTTATATTCATAAAAAAAAAATTCAAAACACACACATATTTTGGGTTTGGGTTTGGGTTTGGATTTGGATCTTCTTATATATAAATAAAAAACTGCTAAAAGATATATATAAGTATGAGATTTAGGATGGTGCAAATGTCCAACTATCTGAATCTATAAAATATCATTATCCGAATCTGAATCGTAAAATTCAAATATCCGAACTTTTGATATCTAAATTTTGTATAATTTGACACCCATAGTTAAATGTGTTAAATATGTTATACCATTTATTTATTCCAACATTAATAGTTTCTCTCTTTTCACCCATACAACCCAACAAAAATCAACTTTTTACTCTTATTCACTACCTCATCAATTTAAATTTAATTATATAAATATAATTTAGAGTAAATTATAAATTTTGTTTTTTAAGTATATTTAAAATTATAAATCTTGTCCTTAAACTTTGATAAGTACACTGAGCGTCCTTTATTTGAAAATTTATCACGCTTTATGCATTTCTACTAACTAAAGTTAACTTTTTCTGTTATTTTGTATGAATAGACCATTTTGCTCTTACCTCTTAAAGGACGAAATCTACAATTTTCATTAATCTTTTACTTTTTTCATTTTGTTTTTATATTATTTACTTTATCTTTTTAATCACTTTTTATTTTATAAACTTATTTAAAATATTATTACTTAATTATTTTAATCTTTTTTTATAAAATATATTTTTATCTATAGGTTTTTAATTTATTATATTTTTTTGTTTATAAAAATTAGTTATCTACCTTACTAATCATATAAGAACAAATTGGAGAGTTCAAAATATTTTTTTTTATGTTATAAAATTTAAACTAGTAATCAATTTTGTTTCACTGTCGTTTTTTTATTACCTTTCTGGTATAAGAATTTTTAACTATGTTAGTTTGACTTACGGTTTATATTAGAAATCTATTATAGACCGTATGATTTTGGTATGTGACTTTTTATATTTTAATTGGTTATAATTATTCTAAATTGAGCTATACGTATAATTAAACTTTGATTAATATATGGAGTATTTAAGTGTTTTTACAGTAAAAGGTTTAATAAGCTTAATCGTAAAACCAAACCAAAGTAAATCCCTTAGTAATTGTTTGGTTCGGTTTTGTTTTAATTTTAACTAGTTTGGTTTTGATTTTCATTGATAAAAAATCATTATTAACAGTTTAAATAAAACCCCAAATAAAAGTGCATTTAATTAAAGAAAAACTGAATGATTTGTTTATTTAAAAACTCTGAGTAGTTGTTTAGAAACCTTTTAGTATTTTTTATATTAAATTAAAGTTACGAGCTATCACACTATATTTATATTTAAAAACAAACCATTTGATTGACTACGAAGAATTAAAAATTCATATCATAAACCGAAATCTTACTTTCTCCAATCGGTTTCGAATATAAACCTTAAACCAAATAATTTGAAACGACTTAAAAATCTTGTACCAAAAAAGTTAAAAAGCAAGTTGTCTAATTTCTGTTAGTATTATTACAGTGGTAATGAACAAAATGAACAAACAAAAATAAATTTATAAAAAAATAAACATTCATAAATAAAATTAGATTTTATAAAAGAATAAAACTAAATTATTGCTAATATTAATGAGATTTAAAAAAAAAAGTAAAGAAAATAAAATTAAAAAACATAAAGAAAGAAAATAAAAGATTAATAATAACACATATCGTCATTTTGAGGGTTAAGAACAAAGTGATCATTTAAAAAAATAAGTTTATAAAAATAAAAGTGATTAGAAAAGAGGAAAAAACAATAAAGAAAAGTAAAGTAAATAAAATAAAAACAAAAAGGAAAAAAAATAAAAGATTAGTGAAAATTATTGATTTCGTCCTTTAAGGGGTAAGGGTAAAATGGTCGTTTACAAAAAACTAACTGAAAAGTTAACTTTTGTTAGTAGAAATGACATAAAACGTGATAAATTTTCAAATAAAGGACGCTCAGTGTACTTATCAAAGTTTAAGGGCAATATCCATAATTTTAGGTATACTTAAATGATAAAATTTGTAATTTACACTATAATTTATGATTAAATTTATACAAGTTAAATACACGGATGGTTCCAAAGCATGATTTTAAGGTTGGTCCAGAGACATCATTTATTATAAGTTTTCATATTAGGTATATCAAGTTATAACAAATTTATCTCTGATATAGAGATTATATTTTTCTATTAGGTGGTTGTAAAATAAAAAAATACCATTGCTAAAGGATAAAATAATATTAATGTTATTTAAAAAAATAAAATATGATTTAGTATTGCTTTTAATATGTTTATTAAAACAATTTAACCATGCCCTTATATCTACGTCACACATCTTGAAACCTACCACCACTAACACCTACCACCACCCACCATCGCCAACACCTTCCCCCACCCACCACCGCTAACACCTTCCACCACCCACCATCTTTAACACCGCCGCCACCCACCATCTTTCATGCCATCGTTGGTCCACCAACTACACACACATATACAGTTTTAAAAGGTTTTGTTCTAAGGGTAGGGTTATAGTAAAAAATGTATTTAAACTAAAAAGCCTAAGAAAGATTATGGGCTTGACATGTGTCTTTCTATTGTCTTAAAAAGAGGGGCATTTTGGTCATTGTGTCAACTACGTTAGCTCATTGTGTCTTATACGTTCATTGTGTCAAATATTAGTTCATTGTGTCATATATTTTACATTATTTGTTATATGTATTCATCATTATGTTTTACGTTTAGATTATTTTTGTGTTATTTTTATCATTGTTTCTATAGATTATATAAACTTGTTATCTATCATCATATTTTACAATTAGAAGTACACAATGATATACTTTCATCGTTGTATTTTTCAAGACTCATAGTGTTGTTATCATTGTTTTTTATATATTATATAAACTTGTTGTTATCTATCATTGTGTTTTACAATTAGAAGTACACAATGACGTCCAAAACTCAGTGCTCAAGATAACACAATGACGTCAAAAAACACAATGAGACATTGTTTTATTTTGTCATTGTTGTTAATGTATTAGATTAATTCATTGTTAATTTATTATTGTGTTTTACATACTAAAGATACACAACAATGTTATTTCACCATTATATATTTTTATAATCCATCATGTAAGGTTTATACTTAAAGGCTAATACAACCAAAGTATCCAAAGAGCTCTCAGCATGCATGTATGAATTACAGAGTAAAGCTACTTTGGAAGTTTTACACTACTCAAATAAAACAAACTAAGTGTAAAATCTTCCAAAGCCAAATGACAAAATCTTATGAAGCCAAAGATGAAGTCTTCCGAAGCTTCAGAGACAAAGTCTTTCCAAGCCAAAAACTTATTTCTTTCGAAGACAGAGAAGACATGCTTTCTCTGATCACCTTTTGACAAAAGCTGAACAACTTTCTGCTGCCACCTCTGAAGACTCACCAACTTAGATAAGTTGGTGAAAAGGTCCATGCTTTTGTCAAGTGTAGATTATGGTCATTGGTTTGTAACTTTCTACTTTTGTACCTTTTATCCTTTTTGTAATATATTAGGATGTGAGCTATGGCATGTCATAGTCTCTAGTCAAAAGACAATCTGTCTTTTGACTCTACATTGATCTTATTGTCTAGATTAGTGTTTCCAGCTGGCCTTCAAAGTATGGTCAGTTGTAGGATGTAGTCTAAAGTGTCTAAAGTATTTGTATCTAAATGTATGCTTTGTAACACTTGTAAGAACTTGAGAGCAATATACATCATTCTTGAAAACCATATTTGAGTGTTCTTGTTCTTTTACTTGTGTTCTTTGTATCATCTAATCGGTTCCCTATTTGATATGCTACGTGTTTAATATCTCTCCACCTTGTGAAAATGTTGCATTGACCACCCTTCATCAGTTTTGCAATTGGTATCAGATCATTTCAGGCTCTTGATTGTAAGATCTCGCCATCTTTGATCACTTCAGTTTCACAGAACACTTAACAACTCAAATGGCAGTTCTTACTAAAGCTGATATGGAAACCGGTACTATGGAAAAGTCTCCACTGATCACTCCTGATGTCTTTGATACTTGGTGCCAACGTATGGAAGGGATCATCAAGTCTCAAGACAGCAGGATGTTGAGATCTGTTGTCAAAGGACCTCACATCCCATTCAACTCTTCAGCCACTGCTAGAGGTAGAATGATACCAAAGGAAATGGTTGACTATTCTGAAGAAGACTCAAAAAGAATAGATATAGATCAGAAGGCCATGACCGCTCTTCAAACTGCTCTTCCTAACTCCATATACAGATGCTTTAAGAAGTGCAAGACTGCTAAGCAGCTCTGGGATGCACTGAAGCTGATGTATGAGGGGTCTGATAAAGCCAAGGAGAACAAGAAAGATATCATGAAGCAGCAGTTTGAAAACTTCACCTACAAGATAGGTGAAACCATGACTCAACAATACTTTAGGTATGTTGCGATTATGGATACTCTGACTGATGTTGGTGTAAAGTTTGAAAATAGAAACATAGTGAGGAAGTTCATGTTCTCTCTTCCCAGACAATGGACTCACTACTGTATGGCCATTAAGAGAACTAAAAACCTCTCTACTCTTACTCTCACAGAGATATATGGTATCCTTAGTGGGTACCAGATGGAGATGAACTTGCAAAATCCATCCAATAGCTGTTCTAACAACTAGCAGAGTTCAGCCTTTCATATGGTTGAAAAGAATAGCATAGAACCACAACGTCATCTCATATGCTTCCCTGAGAACTCAAGAAAGGGTCCTTTCATCACCTTCCCCGAGACACCAAGGGAGAGCCACATCCAAGGAAGCCTATTCCAAGAGACAAGCTCTGGACAAGCCTTTGTGTCTACTGATGAAAGTTGTGGCAACTTTCTTTTTACTTTTGAAGACTTGGACTGTATCCATCTAGATGAACTGAATATATGGAGATAGTCCAGTAGATGGCTCTTCTCACTCACAGGGCCAAGAAGTTCTACAAGAGGACAGTGAGAAAGTTTCCAAGCAATGTGGCCAGTGGAACGTTTAGACTGGACAAAAGCAAAGTGAAGTGTTACAAATGTAACCATATGGGCCATTTTTCTAGAGAGTGCAAGGCACCAAGATCAAATGGTGGCCAAGCACAATCCAGGCTAAACTACACTGATGCAGCTCCAAGAACTGAGAAGCCAAGCCAACCCAAACAACATGCTGCTGTCGCTGTTGAAGAAGGAGGCTTTGACTAGAGCTTTTAGGTGGAAGATGATTCTCCAAACCAAGCACTCATGGCTGATCATGAGGAAGCTAAGGTATTGGAACATCTGTATACCTATGGATGCATTGCTAAAGTTAACATGTATAGGTCCTATAATTTAGAAGTAAGATCTGAACTTGAGTCCTTGAACATCTTAAAAGCTAAATTTAAAAGAGCTAAAAATGATTATAAACCTAAAATAGAAGATTTAAAGAAAACCATTTTAACTCTTAAACATGAGCACACAAATTACAGGACTCAGATCAAGGACCTCATTACCAAATTAACTGAATGCCAAGCTGATCTTGTGATCAGCAAAGCTAAGGCAAAAAGGTGTGTTCTTGAAGAGGAAACCTCCAAGAACATAATATCTTCATCCATGCATGCAAAGATTTCTTATCAGAACAGGCAAGGATTGGGTTCAAGTGAGATAGCTCCTCCACACACATTGTTATCTGTAAGATCTGCAAGGTGTGAAACTTGTCAAGATGAGTTGTCCTCCATAGATCCCATTCAAGAAGAGGATGAAGATGAAGAGGAGGTAGTGAAGGATGAACCTGAGGTGAGTGACAAGGGTTGTCCTGAGAAGGGACACTATTCTCCTGGAGAAAAGAATGAATCCAGGATGACCAAATCTGCAAGGAAGAACTTGATCAGGGCAGCCAAAAGAAAATCCAAGAAAGCCCAAGAAATCAAGGCCACCTTCAACTCCAAGCAAAAGCAAGTTTTCATCTCTGCTGAATTTGAAGTGGTAAAGACTGAGGACACAACCATGGACTCTAGTACCAGGAGTTCTAGTTCATGTCCAAGTCATCCTGATTCAAAGAAGAAGACTAATAAAATGTGCACCACTGCTGCACAGCTTGAACCATCTAGTTCCAAAAGCAAGCCTCATCCCAAGAAGCCTGCTACATCATCTGTAAAGATGAAGAAGGAAGTAGAAAGTGATCATGCTCAGCCTCCTCTCAAAAGAAGACTCTCAGAAGTATGCCAGCTGAATACATCATGTGTGGTAGTACTTCTCAATTTGCCAAAGATTGTATCTACAATCCTAAAAGTACCATCCATATAAACAAGAAGAAAACTTCTGAGAAGAAGAAAGAAAACAACTTTGGAAGGAAAATCTCTTCCTTTCAGAAGCTCCAAAGTGAAGAAGAAGATAAGTGAAAACTTACCTTCAAAAGAAATTTTGGTCCTAGAAGAGAGGAATGCTTCCGAAGTAGCGAAGTCTGATGCAATTGATGCAAAAGCTTCCGAAGGTCCAGTCTCCAAAACTTTCGAAGTTATCAAGACTTCCGAAGTGTTGAAGGCCAAGTCTAGTCTTCCAAAGATGGTGTGAAAGATGAAGGAAGGCCATGTGACTGAAAGTTCTTCATCAACAACAGCAAATGATCCTTAAAACTTGCATATAGGATCAATCACTGTTGCATTATCTTCTATCCACTTTGACAAGCCCAAGACCAATAAGGCTTGGGTTTCCAAATGTAACTAACCATCTCTTTTTTTGCAGGAACAACTAAAGACTAAAGGAAATGTATGGATCATTGACAGTGGCTGTTCCAGGCACATGACAGGCAATGGCTCTTTTCTTCAAAACTTTGCCAGAAGTGATAGGTGGCCAGTTGTATTTGGAGGAGAATCTGGTGGTTACATCACTGAAAGGAGCAGGGTCACAAATGATAAGCCCAGCATTAAAAAGGTAAACTTTGTCAAGGAGCTTGGGTACAATCTTCTGAGTGTATCCCAATTTTATGATCAGAGTCACATCATGCTCTTTACTAAGCATGAGTGCATTGTTCTCAAGCCTGGGGTGATCATTCCTCAAGAGCATATCCTGCTCAGAAGCCCCAAAAAAAGGAACATGTATAAGATGGATTTGCAAGAAACATCCCCTTCAGGAGAAGTTTCTTGCTTTCTATCTAAAGCCAATAGTGATGAGTCTTTGTTTTGGCATAAAAGAATGTGCCATGTAAACTTTAAAAACATGAATGTATTAATCAAGAATGATTTGGTAACTGGAATGCCAAAGAAAGAGTTTACAAGTGATGACCATTGTGTTGCATGTCTGAAAGGGAAGCAACACCAAAGTGTCTCACAAGCCAAAGGAAATGAACTCCATCGCTACTTCCCTACACTTATTACATATGGATCTCTTTGGCCCCACCAGTGTAATGAGTTTAGGAAGGACCTCTTATTGCTTGGTGACTTCACAAGATATACTTGGGTCTTCTTCCTTAGAACTAAGGATGAGACTCCTAAAATCTTGAAAAACTTCATTTTGAAAATTGAGAATCAATGTGATCACAAGGTCAAGACCATAAGATATGATCAAGGAATAGAATTCAAAAACCAAATCCTTGATACATTTTGTGATGAAAAAGGTATTACAAGACAATATAGTGCTCCCAGGACTTCTTAGCAAAACGGTGTTGCTGAGAGGAGAAACAGGACACTTATTGAAGCTGTAAGAACCATGTTATCTGACTCTAAATTGCCCATCACCTTCTGGGCAGAGGCAGTCAACCCTGCCTATTATGTGCAAAACAGAGTTTTAGTAGTCAAGACTCATGGTAAGACTCCTCATGAACTGTGGCACAAAAGGAGACCTTTCATTGGCTTCCTCAGATCATTTGGATGTCCTTGCACTATCTTGAATACCAAAGATCAAATAGCCTAATTTAATGAGAAATCAGATGATGGACACTTCATTGGATACTCTTCCCAAGCCAAGGCTTATAGAGTATACAATCTTAGAACAAGAGAGTTGAGAAGTCAGCCAGTGTGACCTTCAATGAGCACACACCCAGTGTGAAAGGTTCTGGTCCTTATTAGCTGTTTGATCTTGATTTAGTTACCAACTGTTTTAACAAATCTTGTGAGAATGTTTCAGGATCTACAGGTATCTAAATAACAAGATATTCTGATCCAAGATTTGAACTGAGAAAACCAAGTGTACAAACTACTTCAGCTCCAGTGGTAACTAGCCCTGCAGTTGGAAATCATGTCAGCACAACCATGACAAATTCTTCAGCTGATACATCTGAGGTGCTTATAAATTCCAGCATAGAGGCGCAGAACTTAAATGAAGGCATTTCCAATGTGGGAGGAGATAGAGGTGGTGATAGTGATCAGGAGTTTCTTGATGCTAATAACCACTCCATAAAAGACAAAATCAATGATGTAACACACTCATTAGATCAATTTTCACTTGATAAGTGTGTTGATGTGGTGAATGAGTCTCAAGCACCAGATCTGAATTTCATGAATGTAGATCTGTCTAAATGACTTGTTGTGATTCCTCAACTAAGAATCCACAAGTCCCATCCCACCACAAACATCATTGGAGATGTTGAAACTGGGGTGAGAACAAGACGACAAACTCATGATAAAAATGTGTGTCTTCATTCTTGTTTCTTGTCCCAGATAGAGCCTAAGAAGAATGAAGAAGCTTTGAAAGATGGAATTTGGGTTGAAGCAATGCAGGAGGAGCTGTTTCAATTCAAGAGACAGAAGGTTTGGAATCTATGTCCTCTTTCTCAAGGGAAGACTACCATAGGTACCAAGTGGGTTTTTAGGAACAAGAAGGATGATAGATGACTTGTCATCAAGAACAAGGCAAGACTGGTTGTTTAAGGATACACACAAGAAGAAGGGATTGACTACATAGATGTTTATGCTCCTGTAGCAAGACTTGAAGCTGTTAGAATATTCCTGGCTTTTGCTGCATCCAAGGATTTCAAGGTCTACCAACTTGATGTCACGTGTGCCTTTTTATATGGGGTGATTGATGAAGAAGTGTATGTCAAACAATCACCTGGCTTTGCAAACCCAGATCATCCTGATTATGTCTGCAAGCTTGACAAAGCTCTCTAGGTTGCATCAGGCTCTAAGGAAGTGGTATGAGACACTATCAAGTATCTCTGTCAGCATGGGTACAAGAGAGGTACTATTTATGGAACACTCTTCATCAAAGGAACAGGAAATGACTTGATGCTGGTTCAAGTTTATGTAGATGACATTATCTTTGGGTCAACTAATCCGAAGCTCTGCAAAGACTTTGAGAAGCTGATGAAGAATAGATTTAAAATGAGTGCCATGGGGGAACTAAATTTCTTTCTAGGAATTCAAGTGAAGCAGGTTAACAATGGAATCTTCATAAACCAGTCAAAGTACGTACAAGACATACTTACCAGATTTCATATGATTGAGTGCAAGGTTGCTAACCCATAGCCAAAAACCACTCTCTAGGACCAGATCTTGAGGGGAGAGTGTGTTGATGAACATCTATACAGGGCTATAATTAGGTACCTTATGTACCGCACAGCCAGCAGGCTTGATATCATGTTTGCTACATGTATTTGTGCAAGATATCAAGCCAACCCCAAGATGTCACACCTGGTTGCTGTCAAAAGAATTCTTAGATATCTTAAAGGTGCTCCCAAACTAGGCCTTTGGTACCTAAAGAATTCTGACTTCAATCTGTGTGCCTATACGGATAGTGACTGTGGTGGCTACAATATGGCTGTAAAGTCTACATCTGGGAGATGTCAATTTCTTGGTGGAAGGATAGTCTCATGGCAATGCAAGAAACAATCATGTGTGTCTACATCAACTGCTGATGCTGAATGCATTACTGCACAAGCTACTGTGCTCAAGTGCTTTGGATTCAGAATCAGATGCTAGACTATGGATTCAACTTCAATGAGACTCCTATTCATATAGAAAACAACATTGCTATCTCTATTACAGAGAATCCTATGCAGCACTCAAAGACAAAGCACATTAATATCAGGTATCATTAGATTAGAGATAATTTTAAAAAAAGATTGATAAAACTAGTCAAAGTTAACACAAATGAATAATATGCTAATCTGTTCACAAAAGCTTTTGATGAGCAGAGATTTAAATATCTTGTATCAGATATTGGGATGATTAACTTTGAGTAGATTTTTCTTAAACTAAACTCAAGATTATTTTTAATAATATGTGTCTTAAGTTGTCTAAATCATCACCATATAAGCCTATTTTACTTTGAAAGAAATTTTTTAAAACTGATATCCCTTAGAATTTTAAGAATTTTGAAAAAATTTCCTTTCGGAAAACATCAAGTTGTCTTCGAAAGAAAATTATGTATTCAAAACAAATAACTACTTCTGAGAAATTAACCTTTGGAAGAAATTTTGATATATCTTCCGAAGCTTATTTTTCTCATTAAGTACTATATGCATTGAAGGACCATTTTCTTCCGAAAGCAATTAAGTCTCGGAAGCTTTATTCTCACTTGAATAAAATTTCTGATATTTGATATCTTCCGAAGCAAAATTTATCTAGGAAGTAAAATTACTCTAAGTAGTTGTCTTTCGAAGCAAATTCTTGAAAAGCTATGGAATATCTTCCGAAGCCAAATTGGCTTCAGAAGTTTTTCTCAAAACTTCCAAAGACAAATTACCTTCGGAAGATTTTAGACTTCCAAGAAAACTACCTTTTTGGGTACTTTTTCAGAGGTGGGACCGACATCCTGATGTCAAAGTTTATCCTTTTACATTAACTTTCTCAAATCCATATCATATATATTCGTACAACAGTTCCCTCTCTTCACTTTCTCCTTCATCCACAAAGATTCAAACCCTAAATTCACCTATAAACCGACCTTGTTCTTACCTTCCTTCATCTCAAAGCTACTCAAAATGGCCAACCCTGATCCACGAAACCAACCTGATTTCTCCATCCAACTACTTCACCTCCCTCACCATAAATCCTCCACTATATGCATATCAGCTTTTGGAGTTTTGGATGACCTGCCAAGAGGTTATTATGGATGGGGAGAAGGCACTGTCTTCCACAGTGCAGGGCAGGACAATTTTTATCACTCCAGCCGCCATTCGTACACATATAAGGCTAGATGATGAAGAAGGAGAATTGTCCTTCCTAAAATCTGTTGTGTGCCAGTCCTTCAGGCAGATGGGCTATGAGGGTGATTACTCTATAAGAACCTTCAAGAAAGGGAAGGTCTCCTCCTAATGGAAGTACCTCCTCCATGTTGTCATTCACTGTCTATCAAACAAACATGGAGGTTGGGATCAAATTCCTGAAGACCTTTCCTACGTAGTCCATGGATTGGTACAAAAGGTCAAGTTCAGGTACTCACAATTTGTATATACTAATTTACTTGCAAACTTGGACTCCTTAGAATATTATATGTTCCCTAGATATGTCCATTACATTCTTAACTGTGAACTGGGCTCACTGTTAATGTTTAAAATTAGGACAGATGAAGCCTGACATCTTTAAAATAATGTGAAAGCCAATCGTTGGCTTCTCAGGAGTAGAAACAACCCTGGTCCTAAAAATGTTAGAGCTCATTGCTCAAGGTGACAACTTAGCAACACAAGCTAATGTTGAACCCACACCTTCCACATCTACACCACCTACACAGCCACAAATTACCATCACCTACCAAAGAGAATCCAAACGAATCCTTGCATAAGCTACTCAGGTTGTGCAGGCCCCCATATACTCACCCATGCAGGAGGAAATGGACACTAGAGCTCCCACTTCCTCTGAGGAGCAAACCAATCCCATCATTTCAAGGATCAGTGTTGAGGTTCCTCATGCTCATCCTGATGAGCTCATTACACCAACACCAACCTTAAGCCTTCACTCAAAGTCTCAAAACTCTAATGAACAACCTTTAGAGGAAAGCTACCATCCTCAGCCTCTAGACCTCAATCAACCCATACCCAACCTTGAATTCTATAATGATGAAGACATGTGATTTAGTGAGTACCATGAGTCTCTCTTCTCTACCCCTGCTCAAGGAGAGATGAGTGCTCCTGACTCACCCATGTCTAGCCCACATCATCCACCCATAACTAAGGTGGATCTCCCTGAACCAGTTCAGGAGGTTTATATGGAAGAGGCTCACTTCTGCAAGTGATTACATCTTTAATACCAGAACCATAGCAACCCAGCCCATTGACACTTCAACTGAAGCTGTCATGGTGCAAGGGAAATCCAACAGCCAAGAACTTAGTGCTGGTGATAAGGAAGAAGACTTTAGTCCTATTTTCTCATACCCCAGTGATTCTTCAAATGAAGATGAGGGGAGTCTGAAACTAAAGGTGCAACAACCGACTAAAACCTGCACCTATTTAGTCTCAAAGGTCAGTCGCCTGGAATCTCAGGTGACTACCTTACAAAAGAGGGTCAATGACCAACAACTTGAGATCACCGATCTCAAGGGCAAGTTAGCTGAGAGACTACTAAGGAAGACTCAACCAGGGCCATAAGAACCTGTGGATGTAGTGGACTTAACCTTTAGCTCACCTATGCAAGAAGGTGATGCTACCAAAAAGGAGGATAAAGTCCTACCAACAATCACAAAACCTGGGAGTTCTTCTCAGAGTATGGACATAGAGGATTCACCACCCTCACTTGCAATTGTCCATACTTAGCAACCTCCTCAAGTTCACATTGATGTGGACTCACTCATACAAAGTCTGTTTGAGGAGGGAATACCAAGGGCTATGTCTACTCCATCTGACCTTACTGAAAACCCAATAGTGGGATGGAGATATGATGATCAAAGGAGTGCCTTAGTAATCTCTAGGTCTCAGGGGCAGCAAGAGATTTTCAACTTCTACACCCTGAAATACTATGAGAGCACATATCTAGTTGACCTCCCACTTACCAACCCAAGTCAAAATAGGCAAGCTACAAGGTTGGCTGATAGGATTCAACAAAGGGTACTTGAAGAGTTCAAGCTGAGAACAAGACTATATAGACAGAGGTTGCAGGCAAGACTGTTGGTCAAATTGGATGTTGAGGTGGACCCTAAGATTAGCTTCGAAGGGGAAACCTTGGCTGAAGGCCCAGCAGTTGAGCCTGTGAACCTTGAGATGATAGGAACTGCTTCAGCACCCATTACCCTCAGTGAGGCACCAGCTGGTGAAGGTGTCTCACAGCCTTTCTCTGGCTAGAGCCTGAGTGAAGAACCAAGCAATGAAGGCCAAAGCTCTCTCCAACCTGAGTTCCACAGGCCTGTGAGTGACAAAGGTAAAAGGAAGATGACTCCTGAGGAGATTGAGGAGGTGAAAAGAGAGAGGAAGGGAAAGCTAAGGGGAAAGAGTTCAAATGGGTCCCCAGGCTTCATGGAAGCTGCAATTAAGGCTACCCCCAGCCCAAACACTCAAGATGATGAGTTAAGGGCAGCCAGATTGAATTACTTGGGGACCAGAAACTACAACATTGATGAACTCATCTCTCTTCCCTTAGAAGAGTTAAATGTACAGGCTGACACTGAGTTGTCAAAGGAGAGGAAGGAGGCAGAGGATGCAAAACTGCTCCTCAAGATCAAGGAAGAAAGGAGGAAGGAAAGACTCTACAAGCATGCTCCTACCCTCTCCCCAGTTCAAGAAAGCCCTGAGATAGAGGCTGTGGCAACTGAGCAACAACCTCAGGTAGACAAAGAAGCAGACAGACAAAATATGATTAACTAGCCGAGTGCCACAGGCCTCTATCAGGCATCTATACTTCTTCCCGTGTCATATGAATACATAGAGTTTGAATACCTCAAGCAGCTTGAGCAACAAGTACAATAGGAACAAAAAACTACTAAGAAGAAGATGAGGGAAGTGGCTGCAAAGTCAAGAGCCACCATCAGAGCTAATTTAAAGAAATATGCTGATAGACAAAAGATGGTGAGCTTCTTGAAGCTGTATGGATTCTCCGGAAGGAGACTTGGTCCAATGTATCTATCCACCATGGATGAGCACATTAGGGTGATCAAGCAGAAGATTAAAAAGCGTGAGCTCATTGACTTGCATTCTCCACCAAGTCAGGCTGCACCTGAAGTTGAGGTCAAGGTTGAACCACAAGAGACAACACAACCTGGACCTAGTGCTAGACCACAGCCAACTTCATCTTCTGATCCACAATAGGGTCCTGATCCCTCTCCTTCTAAACCTATAAGGGAAGAGGACCCAACTGAGAAAGACACACAAGAACAACCTGGTGCTGAAGGCCAGTCTTCTCAGTTGAAATCTGGAAAGAGGAAGAAAAGGATGGCCATTAGAAGGGACAAGAAGAAGAAGAAGAAGTCCAAGGAATCTACCTCTACACCTCAGGATGGGTTAGAACATTCTGAGGGTGATCAAGAAGAGGCTGCTCTTCTAACTCCCATTCAAGTAGAGCCTCTTGTTGCTGGGAGACCCATCTTGTCCTGAATCTTTGCTGCTAATCCGAACAAATGGTATGTCATTAGAGATCAAGGAGGTCAAGATGTCTACTTCTGGCAAGACATACTTGATCTTCCTATGCATGATCTCTATGATATGAGAAGATACTATGAGAGTTTGAGGGATCCTGACCAAATTATAAAAGTATAAATGGTTTTGATCCTAATGAGGACTGTCAATAGATGAGTAATCTCTTCTGTTTTGGTAGCATCAGCCTAGGGGGAGTTCGTAAGGTTTATACTTAAAGGCTAATGCAACCAACTCATCCAAAGAGCTCTCATCATGCATGCATGAAGTACACAGTAAAGCTACTTTGGAAGTTTTACACCACTAAAAGGAAACAAGCTAAGTGTAAAATCTTCAGAAGCCAAATGACAAAATCTTATGAAGCCAAAGATGAAGTCTTCCGAAGCTTCAGAGACAAAGTCTTCCCAAGCCAAAGACCGATTTCTTTCGAAGACAGAGAAGACATGCTTTCTCTGATCACCTTTTGATAAAAGCTGAACAACTTTCCGCTGCCACCTCTGAAGACTCACCAACTTAGATAAGTTGGTGAAAAGGTCCATGCTTTTGTCAACTGTAGATTATGGTCATTGGTTTGTAACTTTCTAGATTAGTGTTTCCAGCTGGCCTTCAAAGTATGGTCGGTTGTAGGATGTAGTCTAAAGTGTCTCAAGTATTTGTATCTAAATGTATGCTTTGTAACACTTGTAAGAACTTAAGAGCAATATACATCATTTTTGAAAACCATATTTGAGTGTTCTTGTTCTTTTACTTGTGTTCTTTGTATCATCTAACCGGTTTCCTATTTGATCTGCTACGTGTTTCATATCTCTCCACCTTATGAAACTGTTGCATTGACCATCCTTCACCGGGCCAGCACATCATTTTAGAAAAATATAATAGTATTTAGAAAAACATAATAACTAATAAAAAGACACAATGAACTGCACTAAAAACACAATGACGAGAAAAAATGTTTATTATCTTTTTAGATAACAATATTGTGCTCGTTTTAAAGATAAAAAATAATCAATTTTATGGTGTAATGTTAATAAAAAATAATATCGTACATAAAAATTATGAATGTTTAAAAAATAGAAGAACTTACAAAAAGTCAACAAAAGTGATTATTTCTAAAATATCCATCTAACAATTTTTTTTTCTACAATTTAATCTCAACCATTGATTAAGAAGATTAATAGTTGAGATTACATCTTATACTTTTTAGTTTTAAAGTCCTTTTTATTTGAATATTTCCCGTGTTCTAATCTAAAATTATGTGAAAACCTTCGTATAAATGGTGTGTGCCAATGGTATATTATATTTTAATAAAGGTTTCACATAATTTTAGTTTTAAGAGGTTTTGTTCTAATACTAAACTACATACATAAAAGGCAATTACACATACGTAAAGATTTGTTCAACAATCTTTATTATTGACTATTAGATTGGTTGAGAAATTGATTAGTTTGTTTTAAATGACTAGTTTTTGAAAATTAAAAATTTATAAATATGAGTTAGCGTGGAGTTATCATAAACTGACTCTGTAGTGACATGAAAAGCTGCAATGAGTAACTTACAAGGCATCATTGCGCCCCTAGTAAAGTAGGTAATAGTTGTGTACTCTTTATAATTTATGATTTCTAAAAACATAATTTTATGTTAGAAAAAGAGTTGATTAGGTTCCTTTGTAACATAATTTTTGAAAACCTTAATAGTTACTGTAAATTTCTCAGATAAAGTAAAAAGAAACTCGCAAATGATTAGAAAGTTAAGATAATATGATTTCTAATGATCATATTTAGTTCATTAGCCCTGATTTTATTATGAATCCCGGTTTCATAAGTTTATAACTTTTCGTTCAAATGTAAATACTACCCATCAAAAGGTTCCACAAGATTACCATAACATTTGCATATATGTTACAACACCATTAGTTCATAAAAAGTTATAAATTTTTTTTACCAAATTAGGATGATAATAAAAGTTTACCTCATATAACGAGCTATTACAACAAAGATAGAAGACAAGTAATGAAATCATCAGTATATTAGAACAATAAAACCGGTGATTTAATATGGATAATGTTAATCAATCCCGAGCCTTTTTTAAATGTTAAATGGACCCCCAAGTCTTCAAAATGATGGATTCGCGAGAGCAAAACACTAGCACTTCACCTACTCAAAGCTCCCCCAAATGTTGCAAATGAGTTATTATTTATAACCTTTATGGAGGACCAGGCACGAACCCATGCTCCTAAGCACGATCTCATGTTAGTACAACGTATGTCACATTTGCCCCGTTTTAAAATGTAAATCCGAACCTGTTTGGGTCAATTGTATAGATGAAATTCATTCTTTAATCATTTTATTTATTATGATGTTCAAACATATTAAATTTGTCATTTACTTGATTTATAATAATTTTTATAATTTATAAAAGATAATTTTTATAAATTTATAAAGTTTAAGAGTTAATTATGAGTTTTAATTATTAAATTAAAATAAATAATTAAATTATAATTTTTTATAAAGTTTATAAGTTTTTATAAATTAATAATTTTATTTATTATTCAAATTAGGTTTTACAAAGTTTGGGATTTAAATTGTAATTCTAAAACTTATACTAAAAAAGTTTTAAAGCTTTTAACATAAAATTATAATCAATACAAACCACGAGGACTACACACTGTAATGTTAAGAGCAAATTAAACCATTATAAGTTACAATATGTTCGTCGAATATGTGATTCAAAACTGATTACTGCATTCATTTGAGTGGTTCATTTAAAATGGTATAAGAATGATAAGAGTATGTCTCGTCTGGTTTACATACGTTTTTTTTTTTTTTGACTTTTAAGAATATTTTCTTAAATAATACATCTCAGGTCTCTCATACACGAGAGATCAAGAAATTCAAAGCAAAGGCAAAACAAACAAATTAAAATTGCATCAAATACTGTTTGAACCTAAAGCTAAAGTTAAAGATAAGATAACTAAATATGATATTCGTGACCATAAAGATCAAATGAGTCATTAGAAGTTAAACTATCAATCCATTTTGAGACCAGGAATTAAAAAAGAACCAGGCTGGTGCGACTAGTGCTTTAAATGCCTATACGCTAGAACTACTTACTACTCTTTGTTACAACGCTATAACTAACATTTGATGAAATATGCATGTTCTAAGAATTGGTAGAAAACTAACTAACATCAAGTTTTGGATTACTCATACACATACACATTGTCTATCAAAATTTATTAAATTAATCATCATACATGATTAATTATGCAATTCACGTATTAACTTCATAGCATTAGCAATTTACAAACAATAAACCATTTACTTTTGTATACTAAAAGGCAATGCTATCAAGATATGGGTTTCCTCCTGAGAGGATTGGGGGTGCGGTCCCGGTTGGAAAACGGATAGGTGAACCCGATTAAGATAACACCTATCTCCGAAGCAGGATCACACATTTGTCGTTTAAAAAAAATATCAAGATATAGTAAAAATATTATTTTCTAATGAGTAAGAATAAAGTCCCAATAGAACACTAGGCACAGAAGTGAGATTAAAGTGTGTGTGAATAGTTCCAGTTTTACTTCATATCTAATGCAAGTAAATTATATAATAATAAGAAACACATTTATATTCAAAAAAAATCATAATAAAAGTACTTTTGTGTAGCAACTGATATGAGATATCTAAAATTATAAAGGCAACGTTTGAAAGATAGACGAGACTAGACTGACCGGTTACCACGACAGATTTTGTTCCAAGCTAACGGATCAGCTCAGGTACACGTAAACTTGCTGGCTTTGAGCAAACCAGAAAAAAAAAAAAAAAAGCAGAGGAAAACAACTGATCATTGACTTCTTTTTCTGGTTGATCGGTTTTGTTTCCAGAGACCGATTTGACAAAATGTCAAGCGTTAAAAATACTTTCACAAACAAAACAAAAACGATCAGCATAACTATCAAGTAACTGAACTTTAACTGCTTGCCTTCAAAAGTCTAAAAAGAGACCTGTCACAAAACTGAATAATAAAGGATATCTAAGGTACTATGAGTCGAGGAAGCACTATAAAATACAATTTTGTCAGATCAGCAGCTAGGTGGAAAATTACTCGAGGCGTTGTGAGGTCATGACAGAAAGAATGTCTGTCACTGATGACATGGCACTCAAAGCAGCTTTCAGAACATCCTGAGAACAACCTGGTTTCACAATGGTTCTTACCTGTGGAAATTAAGAATTAAGAATAATATTAATAAATATGTTACACGATGAAGTAAAATGATAAGCTGAAGAAACTTTGATGTATCATTTGATTAAAGAATGTTTCGTTCTCCTGATGTTGTAGGCTCGTGAGTTTGGTGATGTGTAACATCAGTTACTTATAAAGGGTTGATTCTGGTTATAATCTATTAAGAGGTCTAGAGAAAGAAAGTTTCAAACATGAAAGTAGACACTAGAAGTGGCAGTTCTGACCATTTACTCGTGAATGGGCTGATTCTAATTAAAATTAATCTCAAGGGAGTCAAACAACTAAACTTAAAAATTAGCTAAACAATAGTCTTCTGGGTCAAGTGGTCAACCCAATTTGCCACTTCTAAAAAGTGTATACCTTGTCAAGATATTCATTCAATTCCTTGATCCGGCCCATATAATCCAAGTCCTCCACACACAAGCTGACAGCTTTAGAATCAGCACCTGGCCCATCAAACTGAAGGGGACCGGGGTTCCTGTACACGTCATCCATCAAGAATCTTGTTGCATTTTGTCGAAGCAGCCTGCACCAATTCCCATCATAAATCACCACTTCAGATTCTTCCCTTGAATTAAATTCTTACGTTTGGAAATAAAAAAAATAAAAACAAGAATGACTTCACATACTCGTAAACTTTGCCTCTTAAATCCACTGTAGCAGGATGGACTACAGGTTTTCCAAGTGTTGCAGCACCTGACCCTGACCCACAACCATAATGCTTAACAGTCATCATTGCCTAGAAATCCAAGTCAAATATAAGGAAATAGGTAATCACTAATCCATATAACTCAAAGATGATGAAAATTTAAGTTTTGAATGTTGTTAAACCCAACTGTTATTGGAGCAGCACCACAGCGCCATTTGTTTGAAGGACTTTTCAGGTTAGTGACAGTTGCCATATAACCATTTAAACCAGCTGCCAGAATATGGTAACAAATATGTCCAAGAACCTACAATTTAATTGTTGAAATTGAGGTGAGCAGTAGTTGACAATTGGTAGAGGTGGCAATTTCAACCCATCTGCTAATGAATGGGTCAATACAGGTTATGTTTTATCTCTAAGTTCTAACAGATCAAACTAGTACAATAAAGAAATTAGCTTAAAAAGACAAAAGTCGCCCGATGTGTATTTTTAGTGCATAACTAACACCTCCTAAATCACCGTATTCGTATAATAATAAGGTTAATGTTTGTGGAAGCCACCAAGTATTCAACTTTTTTCATCAAGGTTTGTTTATACTAAATCCAGCGAAAAAAGCAAGTAAATGACAAAGACCCTGCTTTTCTTATATTAAAGCGTTGTTTTATGATGCATCAATAATAGAGTATTTTTGTCTTCCCAAAACTTTTAAGTGCATTTTCTTTATAGGCATGTTTTGGGCTGAATTTGGTATAAACGAAACTAGAAACATACTTGCATGACCTAACAAGTAGTTTCAATATACTGGTGGCCGTAATGAAAGAAGTTGCATTCTAGGTGCCCCGACATACAATGTCCTATAACACTTCTGAAATAATGTAAACCATTGTGTTATATATACAATAAAGAAATATCTTAAATCACAATTTCTAACTATCATATATATATTCTAAAAAATCAGGTCAATACTAGCCGGGTTAAGTCAACCAGAAACACATTCTGACCAGAAACTTTCTGAACCCAACCTAACCCATACACAGAATCAACCATCTCAAATTGTTATCCAACCAGACCGAACCATTCATATTGCCACTTCTAACAATTATGATGGGATATGAGATAGAGTAAAGGTACTTACATAGGCATAGTCACAATCAAATTTTGATGGCAAAGAACCACGAGCTTGGTAACCAAAAAAGTGGCAGATGGCATTAAATTTCTTTCCTTTGTATGTACCTTCTTTCTGTTTACATATTAAAAAGACATAAATTTGCCTTATAGTCATAAGAAGTATGAATGCAGAACGAGAAAGCATAAATAATATTCAGCATATGTCTAGCTTGTATCCTACTTGTCTCTTGTTGATTTCTGCTTCCACAAGCTCAGCTAGAAGCTTCTCTGTCTCGATCTGAAAAATGTTGCATCCAAACAATAAGTGGTTGTGAAACACAGTTGGCAACAATTTTTACAGTGTCACACAAAGATCAGTAATATAAGTGGAAAACGGCAGGTCAGTAAACAGGTTCTGGTTGAAAGTGTAACTATTTGTGGGGTAGAAATATATTAGGTCGGATTGGCCTGAAACGTCAGTTGTCCAAAACTTTTTCTTTTTTAGGTACTTGTGTGTATTACTACAAGATTATATTACTCAACAATCTAACACTTTAGATATACACACTATGAGTGATGATTTTCAAACTGTTTGACCCATTTCCTTTAAAACAACTTTTTTAATTTTAAACTACAGTTTGCAACATTCTTATGGTTTTTGAAGATCACTAATACATGTGGAAAAGGGCCGGTTAAGAAAATGGTATGAGTTAAACATATAACTTTTGGTGTGACCCGGTCAGCTTGATGTAAAACAATGTCCAGAATATCTGAATTATTATAAATAACTAGGGCAAATTGGATTTTAATAATCCAAATTATTACTCACTGACCGATAATAATCCATACTATTGATTTGGCCGGTAACAATCCCAACTTTCATTTTTGTTACCACCAACAATCCCAGTAACATAATTACTAAAAATTTACGCTTGATTTTGACTCGATTTCGTTCACAATAATGATTATGAACGGAATGAAAAAAAAAACAAGCTAAATCGAGGCTAAAATAAGTACAAATCGAGTATGAATGTATGATAATTATGCTACTGGCACTGTTGGTAATAAAAATAAAAGTTGGGATTATTGCCGGTCAAATCAATAGTATGGATTATTATCGGCCAATGAGTAATAAAAATATATTAATTATAATCTAATTTTTTGCATAAAATGATTTATGCATTAGATACACACTTTGGACAGTCAGGTTGACTCAAGACACATTTTGTCCATACTATTTAACTCCTTGCAGTGGTGGAGCGAAAACATTCTTATGGGGGTGGGGGCCGAAAGTCACGGGGACCCATAAATGTTTCCTACTGCAATGTTTTGGGTTATATGTTTGGGTCGGCGATTTGGGTCAAACAATAAAAGTTATAAATATCTAATTTTTATTCATTCATTCAAAGGATCGTTTTTACACAAAAAAAAGACATTTAACAAACAAGGACCTACAATATTTATGATGATGCAAGAGAGAAAAGTGAGTACCTGGAAGAAGAATTACAAATCAACCCCACAACCTTTAAAAGTTTTGAATTTATCGATTCTGAATCAAAGCTTTTAGCAATATCTTTTTCTATGCAAATCACCAAGCTATTCGTGAGATATCCATCTGACATTTTGTTACGAAGGCAATTCTTGAATATTTTCATTGCTGAAATTCCCCTCTATTGTTGTAGTAAAAACCGGAAGTGTCAAGATTAGCCGAACCACTCGGTCAACCAAATAATACATCTCACGTTTCCACTAAGACTTTTGCATAGATTAGAAATAGCTGATACACCACTTAGCTTGGTATTCTTTGTTTTTTCACATCAAAAATCTCCAATTGATATCGTAACTGAATCCTCTCATTCTTCGTAAAATCTTCAAGATAACACTTCTTGACAAAAAAACAAATATGATCAACATTAATCTCTTTTGAAACTAAACTATAACTAAGAGATAACAACTACATTACGCGCTCATTGAATCTACCATTCAACTCATGTAACTGTTTGTTCAATGTGAATGTAAAAAGATCTACTCGGTAATAATGTTTAAACGTAACATGAATATCTTTTTTACGAGGTTGATACCAAGTAGAAGTATATGGATCATTCATATCTGGCATTTCTATTAAATGCTTGTCCAAAAGAAGGTAACTTGTGCAAGTAAATAATCTCACACATTGTTTCTGAAATAATCTAGAATAACCTTTATTAATAAAACTAACTCCATGACATTAAGAATATCTTGGGATTTCTTTTTAAAGCTTTACAAAAAAAATCTCAAGATATTCTTTATGCCATGAAGTTAGTTTCATCAACAAACATTAGTCCAGATGTTATCGGAAACAATGGATGAGATTCTTTACTTGCATAAGTTACTTTTTCATGACAAGCATCAAACAAAAATACCAGATATGAACGCTCCATATCTTTTTACTCGGTATCGACCTCGTAAAAAAGATCTTCATGTTACATCTAAACATTATTACCGAATAGATCTTTTAACATCCACATTGGATATCTTTTAGTTCTAGTTTAGTTTAAAAGAAGATTAATGTTGATCAGATTTGTCTTCTTGTTAAAAATATTATCCTGAAGATTTTACAAAACAAGAGAGGAATCAGTTACAATATCAATTGGAGATTTTTTTATGTTGAAAATACAAAGAATGCTAAGCTAAGTGGTGTATCAACTATTTTCAATCTATACAAAAGTCTTGTGGAAACTAAAAAACATGAGGCGTACTATTTGGCTAACAAAGTGATTCGGCTATATCTTTTAGTTCTAGTTTAGTTTCAAAAAAGATTAATGTTGATCAGGTTTGTCTTCTTGTTAAAAATATTATCATGAAGATTTTACAAAACAAAAAAGGAATCAGTTACGATATCAATTGGAGATTTTTTATGTTGAAAATACAAAGAATACTAAGCTAAGTGGTGTATCAACTATTTTGAATCTATGCAAAAGTCTTGTGGAAACTAAAAAACATGAGGCTTACTATTTGGCTAACAGAGTGATTCGGCTAATCTTGACACTTTCACTTTCTATTGCAACAACAGAGGGGAATTTCAGCAATGAAAATATTCAAGAAACATCTTCTTCATAAATTATCAAATGAGTATCCGAATAGCTTAGTGATTTACATAAAAAAAAAAAAAAAAAAAAATGCTCAAAGTTTTGATTCGGAATCCATAATCGATGAATTCAAAGATCTTAATGGTCGTTTGGTTGAGTTGTAATTCTTCTTGCAAGTGCTCACCCTTATCTTGCATCATCATAAATATTGTAGATCTTTGTTTGTTAATATCGAACAATCCTTTGAATGAATGTATAAAAATTAGAAACTATATTGTTTGAACTGATGCGAACAGAATAGCCAACCCAAACATATAACCCGAAATATAATGATAAGAAAAAAATTTATGGGTCCCGTGATTTTGCACCATGCGTATAACTTGAATCAACCCATGCGTAAGTATATATGTAGAAACACCAATGAAGTACCTGAGACAACTGAGCTGAGTCATCTGATTCAGGATGGAGGAGAAGCTGCGATAATAAAAGGCAGTTTTTATGAGTTTTAACATTCAGGTTTATAATGTATGTATTTTTATGTGCAGAATTATGATAAAAATACTGACCTGTTTCTTAATAAAGGGTGGCATAAATTCAAACAAGGCAGAGGCCCAAGGTGACAGCTGTGAGGATATCTTATCAGCAGAAACACCTTGCCGGAGAAGACTATGAATTTCCTGAAAAGTGGAAAGATAACGTGTTTCTTAATTTTAGAAATGACAGGTGAAGCCTAGGGACTTTGTTTTCTTCTGAATAATACTGATAATTAAGAGGAAACGTCTGAAAGTAGAACGTTGAATCATTCAAAGCGTTCAAAAGATTTGAATCAAGTATCTTGAGTTTGTTTATTAAGCGGTCGATTGAATGCTTACTACAAGAGCATAAAATATCAGTTGCATGGAAAGAAAAAAAAAGTACAGTCATACAAGACTTAACCTGCAATAGTGCATAAACTTCAGGGATGCTTTCTATAAGCCCTTCTGGAAGTAGTATGACACCATGATTCTTGCCTGAACGATGAACAAACATTAAAAGATATGCTAGCAATTAAAACCATCATCGGTGGCAAGATGGGCGGGATGGATAGCAGGTGATGTTGAGACTTTATATTATGGGTAGAACTAGCAGCCTGGCAGGGCGAGTCGGTCGGGTTGATCAGCAAACACATTTTTTCCCATTATTTTATAACTTAATAAATAATTAGTGTTGTAAACAATACTAACAATCATCTAAAAAATGAATAAAATGATTTAATAATTAGTGTTGTCAACAATACTAACAATCATCTAAAAAACTGAATAAAATGATTTAGGAGTTGTTTGCATCAAAAATAGACTTTGGGCAACTTTCAACATGTTTAACCTGTTCCTCTTTCAGCAAAATTTTATTTGTTTAGAAGAGAACACACCTTGCTCTGCCCTGGCTTGCACGGCATCACAAATTTGTTTGGTTATGTCAAAGATGGTAAGCTTAGAAGCAGCAACTTCTTCAGCAAGAATAACCTACAACAATGTATAAAGCTTAATTCAAGGAACAAGAAAAAGAACTAAATATAAAATGAAATTGTTATCGAAGGAAATGTCTGTGCACCATGTTAGGATGTGACTGAAGTGTGCATTCCACAGCAACATGAGACGCCTTCCTACCCATGAGCCGGATAAAATAGTAGTACTATACAGAAATAAAACCGATTGGATTCCTTAAAAGGCGTAAGTATAAAGTACTTTATGCA
Source organism: Flaveria sonorensis (assembly GCA_025506505.1). Classification (NCBI taxonomy): domain Eukaryota; kingdom Viridiplantae; phylum Streptophyta; class Magnoliopsida; order Asterales; family Asteraceae; genus Flaveria; species Flaveria sonorensis. The sequence continues at coordinate 7,962,375 of CM046439.1, forward strand.
CATAATATAAAGAAAACAAATGGAATAGCCTCTGCATGATATTAAATAGAGATGGGTTGAAGGACAGCTTGGTTATTCAGATATATCTATATAAGTAAATTCGAGAAACAATATTGTTACAATACAAATCTAAATATTTGCACAGAGCTCTTGAAAGGCCGCATGCATTACAAGTAATCAATGGTTGAGTCTCAACCCATTGACACATTTCCTTTTTGGCTAATTTTTTTGTGCACCAATTTGAGCCAAAACACAACCCAAATAGACCAAATCATAAGTAAATGGGTCGAAATAGCAAAAAAAAAAATTATATCTTTCAACAAAACTATTAAAGGCTGTATGAAATACAAATAGAATATGAGGGAGACTCAATCCATTGGCCCGTTCCCATTTAGCTAATTTATTATTTGACCCGTTAAAAGAACCCAAAGCTACCTCTTTATATGTAAATAAGTCAAAACTCCCACATTTATTATTACCTACTTCATTTGTGGATCCAAGAGTATAAGGAAATTTTGAATGGAAAGGATTTACCTTTTCAGCAGAAAGAGCATCAGTGCAGACATTGCTGATGAGTTGAGAGTTAACCTAAAGGAAAAACAAAACTAGTGACTACAAGAATAGTAATATTCTAAATGTTTACATCACAAAAGGATTTATATAATTATATCCACGAAGAACTTGAGCAACTCTATTTATTCCAGATGATATATCCGTTTTCAAATTGATCATCTTCTTATAACTACAATATGCATACATTGTTTACATTGAGACCACAGTACACGCATATTTGTAACAATTCCATTCACTCAAATTGTTTCGGAATATATAATGTTAAAAGCATAGTATCTATACCTTGCATATAGTATCAAAACCAACATTTGCTTCAACAAATTGGTTCTTAAGATCTCCATTCAAGGTAACAGGTACTCCAACCACCTGTGAAATCATAAACAATTTCAACAATTGTTAATGTAACAAGGTTAAAGATATATAAATGCGTAGAGATGCGTGTGGATAATGAGGGCACACATAACTACCTTTGTAGAGCATTTTGCTTCTGCAAAAGTCTCAGCAAGCTGAGCAGCATCTGTGTTAGATGTCACCCCTTCAAACGAATCATAGGTTAGTAAACATTAAACTAAACATTTCAAAAACTTTATAGTAGGATAGATACCTCCAACAATCACTAGCCCATCTAACTTCAAAGCCTTGCATGCTGCCATTGCAGAATTCACTTGTTCTGTGGTTCTAATTTGATCCTTGGTCCGTCCCAACAAATCATAACCACCTTCAAAGGATAGTCTCAAAAGAAATTACTTTAAAAGAAAGAGATAGAAACCCTAATCACAAAATTATATATTTCCCATTAGTACCTTGATTTTTGTAGGTTGCAAGAACATCATCCGTGATCTCGAGTGTTTTTTGGGCAAATAAACCTTCAGATCCACCTAGTTACATGCATAACACAGGTGTTAGGAATAAATATTAGAAGTACCAGAATAAAAATGGAGCATGGGAAAGTATATATTTGCCTAGGAATCCAAGCAAAGTGCTTTTAGGGTTGTGAATTTTGAGAGCTTCGTGAAGTCCCCAGACAACATTATGTCCTCCAGGAGATTGTCTACCACAGAAAACCAATCCAACCCTAAAAGAGAAGATAGGAAGCAGGAAGTCAAGCAAGGTCAAACAACATCACATTTAATGTTTATTAGGTAATAAACTTTGATAGAGGTTTGATTATTGATTGTGATTCAACTAGGTTACAATACACGATATATATAGAAGGAATATTTACATTCTAATCCTCCTAATATAATAACAATTAAATATAACACCTAATTCTCCAAGATTGCCCCGCAAGCTAAGGCCGGGGCGTAAGCCTTAGCTGGGACCGTAGTAGCATAAAACGTTGTGATGATAGCGGCTTCGTAAAAACATCTGCAGTCTAATCATCTGTTGAGATAAATTTAACTGAAAGCTTGCCTTGTGCCACCTTTTCTCTAACAAAATGAAAATCAACTTCGACATGTTTGGTTCGTGCATGAAACACCGGATTTACTGACAAATATGTGGCTCCCAAATTGTCACACCATAGTGTTGGAGTTGTCTTTAGAGGAACTCGAAGTCCAGTTAGTAAATCTTGAAGCCAAGTTAGCTCAGCCATTGTATCTGCTAAGGCCTTATACTCAGATTCTGTGGATGACCTGGAGACAATTCGTTGCTTTTGAGCAGACCATGAAACAAGATTAGAGCCAAGGCATATCGCATATCCCCCGGTGGATCGACGGTCATCCGGGCAACCAGCCCAATCTGCATCAGAGTAGGCGGTAACAGAGTTAAAAGTGGAGTCTGTGTATGCATGAAGCCTAGTCTCCGAGTTACGTTGTATATTTAGGCCATATGAAACAGTGCCTTGCAGATAACGGAGGATTCGTTTTACCGTAGACCACTGATTTTCTGTAGGAGAGTGCATAAACTGACACACTTTGTTGACGGCAAACGTTATGTCTGGACATGACAACGTAATGTACTGTAGAGCCCCAACGATCTGCCGGTAGCGGACAGGATTATAGAATGGCTGACTATCACCTAAATGAAGATTTGTTGTGGTGGTGATAGGTGATGGGATAGGCTTCGAAGAAGACAAGCCTGCTCGAGCAATAACCTCTTGGATGTATTTCTTTTGAGATAAGATAAGATCACTCCTTGATGATGAATTTCAACACCCAAAAAATATGATAATGGCCCCATATCCTTTACAGCAAAGGTGTTGTTAAGGTTATGCATAACCTAATCAACAGCCTGCTGATTATTTCCTGTCAAGATGATGTCATCAACATACACAAGCATATACAATAGGGTGCATCGGGAAGAATAAACAAACAATGAAGGATCAGTCCGAGACCCCTGGAAACCAAGAGCTGGAAGAGCACCCGATAACCGATTAAACCAAGCTCGCGGTGCTTGCTTCAAGCCATATAGAGATTTGTGTAAAAGACACACATGATCTGGTTTGGAGTTATCCACAAAACCAGGTGGTTGCCAAAGATAAATTGTTTCCTGTAAGTCCCCATGTAGGAAAGCATTCTGGACGTCAAGCTGACGTAAAGGCCATTGCTGAGCGACAGCAAGAGATAAGACAACACGAATAGTGGTTGCTTTCACAACCGGACTAAATGTCTCATGATAATCAATGCCTGGTTGTTGCTTAAATCCCTTAGCAACCAGAAGCGCCTTGTAGTGCTTAACTGCCCCTGTTTGATCACGTTTAATCTTGTAGACCCACTTACAATCAACAACATTTGCGTTCGGAACCTGGGGAACCAAAGACCAAGTGCCATTTCGCATCAAGGAAGAATATTCTTCACACATGGCTTGACACCATTGCGGTATAGTGTTGGCAATAGTAAAGGTCGGTGGTTCGGTGTCTAAGTAATCTGTGGTTGTGTGATAGGCAGAGGGGTTAAATGGTTTTGATTGAGCCGGATTTTGACGTAGGTTCGGTGGACATTGGCGGGAAGGAGGTGGAGTGGCTGCAGTAGCAGTCAAATAGAAGTAGGGTTGAGGGTCGGGTGCTGAGAGGGTGAAGGTGAAGCCGTAGGGGGGGGGGGGGGGGGGGGGTGAGTGTACCGGAGGTGAGTCGTGAACCGTAGGATGTTTGGTAGGTGGTGGTTTAGGCTTGCGTTTGTAAGTGTGAATGATTGGAGGTTGTGGGAGATTAATGGTTTGTGGTTGAAGGACAACAGAAGTGGGAACTAGATTTGGATATGACGAGACATACGGTGTCGGTGGTGGGACAGGTGGTGGAATTGTGGTGGCTTTAAAGGGAAAAGAGGAGTCGTCAAATCGGACATGTCTAGCTATATAGATACGATCGGATGTGGGATCAAGACGTCTATAGCCGTGGTGAGGGGTGCTATAGCCTAAAAACACGCACGGAGTGGAACAAAAGTTCATCTTGTGTTTATTGTATGGGCGGAGGTATGGGTAGCAACGACACCCAAAGACACGTAGGCAGGAGAAGTATGGTTTGGATTTGAAGACATGTTCAAAAGGGGAGATGTTGTTTGTACGAGAAGGCATTCGATTGATCAAGTAAACAGCTGTATCATAAGCAAAATGCCAGAAACGCTGTGGAACGTGAGATTGGGCAAGAACAGTAAATCCTGTTTCAACAACGTGTCTGTGTCGCCGTTCCACGGTACCGTTTTGCTCACTCGTATGCGGACAGGAAAGCCGATGGATGATACCTAGTGAGGAGAAGAAGGGAGAAAGGTTTCTGAATTCTACACCCCAATCAGTTTGAACAGATTTAAGTTTGATTTGAAACTGACATTCAGCCATGGTGATAAAGCATTTTAAAGTGGAGAAAACTTCAGATTTTAGTTTTAAAGGGAAAATCCACATAAAACTAGAATAATGATCAACACATAATAGGAAATAATGGTGCCCGTCACATGAAGTAAAGGGCCCGGGTCCCCAAACATCACAAAACACAAGGTCTAGAAAATTGGAACCTTTGTAATTAGAAGAAAACAAATGTAATTTGGATGATTTGCCAATGAAACAAGATTCATAAACAGAATCAGAACATTCATTTGATAACGGTAGATGATATTTAGATAACATAGAAATCAAAAGTTGGTGATGAGGATGCCCAAGTCTTTGATTCCAAATTTGAGCGGGAGCACGAACAGCCGAGAAGGCAACTTTGGGAAGAGGTTGCATGCGCGGCAGATTGATGGAGTAGAGACCATTATTACTTGGACCCGTGAGGAGGTAGTGTGTGTAGATATGTCCTTCACAACAAAAAAGTGGTATGAAATTCAAAATAAACGTTGTTATCATGACAAAATTGTTGTACGGAAAGTAAGTTACATTTATTTTGAGGAACAGGAAGAATACTTGGTAAGGAAAAAGTTTTGGTTGGAGAATAAAGTTTTGAAGAACCAATATGAAGAATGGGTAAACATTTACCATTGCCAACATGGAGACTGTCATCGCCATAGTATGGTTCAGAATGTTCAAACCCTGATGCATCAGAAGCAACATGATGACCGGAGCCAGTATCCGGGAGCCATGAAGTCGAAGCGGGTGAGGAATAATCAGCATAATTTGCTGATGGTGGTGGTCTCCTGTATGTAGACGGATCACGGTTGGGGCATTGTGATGGAATATGACCAATACCACACCTGTTGCATGTGCCAAAGACAGTGTTTTGATTAGATGCCCAAGAAAATTGACTACGGTTACCTCCTCCATTTTGATTTTTGTTAGAAAGATTGTGTGAGTATTCTTGTTGGCTTCGATTGTCGTATTTGCCTCTACCTCGGTTTGAATTGCGGTTTTGACCTCTATTGCCCTACTACCACCTCTGTTAGCATAAAAAGCCTGAGGAGAACTCGTCTGTTGTTGTACCTGGAGACCAAACTGGGACAGCAACCGCTGCAGTGCAATAACCTGATCTGGAGAAACGGTGGAGGTGCCAATAGGGCTGCTAGAAGTAGCAACAAAAGCCTGAGCTAGGGCGACTTCAGGCATTGCCTTCTTTAACATGTAATCATGATAGAGAGCAGCCCATAGAGTTCTGAAAACTGTGTAGGAGGGTGAGTAAGAAAGGTGGACTAAAGGGTGTTGTATTCCTCACGGAGACCAAATACAACCAGCATAATTATATCCTTTTCCTTCATTGGTTCACCAATATTAGCAAGTGCATGTGAGTACTCTTGAGCCCTGTTCAAGTATGCAAAAGAAGACTCATCACCCCTAGTCTCAATTTTCAATAATTGAGTTTTTAAAGTATATTCCCGGGAAGAAGTGTGAGGGGCATAAGCACGTTCAAGAGAGAGCCATAGATCACGCGATGTAGAGCCTTGAACGTGCTGAAACGATGCTTCGGAGATGGTGGACATGATCAACATACAAACATGAGCATCGTTGGAAACCCAAGTTGTGTAATCAGGGTTGAGAATAGGCGGCGACACTGTAGTGGATACACCCTCTTTGTCTTGGGATGTGTTAGACGCTGGAAGATATTGTTGTGGACACAAGATCGAACCATCAACATAACCAAATAGATCATTGTTAATTATAAACGGTTTCAGCATGGTCTTCCGGTGACCATAGTTGGTAGGAGATAAAGTAAACCCAAACTTGTGGGAGTTATGGGCTGTCTTTTCGATGGTGGTGAAAGCAACAAGGGATGCTATAAGAAGATGAACTGGGCTGTAGCAGAAGAAAAAAAAAAAGGCAAAACAAACGTCTGCTGTCGGCTGGTGGTTGTTGCAGGGCAGAAAGAAAACACAGGGTGATAGCTGTTGTGGATGCTATCGGCTGTTGGTTGCGGAACAGGAAGGTTGTTGTTGGGCAGAAAGAAGAACTAGGGTGGGTGTTGTGGATGCTGTCGGCTGTGGTTGTTGTTGTTTACGGTGGCAGAAGGAGAAGGGTAGGCTGCGAATTAGGGTTAGAGCCTAGATGGCTCTGATACCATAATAAACTTTGATAGAGGTTTATAACAATTAAATATAACACCTAATTCTCTAATATTAGGGATACACTATAATAACATTTTTTGTTTTTTAAACACTATACTGCCATACAAGGAATTTTAGGGCATGCATGTTTTACCATTCATCTTGAAACAGTTATATCTTATCAAAAACTATAAAATCAGAATAAGAATAAACTACAAAAAAATCTCAATATTTTTGTCCTCAAAGTTGAGCATGAGAATTGTAATAATAATGAAGTGAATCTAGACCTTATTGCAGGATGCACAGTAATGGTCTGTGCATTAGCTGCTTTAGATTTTTCTCTGAAGAAATGGGCCAAAGGTTGACCATAAGTGTGAGGAAACGATTGAGCAATGGCATGAGCACCAGAAGGATCTACTGCAGCAGTTGCATCACCAAATTCTACACGCACAGTAGTTCCCTGCGCATAAACCAGTAATTCATGGTTCATAAGCCTGATATATAATCGAAATTCATGATATTAATAAATTTGCGCAAACACCTCTTTATAATGCTAGAAGGAAAAACTTTTAGCTTCAAGCTACAAAAAATGGATGTTTGAATATGCTTTTTAAACTAACTATGGTGAATCGAACAATCATAATTAGATAAGTAGTTAATTAGATATCTATTGATTAAAGCTAGTGATAGGCCAATACAAATTTTCATTTTTTTCAAATAATCAGTTTTCATGCATCAGCTTCTTACATGTCTTTCCAAATCCTATTATCTAGACACTAAATGATTAGCCAAACATAATAACAAACATTTACATAGGATTAATTTAACTTAAGTTTTAAGTTTAAAAGCACATCCAAACAACCCCAAAGACATGTGTAAACCACAAATGACTAGATATGAGTAGTCAAAAAGAGTCAAACATGTATCACTCTAGCACAACTTAAATGCAGCTTTTTCATTACTTGAAATTATATCAAATCACTCTCTTTTACGCACAAAAATGGTTATTAATTAGAAAATTTTAACAACCCATCTTTGGATCCCTACCCTAGTACTCCATATTTTCCTGTGTTGCATGATTAATGAAAATAAATCTTAACCATACTTTATACCCATAAAATTGCAAAATTTCCAATTGCATACATAAACCCTAAGATTTAAGTACTATTTCAAATATGCGGAGCAGTCAAACCTAATCCCAAATATTCACAAAGCACCCAAAAGGTGACAAGTATAAAGCACGACAAAAAAAGGCGAAAGAAAAGCACAAAAACATCTCAAAACACTTTCCAGTTTCATCGAATCATTGAATATTCAAAACCTTCAAACACAAATCCTCAATTCGATCCATACATCGGTACGAAACGCATCAAATCAATACAATGGCAACATATACATGTATGAACAATGAATCTGAAGCAAACAGTTGATAAATTGTGACCTAGAGTGTGAAAAACGAACCTGAAGGCACGGGGGAAGCTCAGGTTTGTAAAACGATCGATTCTTTTGCAGATCAGAAAGCTCTCTTGGAACTCCGTAATCTGAATCCATTTTCGACCAACAATCGTTTGTTTTCACTTCGAATTTGTGTGTGTTTTTCACACGATGAACAGTACTCACTCTGTGTTATTCACCAAGAAAACACACTGTAGGGTAAGAATTTTGCTGTTACGGGCACTAGTGAATAAATAAGATAAATAAGATTTTTTTTCCCCCAAGGGTTTTAGTTATGATTTTAGGGGTGTTTGCCCTAGGTTTTTTAACGAAAGTTATAGGTTTTTTAGTTTTTTTTTACAAAATAAGCTTAAATTGAGGTTTGATTTAGTTTTTTAAGTTTATATTTATCAGCTTATATAAGTTAATTTGAAGAAGTTTATTTTCATATGGTTTTTGTTAGTTTATTTGAAAAAGTTTATTTGTGTAAGGGTATTATAAGTTACTCATTTCCCTCAAATGATGATGGATTAATAATTATTGAAGTAACTTATTACCGTGACAAATTAAAGAACGGTGGATTTAACGCATAATTAATAAGAGGCAAATGGTGGATAATTAATAAGAGGCAACTTATTACTGTAACAATTTAACAACTTATTGATGCATAATTAATAAGAGGCAATTGGTGAATTTTCGAAGAAGATGCAAGTTGGTGGATTAATAATACACATAAGAGCTTTAACGCCTATACACTGTAACAAGCCAACTTGTGCAGAAGTTGGTGATAATTAATGAAGCAAATTAAAAGAAGCCAACTTCTCCAAGAAGCCATTCTCGTGAAAACTACAAAAGGCTGTAGCAAATATGTATTCATTTTCTCGTCAAAATTGCAAAGTATTAGTGGAGAGCTATTCTCAAGCCATATGGAGAAAAGATCAACTCTTAACATCCATCTACTATTTCTCAAACCATTAACTCTTACCTTAAAAATCCTATTTATCAAACACTCATCTACCATTTATCAAGCATTCAAAAATTTGCTTGAAGTGGAGTAACACCAACGTGTTTTCATATACCAAGGTAATTTATTATCTTTATTTTTTGCTTATTGAGTTATTTTCTCTTTGTTTTAATTTTCAACTCATGGACTTGAACCATGATAATGACGTTGTTGTCATTAAAACTAAGAAAAAGAAACTAAGATCACTATGGGCGGATGATACTCATGTGATATTTCTTGAGTTATGCTTGAATGAGGTTAGAGTTGGGAACAAGCCAACTTGTTACTTTAATAAATTTGGGTATGAGAATTTGGAAAAGTAAATGAAAGAGCGTACTGGGAGAACTTTCGACCACAAGAAAATTAAAAATCATTGGGAAAGTATAAAGAAAGAATGAAAGTTGTATGATCGTTTAACGATTGTTTTTATAGTTTTTTTCTATAGCTCATTAAAATCAGTTTTGGTAAAATGTAGTATATAAAATAATTTTTAGCTTACAAATTATATGTTTTTATATTACATGGAGAAAAGGACCTTGCCAAGCTAAGAGGGTGAAATTTTGAGAGCTATAGAAAAAATTATTACGAGCCTTTAATTCGAGATTGTGTTGCAGTTAGAGATAACACCAAGACTCCTTCTGGGTTTGAGAACATGATCGATACAGATGAAGAGTTGATTGAAGGGAAAGGTGATAGTGACAAGATAAATGTGTCCAGCGATGACCAAGAACCTATTTTCTTCGAAAATAGTTCAACCAAAAGGAAGAAGTCTAAGAATGTTGCCTCTTCTCGTTCAACTAAGAGAAAGACTTCAATAACTTCTGCATTTGAGGACAAACTTGCTAATGTTATGCAGGCACTATCATCGAGAAGCTCACAATCGTATTGACCGCAAAACTCGTCACCTTCCACAAAGAGTGCATGGTTATTGTGTTAACCTTTCCTGGTTTTGAAGAAGGTTCAAGGAATTATTGTCACGCACTAGATATTTTCTTGAAAAAGCAAGCTCGTGAAATAATGAAGATCTATGTTTCTCTATGTAGGATTGCATTGGAGCTATCGATGGGACACATGTGAGGGCATCTGTTCGAGAACACGAGCAACCAAAATATATTGGTAGAAAAGGATGCGCGACGCAAAACATAATGTCGGCATGAGATTTTAACATGTGTTTTACGTTTGCATGGGCCGGATGGGAGGGGACAACACATGATACTAGAATTTTCAATGAAGCATTGCGTAGGCCCGAAGTTAAATTTCCACGTCCAATAGGTGGTTAGTACCATTCTATGTTTGCTTAAACCTTATGAATTGCTTAACTTTTTATATAAGTAATACTATTTATTTTATTCATTATAAATAAATATTACGTTGTTGATGTTGGATATCCAAATACTAGAGGTTATCTTGCTCCATATAAAGGAACCAACATTCGTTATCATATACCAGATTTTCGTCGTGGAAAAACGGTTGCTAGTCGTGCTCCTAAAGGACCTAAAGAGATATTTAACTACCATCATTCATCGTTGAGAAATGTCATTGAACTAACTTTTGGAGTATGGAAGGCTAGATGGGAGATATTACAACATATGCATGTCAATTACAACCTACGAGGCACAAGTGAAGATCGTGCTAGCATTTATGGCAATTGATAATTATATTAGAAGAAAAGATACATGTGATGAAGGATTTAACAAGACGCAACAAGAATCTTACACTCCAAATAATGGTATTGATAGTTGAGGATCTAGTGACATTAATGAAATAGATGAAGACAAAGTACACAACGTAGAATATATGATTTATACATGAGTGCAGTTAGAGATATGATTGCAGGAGATCTAACCAAACTAAGATGAATGTTTATTGACTATTAATGTATTTTTGTAGAAGTTTTACGTCATCTCGATCTAAACTTATCCAAAAATGATGGTATAACTCATAAAAACAAAGTAGATACATATAAAATATAAGTTATGTTATAATATGTAACCATGCCCCTTTTGGTCATTTTACTAACATAAGCTAAATAAAAAAACTAACACAAACATTTAAAAAGACCTTATCAACTTGTAGAATATAAGCTAATCCAAACAAATAAAAGAGCTTATCAAATAATAGAAAATAAGCTATAAGCTACTTTAAAATATAAGCATAAGCCAAAAAATAAAAGCTAGGCCAAACACCTCCTAGGATGGTTTTTGGGTTCAACTCCCCGTTTCTGTCATGCTATAAGCAATTACAAAACCAACCTACATGGCAAAACCCAGTGATTTAGATGTCTAAATCTATGGATCAGAATTACGAAAACAATGCTCCGGCTAACCCATCCCCAAGTTCTAGTTTTGTAAATAATAATCACAGAAGCAATATTATTTATTTTAAATTTAAAAATTAGGTATACAAAACCATCTCCAAAATCTTTAGGTTAGCATTATTATTCAAATACGTAAACGAGGGTTACAAAATCACATCTCAAACCCCATCCACAAGTTTCACTTAACTTTGATTTGATTTGCAGGTTTTCATGAATACAACATTTTTTTCTCCTTTGATTTTGTAGGTTTATTCTGTAGGTGTAGGTTTATGTTGATTGTCAAGTAGGTTTATTCTATAGGTGTAGGGTTATGTTGGTTGTCAAGTAGGTTTATTCGGTAGGTATATGTTTATGTTGGTTGTCAAGTTGTCTTAAGATTAACATTTATCTATGGATATGTGTGTTTGCTTAATTGTTGTTTATAGTAAAATTTTCTTGGCTAATCTCAGAATGTCTTCATCTTCATCATTTATATTGTTTTTAGTTAAATTATATTAGGGTGGTGATGTTTCATACCAACATTGGGTTGTTATGAGTGATGAATCAACAAAATCATGCTTGTTTATTATGACTTTTGAAATATGTTTAATAGATTTTGTTGATCTTATAAGTAGTTATATTGAAAGTGATAAACAATCAGTTCGTTTGAAACTAATAATGTATTGTGAATTTCAAGGTATTTCAGAAATGTCATATATTAGATGTTGATATAAGAAGATGATGAAGCTACCGAAAACTCAAGAATTCAGTACTAATTGCCAACTGTTGAATTCTGCGAAGTGCCGAATCAACTGCTGATCAGCATGTGCCGAATGACTGTCGATCAACATATGTTGAACTACTGCCGATCAGCACTGAACTCCATGAGTTACTAACCAATTGTTACACAAGATAAGACTGTCTATACCCACGGGTGTTGTGTTCTATCTTTTGGAGACAATATAGTACTGAAGCTGCCTAACTGTTATGTACCGATTGTCCGTCTTGTTGTACATTCTGAACATAGGATGGTTTATTCTTATTGTTTAGATTTCATAGTATAAAACCCTCATACTTGTATAGTAGAGGTAAGCTTTTATGAAGCCACTTGTGTATCTGCTGATTGTAACTCTTTGTACTCAGTTTTGATTAATCAAGTGACTACTTTGAAAGAACAACTTGTGTATTTATCTTACTCAAAGTATTTGTGTTTGTTAGTAAGTAGTTAACTTAGATTCCGCATTTGTTAACTACTGATCAAACAAAAAAGTCTTGTTAATTCATAACCCTGATTCAACATTAGAGGAGATGCGGGTATGAAGATAATATATTGTCTATCTAAAATGTTAGACACTACGTGAGTCAAATTCATATTAAATGGTTTCCAATAGTCCCCAGTTATAAATAGAGTAATTGTATGGACCTTTTATGAGTTTCTTTATCTATAGTACCAAGATTTCAATTCCATGAAGTGGAATCTGAAAATGACGCAGGTATGTCAACATACACCATTTTAAAAGATACTCGAGCGCAACCGGTGGATAACAATGATGAGGACGCTATGTCCGACAATTCTTTTGAGGGTCATATTATTATTATTAGTGTTGTTATTATTATTAATATTATTAGTATTACTACTTAAATTATTAGTTATATTATTGTTCTAATCGTATTTTAAAAATCTGAAGGTAATGTTACTAAAGAAACAGAGGAAAGTGAATTATCACCGTCAGATTTAAAAAAAGATGTTACAATCCCTTAAATATCTAAACAATATAGTTTTGGGGTTCATATTGGATTTTCAGATGATCCTAATCAAGATAATGTAAATGTTGAGGGGTTGGAGGATTATATCCCCCTTGATGAATACGATGAAGATAATATGGTTTTTTAAGATGAAGAATTAAATGAAATCTGTCTTGGTATGCACTTTAAATCAAAAGACCATGTTATTCTCGTTGTTGAACGTTTCCCAAAACCGAGAGGCTTAAGTGGTTGAAAGCAAACAATCATTATGGATAGCAAAATATTTTAGCACAAAAACTTCTAAAAATTTTACAAACTAAAGCCCCTCGTCATGTCGTTGGGTTGTAAATGCTGTAAAGAGAAGAAATGATAACTTATGGCGTATTACTCGATGGACCATTGCATATAGTTGCTTCGAGACCGACGTATGCAATAACAATAGTTCACTAAGATCGAAAGATGTTGCGACCCATATATCTGCATAAATTCGTATAGATGTCTCATTTCTTGGGAAATAGATTTGAGCTTTTATTAAAGAAAAGTTGCATGTTGATATCACGTATGGTAAGGCTTGGATGGCTAGAAGAAAAGCTATTGAAAATATATATGGCCGTTGGGAAGACAATTTCAATTTGTTGTCTCATTAAGTTAAAGCACTACAGACTTCAAATCTAGGTACTGTTGTAAAGTGGTTACATCATTCGCATGGTCCAGTAAGGGTGTGCACGGTGCGGTTTTGAACCTCCACCTCCACCAAAACCGAAATCGCCAGCTTCGATTAAGTGCAATCTTTAGCCATTCAGTTTCGGTTAACCGCAATCGGTTTTGTTCGGTTTTGATCGGTTATTATCATTTATATGCGGTTAACCATGAATTTTTATCATGATTATTTTATTGGGCTTGTGAATTTAGTGCCTTAAATTTTGGGTTTAAAATTAAGACCTAATAAATTTAGGCCTCCAATGAAATATTCTTAGAATAACCATTACATAATAATATAAATTTTGATATTACACAAAATAATATTTGGACTCATCCCCAACCTATCGACATCACAATATATTGTAGGACCGTTTAAGGGATGGTTAATACAATCAGTCTCACAATGAGAAGAGTGTTAGAAAACTTAAAAGATCAAATAGGGAATCGGGTTTATGTAAATGATACTAAGAACACAAGTAAATAATGAGACAGAACTAAGAACAAGAACAGAGTAATATGGTTTTCAAGGATGTTGTATATTGCTCTCAAGTTCTTTTACAAGTGTTACAAAGCATAATAAGAAATACAAGGACCTGAGATACTTTATACTACATCCTACAGCCATCCATACTATGAAAGCCAGCTGGAAACACTAATCTAGACAACAAGATCAATGTAAAGTCAAAAGGCATATTGCCTTTTGACTAGTGACTATGACATGCCATAACTCACATCATAATATATTATAAAAGGATAAAAGGTACAAAATAGAAAGTTACAGACTCAAGACCATAATCTACAGTTTACTAAAGCATGGACCTTTTCACCAACTTGTATAAGTTGGTGAGTCATCAGAGTTGCAGTGGAAAGTAAGTCAGCTTTATGGAAAAGTAGAACAAAAAAGCATGTCCTCTCTATCTTCGGAAGAAATCAGTCTTCACTTCATTGACTTCGGAAGACTTTGTCTTTGAAGCTTCGAAAGACTTCATCTTTGGCTTCGAAAGATTTGGTCTTTGGCTTCAGAAGATTTTACACTTAGAATAATTTCTGTGGAGAGTGTAAAACTTCCGAAGTAACTTCTACCTTGTACATCAGTGCATGCATGCAGGAAGCTCCTTGGTTGTTTTGGCTTCTTTGGTTGCATCAGCCTTCTAATATAACCTTACAAACTCCCACTAGGCTGATGCTACCAAAACAAAGAAGTTATTTACATGTTGACAGTCCTCATTAGGATCAAAACCATACCTTTTTTCATCATCTGGTCAGGATCCCTCAGACTCTTATATTATCTTCTCATGTCATGGAGATCATGCAGAGGAAGATCAAGCATGTCTTGCCAGAAATAGACATATTGACCTCCTTGATCTTATACCACCTGTCTAGATTAGCAGGAAAAGTCCAGGACAAGATGGGTCTTCTAGTTGCAAGAGGCTCCTCTTTGAGTTGGAGTTGGTTGAGCAGCCTCTTCTTGCACTACTCAGGATGCTCTGACTCATCTTGAGGTGTAGAGGTGGATGCCTTGGTCTTCTGTAATATCCCGTTTTGTGAATGAATATAAAATATTTGAAATACTTGTTAATTATTGTTAAACGAGTAAGTTACGGGTCAATGACCATCGACATGAATAACGTTTTAATGTGTGTTGAAATTATAATAATATCAATATCAATAATAATAATAATAATAATAATAATAATAATAATAATAATAATAAATGAATGTGTAAAACTACAAGTTGGTATGCGAAATATAAACAAGTCTTAAAATTATCTAAATATCATTTAATAATAATAAAATATATGTGCAACATGTAGTGCGTAAAAAATGTACATATATATGTGTGTGTGAAAATCTATAATAATGATATAAAAATAATAATAATAATAAGTAACAATAAAATACATAAGGATAAGAAGACTATTATCTTTATTTTGTTGTATTTACTTTTTATAATATTAAAATAGTATGACATTTTATAGATTGTAACGTGGAGGCTCATAGTAACTCTTAGTGGCAAAACAAAAACATATATTATAATCAAATATTGAAAGATGTAGCTAGCATCATCACGACCATATAATCAGATTGATTCATATGATACGGATAGGCATGATATTAGAGAGAAAGAAAGAGAGATATCCTTAGAGAGAGAGAGACGAAGCAATCAAGATAATTAGTATAGAAATTTCGCTCGTTTCGTATAGCATTATCTCTAAGTTTGAGAGGTAAGTACACTGATCCGTAACTAAATTATATTACATGTTTAATTACATGTTATATGTTTTATCGTTATAAATTTGTATGAATTATGTGGAGATAAAACATGTGAATTACATGTGATATATGTTTATTAATTATGATAAGCATGATTATGGGATAAATGATTTACATGATTATAGGTCCAAGTATGTGTATTAATAGTTTAAAAAGGGATAGTTAAATATATGTAAGGATTTCAGGTATTGAAATCTCAAGGGGTTCGGGCGTTGAACTCCACATATATAAAAAGGGGAGTTAAATATATGTAAGGATTTCGGGTGTTGAAATCCTAAGGGGTTTGGGTGTTGAACTCCACATATATACAAAAGGAGTTATTAATCCTCAAGGGTTAAAAATAAACCCATAAGGGATTCGAGTATTAAATTCCAAAGAAGTAAAGAGGATTAATTAAATAAAGATTTTGGATGTAAATTCCAATAAAAGAAAATATATTTTTGGAATAAGAAAAGAAGTGTATTTACTTAGCGAAAGCTAATAAAAATATGTTTTAAATATTTACAGGAAAAGCACCCATAAATGGTTAAAGCTTCGTGGACGTGACTGAACAGACGAAGGAACCCTACTCTCGTTTATTATTTTGAATAATAAATGTAATAAAAATATTTGTAAAATGATTATGTTTCCTTGTAATATTTATATATATGTTATAAAATGACATGTCACTGCTAGTGACAAATTTTGATGTGAACTGGGACCAAAGCTCTGATATAAATTGTGAAAGTGTTTTTATAAAAAAAAAAAAAATTGGTGTGTTACATCTTCTTCTTGGAAACGCTCTTCATGGTCATTGTTTTCCTCTTCTTTGAAGTCCTTAACTAAGAGGACCGGTCTTCAGCACCAGATTGTTCTACAGTGTCTCTCTCAGTTGGGTTCTCTTCTCTCACAGGTCTAGAAGGAGAGTGAAGAGGACCCTGCTATGGATCAGAAGATAAAGTTAGCTGAGATTCAGCTCTAGGTCCAGGTTATGTTGTCTCAAGGGGTTCAAACTTGACAACCTCAGGTTGAGCTGGACTTGGTGGAGAATGCAAGTCAACAAGCTCTCCCTTTTTAATCTTCTGCTTGATCACTCTAATGTGCACATCCATAATGGATAGAGACATTGGACCAAGCCTCCTTGCAGAGAATCCATACAGCTTCAAAAGATCATCATCCTTTGTCTGTCAGCAGACTTCTTTTGGCTCTTTTGGATGATGGCTCTTGACTTTGTTGAACTAGGGAGAGGGTAGGAGCATGCTTGTAGAGCCTTTCTATCTCCTTTCTTTCTTGTTCTTGAGGAGCAATGCTGCTTCCTCTGCCTCCTTCCTCTCCTTGGACAATTCCTTGTCAGTCAGTTCATTCAGTTTATCTAAGGGGAAAGAAAGTAGTTCATCTACATTGTAGTTTTTGGTCCCCAGGTAGTTTATCCTAGCTGCCCTCAACTCATCATCCTGAGTATTTGGCCTGGGGGCAGCCCTGATGGCAGCTTCCATGAAGCCTAGAGACCCTCTTGAACTTTCTCCCTTAGCTTCCTCTTCTTCTCTCTTTCCTCCTTCTCAATCTCCTCAGAAGTCAGTTTCCTTTTCCTTTTGTCACTCACAGGCCTTGGTGACTCAGAGTGGAGAGAGCTTTGGCCTTCATTGCTGATTCAGCAGTCAAGCTCTGGCCAGAGAGAGGTTGTAAAGCACCTTCACCAGCTGGTGCCTCACTGAGGGTAATGGGTGCTAAAAAAGTTCCTGTCTCAATGTTCACAGGTTCAACTTCTAGGCCTTCAGTCAAGGCTTCCCCTTTGAAGCTAATCTTAGGGTCCACCTCAACATCCAGTTAACCAAAAGTCTTACCTGCTAGCCTCTGTCTATTTAGTCTTGACCTCAGCTTGTATTCTTTAAACACCCTTTCTTGAATCCAATTTGCTAATCTTGCAGCTTGTCTGTTTTGACTTGGGTTCACAAGTGGAAGATTAATAAGATGGATGCTCTCATAGAAGATCAGGTTGAAAAAGTTAAAAATTTCCAGTTGACCCTGAGATCTAGAGATGACTAGAGCTCTTCTATCAATGTCATACCTCCATCCCATGATTGGATTCTTAGAGTGAGGAGATGGGGTAGACATAGATCTGGGAATACCCTCCTCAAACAAACTTTGTATGAGTGAGTCCACATCCATGTAGACTTGGGGAAGTGAGTCCACATTCATGTAGACTTGAGGAGGTTGCTAAGTATAGACCATTTCAAGTGAGGGTGGTGAATCCTCAAAGTCCATACTCTGTGAAGAACTCCCAGGTTCTGTGATTGTTTGGACTTTGTCCCCCTCTTTGGTAGCATCACCTTCTTGCATAAGTGAGCTTGGGGTTGGGTCTGTCACATCCACAGGTTCTTGTGGACCTGGTTGAGTTCTCTTGAGTGGTCTCTTGTGACATCCAGTAATTTTCCGTTACCAAACTCCGTTAGTTTCGTTAAGTCTTGCATACACGTGTTGTGAGCACACACTAGTTGTCGTTGAACATTGGTGACTTAATAATATTATCTGATAATAATTTAGTTAATGATGTGATTATTAAGTTGTGCTTATGTGCTTACGTGATTTAAATATTATTTGTGAATTTTATCGCGTAATGTGAAAACGTGTGTGTTTAATCCGTATGTTTGTATTTGGTAAAGATAAAACATATAATTGTTATTATTAGTTCATATGTTTATTATCTTAATTAAAAACATTTTAAAAGAGTATTTAAAAGCCTAATCTTTATAAAATACAAACTATGAGGGTTAAAAGGGTAATTATCATTAAATAATTAAACAAAATCAAAATCCTAACCCTAATACACCATAATCGGCCGCGACTTCATCCCGTCTCCCTCTCCCTTTGTGATTTCGGCCAAGAACACCAACAAAGCCACGGATTTGATCGATTTCAAGTGCTACAACACGTTAAAATCATCAATTGCAAGCCATTACACGTTTAAAGGTTAGATTTTTACATGTTTTTGATGGTTTTGATGTTTGGCCGAACCCTAGTCAATTTGATGTGCAAAATGTCGAATTATTGGTTGTTTGTTGATGTTATTATGTTAGTTAGATTGTATATATGTTAGTTAACGTTGATTATGCAAGAAAGCTATGATTTTGATGCGTTGTTCATAGGTTACTAATAATAGTAACTTTTTTGCATGAATGCTATGATTTGATGATGAATTGATGATGTTAATGTGTTTATGATGATAATTGGGTGTTAGATTGATGATATGAATGCTAGAAATTCAAGAATGAATGTTGTAGTTCATATCTTACTAAAGATAGTAACTTTTGGCTATGAGGGTTGATGAATTGTGGTAATTGGATGTTGTTGATCGTGTCTAGATGCCATCATGAGCTTGAATTGGTATATTATTGATGAATTCATGAATGTATTGGGTGTTTGATAGATTTTGGGATGTGCTTTCCCAAAAGGGAAACTTTATTTGCACAAATTCTTTAATATGATGGTTTGAGTATGTTTGGGACATTAGGATTATGCTAGTATGTTCACGGATGGTTTCTAAGGTAGTAGAATGTATTGTTTGGGTGTATGAATGTTTATTGGGTTAATTAGTAGGTTTGGTCTGTTTGTGGGATTTCATGGTAAGGGTTATATGGGTTATGATAGGCTATTGTTTGGATTGTAGCTGGTCATGGTTGAACATCTTGGGTGATAAGAATTCTGTTAAATGGTATGTTGATGGTCATCATACACGAGTGCGAATCTGAGGCCCCTACTTAGTAGGATTGGCAGGGTTTAGGGTGTGAGGTCGTGAGTGGCTTCACATGGCATGCCGTGCATGATTTGATTCTATGTATGATGCATTGGTTGTGTTGTAACTATGTTGAACATGATAATTATTTGAGATTCTCATGACTTGTATGGGAAATCTGGTTGTATGATGATCTAGTTAGTACATGTGCTTAATGAAGTTAAACTTTGATTTGAATGTTAGTGCATATAGAGTCGTTCTTAGTAACTAATGACTGAGATCCTGGTATGTCACGCGCCTCGCGGTAAAACCCCGCACGTGGATTTTGAGGGTGTGACATCTCTTAGCTAACTTTCCCTTGAGATTGGTGATCTCAAGTTGCTGGTCATTGATCCTCCTTTGTAAGACAATCACCTGAGATTCCAGGTGACTTATCTTTAAGACTAAATAGGTGCATGTTTTTGTCAGTTTTTGCACCTTTAGTTTCAGACTTCCCTCAACTTCATCAAAAGAATCATAGGGGATGAGAGGATAGGACCAAGGTCTTCTTCCTCAATAGTAGGTGGATGATGTGGGCTAGACATGTGAGAAATAGGAGTACTCATCTCTCCTTGAGCAAGGGTGGAGAAGAGAGACTCATGATACTCAATGAATCCCATATCTTCATCATCATAGAATTCAAGGTTTGGGATTGGTTGGTTTAGATCAAGAGGCTGGGGATGGTAACTGTCCCCTGAAGGTTGTTTAGTAGAGTTTATTTTTGGATGTATTGGTGGTTGGGAAGTAGAAGGTGTGGGTTCAATTCTAGCTGGTGCTGCTAGGTTGTCACTTTGAGCAATGAGCTCTAACATTTTTGGGACAAGGGCTGTTTCTACCCCTGAGAAGCCAGCAGTTGGCTTTCTTATAGTCTTGAAGATGCTGGGCTTTATCTGTCTCATTTGAAAAACCCAAGCCTTGGTTTTGGGCTTATTAAAGTGATTTGAAGACAATGTAACAGTAAGTGATCCTGTGTTCAAGCTTTGGGGATCACTAGCTATTGTTGATGAAGAACTTTTAGTCACTTGGTCTTTCTTTATCTTCCACACCATCTTTGGAAGATTAGACTTGACCTTCAACACTTTGGAAGTTTTTGACAAACTTCGGAAGTTTTGGAGACTGGACCTTCGGAAGATCTTGCTTTCACTGCAGTAGGCTTCAGTACTTTGGAAGCATTCCTTCTTTCGAGACCAATTTTCTTCCGAAGGCAAGTTTTCACTTGTCTTCTTTTGAGAGAAAGACTAAACTTGATCACTTTCCACCTCCATCTTCATCTTCACAGATGATGTAGCAAGCTTCTTAGGGCGAGACTTGCTCTTGGAACTGGTTGGTTCAGGCTATGTAGCAGTGATACACAACTAATCAGCCTTCTTCTCTTTGCTGGAATGATTTGGACATGAACTAGAACTCCTGGTATTAGAGTTCATAGTTTAGTTTTCAGCCTTCACCACTTCAAATCCTATAGAGATAAACACTTGTTTCCGCTTAGAGTTGAAAGTGGCCTTGATCTCTTGAGTCTTCTTTGATTTATCTTTGCTTTTCTGATCAAGTTCTTCCTCTTAGACTTGGTCACCCTAGATTCTTTTCTCTCCTCAGGAGAATAGTGACCCTTCTTAGGATGATCTTCTTCACTCTTCTTAGAATCATCCTTCACTATCTCCTTTTCATCCTCTTCATCTATGGGGTCTATAAGGGGAAGCTGATCTTCACAAGTTCCACACCTTGGAGATCTTACAGACAATAGAGTGTGTGGAGGAGCTATCTCAGTAGATCCCAGTCCCTGCTTATTCTGATAACAAACTTTTGCATGCAAGGATGAGAATATCATGTTCTTGAAGGTCTCTTCTTCAAGAACATGTTTTTCTGCCCTGGCTTTGCTGAACACAAGCTTAACCTGGCATTCAATTAACTTAGTGATGAGATCTTTTATCTGAGTTCTGAAGTTAGTATGTTCATGCTTAAGAGTTAAAATGTTTTTCTCTAAATCTTCTATTTTAAGTTTGTAATCATTTTCAGCTCTTTTGAAATCAGCTTTTAAAATGTTTATAAACTCAAGATCAGATCTCATCTCTAAGTTATAGGACCTATATTTCTTAACTTTAGCAATACATTCAGGTGTACAAAGATGTTCCCATACCTTGGCTTCTTCATGATCTGCCATCAGTGCTTGGTTTGGAGATGCATTCTCAACCTGAAAGCTCCAGTTAATGCCTCCTTCTTTAACAACAACTACAGCTTGCTGCTTGGGCTTCTCATTCTAGGGAGCTCCATCAGTATAGTTTGGTCTGGTTTGTGCTTGGCTACCATTTGTCTTTAGTACATTGCACTCTCTAGCAAAGTGTCCCATTTGGTTACAATTGTAACACTTCACTTTGCTTTTGTCTAGCCAAAACTTTCCACTGGTTGTATTGCTAGGAAACTTCCTCCCTATCCTCTTGTAAAACTTCTTGGCTCTGTGAGTGAGAAGAGCTATTTGTTTGACTATTTCCATGTACTCTAGATCATCTGGATGGATACAGTCCAGGTCTTCAAAGGTAAAGAGAAAGTTGCTTGTGCTTTCATCAGTAGACACAAAGGCTTGTGAAGAGCTTGTCTCTTGGAATGGGCTTCCTTGGATGTAGCTCTCTCTTGGTGTTTCCAGGAAGGTGATGAAAGGACCCTTTTGTGGGTTGTCAGGGTAGCAGATGAGATGATGTTGTGGTTCTCTGTAATCCCTTTCAACCACATGAAGGGCTGAACTCTGCTGATTGTTGGAGTTACCAGATGGATTTTGCATGTTCATCTCCATCTGGTAGCCATTGAGGATATCATACAACTCAGTAAGAGTAAGGTCTTGAAGTTCTGAGTCCCTTTAATGACCACATAATAGTGTGTCCATTGTCTGGGAAGAGAGGACATGAACTTTCTCACAATGTCCCTGTTCTCAAGAGTTACTCCAACATCCATTAGAGTATCCACAATCTCAACATACCTGAAATATTGTTGAGTCATGGTTTCACCTGTTTTGAAGGTGAAGTTCTCAAACTACTGCTTTAAGAGGTCCTTCTTGTTCTTTTTTGCTTCATTTGACCCAGCATACATAAGCTTCTGTGCATCCTATAGTTGCTTGGAGATAGAATTTGGAAGAGCAGTTTGGAGGGCGGTCATGGCCTTCTGATCTATGCCTATCTTCTTCCGGTCTTCTTTAAAATAATCAGCCACTTCCTTTAGTATCATACCACCACCGGCAGCAGCTGAAGAGGTGGATGGTACATGAGGTCCATAAACAACAGATCCCCACATCCTGAAGTCTTGAGACTTGATGAAGGCTTCCATTCTTTGGCACCAAGTATCAAAGTCATTAGGAGTGATCAGTGGAGACTTTGTCATAGTACTGGTTTCCATATCAGCCTTTGTGATAGTTGCCATTTGAGATATTAAGTTTTTTGTGAAACTGAAGGGATTTAAGATAGTGAGATCTTACAATCAAGTGCCTAAAAAGCTCTGATACCAATTGCAGGACCGTTTAAGGGATGGTCAATACAATCAGTCTCACAATGAGGAGAGTGTTTGAACACTTAACAGATCAAATGGGGAACCGGGTTTGTGTAAATGATACTAAGAACACAAGTAAACAATGAGATAGAACTAAGAACAAGAACAGAGTAATATGGTTTTCAAGGATGTTGTATATTGCTATCAAGTTCTTTTACAAGTGTTACAAAGCATAAAAAAATACAAGGACCTGAGATACTTTATACTACATCCTACAGTCGTCCATACTATGAAAGCCAGCTAGAAACACTAATCTAGACAACAAGATCAATGTAAAGTCAAAAGGCAGATTGTCTTTTGACTAGTGACTATGACATGCCATAGCTCACATCTTAATATATTATAAAAGGATAAAAGGTACAAAGTAGGAATTTACAGACTCAAGACCATAATCTACTGTTTACTAAAGCATGGACCTTTTCACCAACTTGTATAAGTTGGTGAGTCATCAGAGTTGCAGCGGAAAGTAAGTCAGCTTTATGTAAAAGTAGATTAGAGAAAGCATGTTCTCTCTGTATTTCAAAAGTAATCAGTCTTCACAACATTGGATTCGAAAGACTTTGTCTTTGAAGCTTCGGAAGACTTCATCATTGGCTTCGGAAGATTTGGTCTTTGGCTTCGGAAGATTTTACACTTAGAATAATTTCTGTGGAGAGTGTAAAACTTTCGAAGTAACTTGTACATTGTACATCAGTGCATGCATGCAGGAAGCTCCTTGGTTGTTTTGGCTTCTTTTGTTGCATCAGCCTTCTAATATAACTTTACATATATCCATCACAAAAAGATATCAATCACAAAATATCCATAATAAAAAGATTGCAATCACAAAATATACCTTCACAAAGATTGCAACCACAAAATAAACCATCACAAACAATACCCATCATAAGTTAGCAAATAAAAAAAGCAACCAAGTAAGCTTCAGTATTTCATGTTCGTCTTCAAAAGAACCTATCCAAATTGTACTTTGTTTCTAAATCCTTATGTCGAATCTTCATCTTCAATAGAGCGTTCTTTGTGGGTTTTTCCCGATCGTCAAATCTACACAAAAGAAATATATATTAATAATTAAGTCAAAAAATAATTTAGTTAAAAATTAAATATAATTACCATCTTCTATTTTCTCAAAGTTCTCAACCAAATCTTGTAGTGGTACGCCATTGATGTGAGACTCTTGTAAATCTGTTAGTGTTGACCGTATCCAATCTTTTGTACAAATCTACGACTTGACGATGTTTGAAGTAAGAGAGCTTCTATATTTTATCAATCACTCTACCACCGATACAAAATGTCAATTCGGATGCAACGGTTGAGGTTGGAACTCCCAAAACTTGTCTAGCAACTTGTAAAGTAATAGGAAATTTAACCGTATGTAGTTTCACCAACCTAAAACATCAAAGCTATCATCCCCTTTTATCCTTTTCTCGGTCCCATCACGCAACTATATTTAAACTTCCCAATCATCGACCTCTTCTCCATATTCTTCTTCCAAATATTTTAAATAACCATCCTTTAAATCAAGATACCCATCATTAACCAAATTAGAAGAAAACATTGTATTTTTTCGCTCATTTTTCTTTTCAATCTTCATTTTATAATCATTATACAAATCCAACAATGCTTCTTTCACTCGATTCTTCATTTCCTTAATTCGATCAGTATCCTTACCATATATCAAGCTCAAACAATAACCAAGATAACTCAACTTATTCCAAGGTTCTAGAACTATGCCATATACAAAAAAAATGATATTGTCCAAATTATCCCAATATTTATTAAATTTTGTTTTCATGGACTCGGTCATTTTTTTCTTCTTCCCTTCATCACATAAGGACATTTTTGTCATAGTAAAATGCATTACGCGTAGCTCATAAAACAAGAAAATAGAGGTCACGTACTTAGTACCCGAAATCTTTGTAATCACATTAAAAAAAATCTTCTAGTACTCCGTAAAGAACCTATTAGACAAGCAATATAATAAAGCATATCACCATTAAACTTAAGATGTAAATTAAAAATA
This sequence comes from Flaveria sonorensis, assembly GCA_025506505.1. Classification (NCBI taxonomy): domain Eukaryota; kingdom Viridiplantae; phylum Streptophyta; class Magnoliopsida; order Asterales; family Asteraceae; genus Flaveria; species Flaveria sonorensis. Next base: position 7,987,608 of record CM046439.1, read on the forward strand.
AAATAAAGTACCTCACTTTCTCCCGATCCTTATCATCGGGTGCCCCCCGAAACTTTATCACTCCTTTTTCTTTTTCTTGTACTCCACTCATCTTCCTCAATTTCACTATAAAATACTTTCTATAATTGGAATTAACATCTTGAAGTCTATCAAGAAAGGAAAAAATATAACATATTAGTTTGTTTGTAGTAATAAAAAACATACAACCATAACAACATATATCATACTTAAAATGTAAAATGCCTATCAAATGCTTTCGAAAACTTGAGTGTCGTTTCAAGCACAAGAATGTCAAATTCCATCGTGTTTTTACATCAAGACAAGGTTTTCTTTTGCAATCTATATTTTCTTTTTCAACACTTTCTTTAAAACATAGATACCTAGAAGAAGATCTTATATACCTTATGACATTTTGAATTCTACTTATAGAGTCATCTTGTTCTTGCAAATAATCATTGACAGTTAGATGAAGCATTATCCATAGTTACCGTAAAATACTTGTTTTAAATGCAAATACTTGCAATCTAACACCAAATGAGGACCTTTAAGCATCACTTTTAAAAATCTAATTGCTCCATCATTTTATGAAGCATTATCCATAGTTACCGTAAAATACTTGTCAATCCCCCATCTTGTCTCACCTTTATGATTTGAAATTTGACAATAGTTTAGAATCTTTTTTAGAACCCAATCTTTATCAACCCAATGTGTTTTAAGACACATATAATTATAATTTGAGTAAATTACCCGGATCGTCCCCGAGGTTTGCTCAAATTTCACCTTTCATCCCCGGGATTGAAAAATTACAGGTTTAGCCAAAGGTTTGAAAAAAAATAACACGTTTCATCCCTGGATCTAATGACCGTTAATTAACTGCAAAATGACCATTTTGCCCTTCTTCTTCATCATTCAACGCTATCTCAACCACCACCACCATACTACCACCACTCCACCACCACCTCAACCACAAGCCACCACCACACACCACCAGAAACAAACAATGGACTATCAGTTTCATTATATAATCTAAAGTTCAAGTATATAAAAATGAGTGATAGCAAAAATCAATAAGAATCTAGCAAAATACATGTGCCACATCACATGCTCTAACCCGCGTATTTAGCAAATCACGATTCATAAACAAAAATATACTAATTACAAATAAATCAGGATTAGGTTCCGTTCATCAATGGCAAACAGATGCTGCAAATGACATCTTCATATCTAAACATACATTAGCTTGGAAAAACATACCAACTTATATTCACTAGCAACATAACATCTAATCGTTATACCTCAAGTAGCATATTTGAGCTTCTAGATCCAGATCTAACTTTGATGTGTTTCTAAAATTCTCCAGATCTATATCTGCTCATCACACACATAACTTCACAAACTTTCAACACATAAAACCTAAACTAAACATCATTTGCAAGGTAAGAAGCACATAAACTTAATTAACGGAATTAATGGTCAATTTGTAGAAGGATGAGATGAGGTTGAATGAGGAAGAAGAAGGGCAAAATGGTCATTTTGCAGCGAGTTAACGAAATTAATTAACGGCCAGTAGACCCAGGGACGAAACGTGTTATTTTTTCAAACCTTAGGACTAAACCTGTAACTTTTCAATACCAGGGACGAAAGGTGAAATTTGAGCAAACCTCATTGACAATCCATGTAATTTACTCCTATAATTTTGAACTCACGTCCACATGTCGGTAGTAAGTGACACAATTTGATCTTTTAAAGGTTTTTCTAATTTCTTTATCTCCTCTTTATATATTGACAAACAATCCCTAGCAACTGTCCATATTGATGAAAACTTAAACAATGGATTTAACTCCCATATAAATTCTCTAATTCCCTCATCTTCAACCAAATTAAAAGGTAGATTGTCTTCTATGCATATCCATGCAAGAAGTTTTCTACATTTTTCTTGACTAAATACATGGGAAATCCAGCTAGAACCATCTTCTCCCGAACTTTGAGGCTTAAAATTATAATATAGATTTTTTCTTTTTGTATAAATAATTATAAAAAGGTGAAGACTTGGATGCATGCTTTAAATGATACAACAAAGCACTCGTACCATTCTTTCTAGAGCAAACTACCATTAACAATTTACAACACGAACAACTTGCTTTCTTAGAGCATCACCAATAGAAAGCATTAAAAACAACAAAAAACGTGCCTGGTATGCTATTATATAAAAAAACACCCGTTCTTTAAAACCATGAAAAAATCCTACAATAACAAAACTTAAAAAAATTGCCACATCATCGCCATCTTTTTCATTTTTAATCACTAATTTCTTCTTTCTCTAATATTCTATGTATATAGTACACATAGGGTCCCACACCTACTTATTTTTAGTAGTTTATGGCAAAGAACTTATATCTAAAAAACATACCCCTTCAAAGGGAAAAAAACTTAATAAATGTTCATATGATTGTTTTTAAGATTTAAAAACCATCTATTAGAGATGGTCTTAGTATCCCTATCAATAGTAAAATGGTCCCCGCACAAAAGATCTTAGGGGTTGTTTGGTAATTTCTGAATGATTAAGTACTGAACCAACAAGGGGTCTGAACCATTAAATGCTGAACCATTAAGAGGTATGAACCATTAAGTGCTGAACCATTAAGAGGTCTGAACCATTACAAGCTAGTATATCTTTTAACTATTCAAAGGCAAATGTCTGACCAATTCAGATAAGAGGTCTTAACCATTCAGTATTATTCCTCTTAACCATTCAGCATTAGTATAATGCTTAACCATTCAGAGGCAAATGTCTAAACCATTTAGACATTTGCTCACAAAACAAACAGTTTGAACTATTAAGTGCTAAACCATTCAGACATCTGAACCATTAAAAGGCTGATTCAAATGCTGGAAAATAGCCCCTTAGTCAACCACCTTCATTCTTCTCTTGCTCCACATTTTGCTTATCATCATTACCAACTCGTTCAGTATTGTTTTCTTCTTCAACATCAAATATTGGTGTTTCCATCTACAATTACACAACAGTAGGTTTTAGGTACATAGAAACAAAATTAATAAATCAAAATAGTATGCGTAAGGTAAAAAACACAACTAATAAATCAATAGTAGTAGGTATAAGTTGAGGATATACACACATTTGTTATTGAAAAAAGCTTAACCACCCAAATTTGTTTTGAATCTTTTAGCCTTAATTTGTTTTGAATTTAATGTTATAAAAATTGAATTAGTGGAGTATAATTGAAGATCAAATAAAATGCTTTTAATTAAAGTAGCTCACGTCCCATGAAATCACTAACCAAAACTAGACAAAACTTTTATGCAATCTAAACACATTCATATAGTCTAAAAAGAATATAGAAGGTCACGTAAAACACTTTGAGCGCTTGAGGTGTAGATGTAAGATGAGTAAAATCTCAAATCATGAATAATTCTCATTTCATAAAAAACAAAATCAAAAGACAACTAAATGAGCAAACAAGATGAACAAAAAGAGAAATAAAGTGGGAGCAAAACCTGAAGAACAATCAGAATTGTGTTTTGTCGAGAACGAATCCTTGAATCAGAGTTGATGAAGAAGGGAATGCGTAGAGCTTCAGAGGAGTGCAAAGAGCGAGAGTATCTCTAGGGTTTTAAAATGCCAAAATGTAACTTTTAATTTTGACATTCATTTTTTTAATATTGGGCCCTACTTTGACCATGTGCTAAATTAAAAAACTGAAGTGGGCCCTCAATATCAATTTGGTTTGGTTAAAATATGGGTCGGTTAACAAGATTTTGATTCGGTTTAAAGGGTTCGTTAACCACAGTGCGGTTCGGTTTTTTCGATGACGAAAATTACCATAACCTAAATCGGACCGAAAATTTTGGTTTCTTAAAATTTGCTTAACCGCACTATAGGTTATTGCTATGGTTCGGTTAAAATGGTTTGGTTATACCAGTTAAGGTGGTTTGGTTCGGTTAATTCAGTTTTCTACTCACTCCTACGGTCCAACGAACTATGCAATATTTAAATATGTGTTCTAGGCTTTCTCTCCTAGTATTGAAGCTTTCTAGTATTGCATTCCAGTTATCTTCGTAGACACAACTCATTTAAAAGGACTTACACATCAAAAATAATAATCGCGGTTTTAAAACATGCAAATAATATGATTTTGTTGGTGGCATACGTGATTGTGGATAAAAGGGTTGGTTTCTTTGAGCAGTTTCAAATACACTTTGCTGATCCAATCGTGCATAGGTTGTGTGTTCTTTCTGATCGACATGCCTTGAAATTGAATGCTATGGAGAATCTAGAAGCGTGGAGGGAGCCAACGCATTTCATTGTTTTTTCTTCGACATGTTAGAAGCAATTTTATGAAACGATACAATACTTTAAGCATGAAAAGGCAATGTTGGGATATCGAGAGCACACCAAAAGCTAGAAAGTTTAATAATTCTATTCTGCAGATTATGAGAATAAACAAAGAAGTCTGTCGATACCTAAGGGATATCGAAAAAGCAAGTGGACGCTTTTGTATGATAGGGGGGATCATCGATGGGGTAACCTAACCACGAACATATTGAAAGTTTGAATAACATGTTATGTGGAGCTAGGATGCTATCTATAAAGGCTTGTATCAATTTCATGTTTGAGGGAGATGTGGCCCAGTACGCAAAAAACTACCAGATCTTAATTAGGTACTCTACAGCCTTACTCGATCGCATGTGGCGTATGTTTATGCAGCTTGATATTGAGGCCGAGAAGACACAGTATTTGTCTATGACATAGCAGAGCGGAGGTATAAGGTTCGGCCAAGGCTTCAAACAACCAAAGATGGTGGCAGTTACTCTTTATCACTAGGTAGGTGATCAACTGCAAAGGATTGTTGATGCACTTTTTCATTTGCAAACATATCGTGCATAATACAGTGCACACAATACAAGAAATATTAGATAATATTTTATATATATAATAATAATTATATAATGAATCTGTGAATGCATAGAAGACCTGGTTTAGTTGAGCTAGAATTCAATATTCATCAGGAAAGTTCATGGGTTGCTACACAATTAAATAGAGTTGGTGGATTTGCTACTCAATTAAATAGGTTGGTGCAATTATCATTAAAGTGTCTACTATTTGCAGAACCTATGAATGCATTGAAGACCTAGGTATTTGCAGACCATGGGTTTTTCTGTAATGTTGGTAAGTTTGTTATGGAGTTCTCAAGTCACAATAAGGGCCTGTGAACATTTTGAAGTACTAATTCTGTAAATAGGACTTGCAGACAATAGGTGTTTGGTATTTTTTTAATACATTCACATGGTTTAACCTACCTAGAACAATTGATTCCGTAAATGATCATCACAAAAGGGATATTTTTGCCAATTTTCACCCATTAAATCTATAACCCTTGAAAATGTTAACGGGACTCAAAAGTGAACCCGCATGGAACTCAAAACCAAAACCGTACTCCCACCGCGAAAAAGAATAAAAAGATAAACATACCAAGTGGTTTGCGGAGAAGGCGAGAGAACATTAAAGGAAGAAGAATACTGGTTGAACGGGGGAGGAAAATTGCCAGAGGGGTGGGGTGAGCAGTTGTTGCCGGCCGAGAGAGGGATAAGGGAAACGAGGGTTTTACGAAGGGAGAGTTACCGAGGGAAAGAAAGAATCAAGATGATATATATAGAGAGAGAGGGGTTGGGCGGTTGGGTTGGGATTTTAATATAAAAATAAATTAGTTTAATTAATTTATATTAATAGTTTAATGAATTAGATTAGTTTACATTATTTATATTAATATTAGTAATTTTCATATATAAAAGGAAAATCTTATAAATACAAAATAACAGAAAAGAACAATGACGGGAGTTTAGGTTACGAGGTTAACCTGAAGATACGGGGTGACACAGTCTTAATTATGTCTTAAGGATTAGATTTCTCCTAGTTTTCTTAGAGGACTTTGCCTGATACTATTTTAGTGTATTAATATTTATATCTTGGTTTATGGTGCTATATATATATATATATATATATATATATATATATATATATATATATATATATATATATATTTTGATGCTTTTGCATATTCCTATTTTAGTGTATTAATTATGTCTTGTTTTATGGTTAATGACATTTAATGTATTATTTCTTCTAGTTTTATGGTGGTATATACATTGATGGCTATTTTGTTCATTACGTTTGATTAGTGGTAGTTTTCCAGTTGAATATACTTTGGCAATGTGTTTGTCTATGGTTTGTTCTATGTTATATACATTTGTTGTATATTTGTCTATAATTTGTTCTTTAAGTTAGAGTCTCTCTAGAAGCCACCTCTATATCCCTACTAGATAGTGGTATGATTTGTCTATATCTCACCCTTGCTAGACTCCACTAATAGTGTATAGTATAGAAACACTTTTTCGAGGCGGTCAAAAAATATTTTTTGAAACGATTTTAATGAAAGCCGCCTCAAAAAATAGATATAAAATCTAGAACCACATAAAAAATAAAGCCGCCCTAAAAGATCTTTTTGAAGCGGTTAATATAAATCAATTATTTTTATCGGGGTTTTGAAGTAACAACCTGTAAAGAAAAAAGCTCAACAAAATTACAATTATCCAACTGCCATGTCATTGAGCCATTTGATCCCTTGCATAAGCAAATGTCTTTGATCCATCACCGGTGTAATCCTCAACCGTAAATTTTTCAAGGACTAGGAAATTTTTCTCATAAATCATTTATGAGCTCATAAATCATCTATAAATGTGCACTCTTTTCCACCTCTATAAATGGGCAGAGAAGAAGAGTGAATCATCTATTAATCGTGGAAGAATTGATGATGAGTAAGTCAAAGAAAACAAAGAAGATTGTTGTGATTGAGAAGGAGAGGACTTGCTCTTGGAACAATTGAATGAAGTCTCGAAGAAATGGAACGAATTCGAGAACTAAATATTTTGCAAAGTGAAGAGGAAGATTAGGGGTTTTGACATGAGAAAGAAAAATCAAAAGAGTGAGAAACTAATGATTAAAGAAGAGACTAAACTAAAAACTAGGAAGAAAGATAAACAAATATGAAATCTGAACCGAATGGTTGACGAGTTCTAAATTGGTAATTGTAAAGAATCGTGTAGGTATCAAGATATCAAAGAATGAAAAGTTAATTAATTAAATCAACTTATTTTTTTAAACATATATAAAGTTTTAATTAAATAACTAGCAAGATGCTTGAAGAGAAAGTTACAAGGAGAAATTACACCAAGATTTCAAATTTATGTTGTCACTTTTGCTCATGTTACTAATCCATAAGAAAATTGCTAGTTTAATCTCCATAAGGACTTCCATAGGTTGTTTCAAACCATTAGAGAAGACCCCATTATTACGAGCTTTCCAAATTATCTAAAGTGACTTAAAAAATCTGACATGTAGGAGTTTTCGATGACCCGCACTATGAGGCCCAGAATCTTTAATGTTGATCACATCGGCAATCATATATAGAATATCTATTGGAGCCTTACACCAATCCTTGGCAAGATCCCATACATCGTTTGCAAGCTTACATTTAACCAAAGCATGATATGTAGATTCCACCCTCTAACCACATTGAGAACATATAGTATTCATTATAATGCCTCATTTCGTTAAGTCCTCCTTTGAAGAATTACGGTTCATCCCCGCTCTCCAACCAAAAATGTTTACCTTTAAGGGCACCTAATTTTCCATTTGATTTTGTTAGAACTTTACCTTCAATAATGTGTCTAATATCTTTAACCACAAAAGCATTGTCTTCGCTTTCACCAAAAAACCATTTATCTTACTATGAGATAAGGTGATATTACCTACCTTTGGGATATACTCTATCACCAAATTTTAAGCTACAAACAATGACAAAGCAGTCTACTATCACCATAAGAACTCAAGAACATTAGTAGCTTGTAAAAATCCTTTTAGAAACACAACATTTCTTTTTTGTCTCAAGAGTAAATAAGGCCGGAAACAAGTGTTTGAGCAGCCCATTTTTGGACCAGTTATCAATCCACAATAGAGTGTTGTTCTCATTACTAATTTTGCATCGGAGTTGATCATAAATGTTTATTTCATAATCATATCGGCTACCACCTTACAAATGTTCTTCCAAGGATTGTTGATTCATTTGTTGCATGGGATAGAGAGCCATCTTTGTTCACTTTCATGCATTGATGATATCACCCAAGCCCATAGACACCCATGAAAATTTTCTTTAGACAATGAACCCTAACAAAACTTTCGTCAAATTTTCTCCAGTGCATTGGTGACCTTTAACGAGGCATGGGAGAGGGATGTAATTGGGCAAAGTAAAGGGATAAGTAGTAATTTGGAATTGCCCCCAAGGGCGATTTAACAAGTGTAATTCTCCCTTAGGTAGAGGAATAGGAGGGATCCCATTTGACAATGTAAAAGGCGGGCAAGCGCACTTAGCTCCATCAGGTCTATACTAATGCCTAACAATTTGCTCTTTTTTAAGCTAACTTTAAGGTCGGCACTACATTGAAGCAACAAAGTAGTCTAGCCAAATTGGCCATGTTGGAAGCTTAAGCTTTTCCCATGAAAATAACATCGTCTGCATAGAATAAATAAGAAACACTTGGATCATTATTTTCCCTGCAAAGCTTTGTCCATAATAGCATGAAGCGATTCCATACTAATAATAAATAAGAATGGGGATAGGGGTTCACCTTGTCTAATTCCCCGAGACATGTTGAATTCCTTAATTGGCGACCATAAATAAGGATCGATGCTCTTCCTAATTCCAAGCATCCCTTGATCCATAATCATCAACCAATTGAAAAACCCATGGATTCTAGAGTTATATCAAGAATGGCCTAATCTACCAAGTCGAAATCCTTCTCAAAATTCACTTTAAAATGGCATACGCCTAACTTAGATTGTTTTATCCAAGCAATAATTTTGTTGACGATTAAAAGGCCATCAAGAATGTATCTTCCTTTGATATAAGCATATTGGGAGCCACTAATTATAGTGTTAATAACTTATTTTAGACGATTAGTGAGGATCTTAACAATAACCTTGTAAATACATCCGATTAAGCACACTAGACGATAATCATCCACAACTGTCAGAGCACATATTTTAGGAATCAACGGCAAGAAGGAGGAGTTCCAGAGGAGTTCCAGCCATTACTTATAGATCCCAATTGAAAAATAGAGTTGATCATCCATTTGAAAAAGGAGCAAAAAGTTCATAATATTTTTTAAAAAACATAAAATTGAATCCGTTAGGTCTTGGGGCCTCATCGGACCCACAAGACCATACTCTATTTTTGATTTTAAAAAAAGAGATCAAAGATGTAAGAAAGTCTATTTGCTCCCTTGTTAACCTTTTGAATTGGAAATTTGACAAAAAAGGTTGCGTTGTTATTGTTTCCCCCAACTGGTTTTGAAAGTGATAAAAAACAAGATACTTAATAACTTGAAGATCTGAGGACCATCAACCATTTACCATTGACGCTTTGATCGTGTCTTTCGCTTTGTTGCTATTAACCAACCCGTGGATAAACCTTGTGTTTTATCACTTTCAAACACCCAATTTATTTGTTTGAGATCCATTGTTTTTTTTGTTTAACTCCATGAAAGTCTTCTCCCAAGTAAGCTTATCATTTACTTCTTGCTCGCTTAACATCGTTATTTTCGCCATTAAATCAAGAAGATCTAATTCTTTTTAATGCAATTCCCTGTTCTTATTCCTTGATTTTTTCCAACAAGCATTGAGTTTCACTTTTATTTCTTTTAGATTTTCTAGCAACAACCTATATGGATTACCGCTAAGACATGAAAGAGTCATAGCAGAATAAATTATCTAATCAAACCCATATCTAGATGTATAGGAGTTATAAAGTCTTAAAGGAATAGGACCAAAGTCTGCAGACTCTATTTTAAAAATCAAAGGGCAATTATTAGACCATTCACGGGAAAGGGCTAGTTAGTGTAGTCGTTTGCCACCGACCAAAAAAATTCCAAAACACGAGAATCCTATCGATCTTCTCCATACTACCCCCGTTACATGGCATATAAGTAAACCGTCTCCCACCAAAATTGTATTCGACCAACCCAACATCGCAAATATAATTGTTAAAATCATTTGCTGAAACATTACAAAAAAAGAAGAGTTTAGACGATTAGATGGAGACCATACCACATTAAAGTCCCGAAGAGGGACCGATAAGCCTGAAGATTATTCTTTAATAGAGAGTAGCTCCTTCCACACCTCTCTTTAAACATCAAGGACCGACAACCATAAACATTAACTATAAATACATCGTCATCAAATTTGGGCATCTTCCCTTTAATAAGCATAAAATTGTTTGACTTGATAGTCTAGATGCCTTTATAAAGACGCATATCCCAAATACAAATCAAACCACCCAATAGGCCCTTACGTTGACTGCTTCATGTTAGAACGAAGAGTTTCCCCACAACTTGTTAACCTAAATATTCGGACTATCATCAAGGTGTGTTTCTTATATCGCAATGAACTCGGTATTACTTTCCTTTTTGATAGCATGAACCCAAGAGCAATGATCTTAAAGATTGATCGGACAGCTAACCGTCACCATTTTATTGGTTGACCGTCGGACCGGATTTAAAAACCGGATGACATCATAATTATATAAGTATGTATCTTATATATATAGTTATATATATAATCCAATATAAGTATTTTATATGTATAGTATATAGTTATAGATAAAACTCAACGATAATAAGATGTTCAACAGTCAAATTCATTGTCTGACCTACCTGTTAAAACCTGTTAAAAATCCCAAAAAATTAAAAATAAAATCAAATATGCGGTTTGACCCGGTTTCCATTCTGTCCGTCGAACCGATCTAAACCGCCCGGTTCTTGTAGAACAATGCGAGTTGGGGTGGATTGGAGCGTTGGCCTAACCGAATCATGGATCAGCCGGTTTGACCCGCTGGTCTAATCGAAGTCAAACAACATTGCACAGGAGTGCTTCTCTCACCCGACACACCTTATATTTAGTGTCAAAAAATTCATTGAAAATCAATTTTAACACCTTCCCCATTAATCATTTCTTTAAGTTCTTTATGGAATCCCTTCATGTTGAACCCTAGCACTTCCCCAACCTCAATTGGTGTCAGCACTTCTTCTTGGGTTGCCCTTTTGGCTGTGATTTTAGTGTTGACCGAGTTGAATTTTGAACCCAATCTTACTGGAGATGTTGATGGCCTTGAGAGATTCCAGATTCTTCCCCCTATTATAACTCTTTCTTGAAATCTGCTAGATCTTCTCTTATTATTAAGTCTGTTAGATCTTCTCTTCTTATTTGAATTCTTTGACCTTTTAAATTGTAGTGGTAAACTTGATCCTATTTTGTTTCTTTCCTCAAGAAATTTGTTCATGTTAATATCAAGAATTCAAGGCAGGCGCATTCACGGTGATAATGATATGAGAGATAATGGACAATACAAGTGATTCATAGTCAATTGGTTGTAGTGAGGTACCTCAAGACTGTATTAAAATAGGAGATAAGTCTTGTGTTCAAGTATCACGTGTGATAAAAAAGAGAGTTTTAGGTTGGGTTATGGGGTTTTCTCTCACATATGATGAGTTTACTCCTGAGGGTGGTCTCGGGTTGTCTACTCGAGTTATGAAATGATCGGGTTGCATACTCTAACCCTTCGATCGGGTTGCCTACTCGACTAGTGAAATGTCATTTTCGTCCTTGATGTTTTGTTGAATTTGCCATTTTAATCCAAAAACATTTTTTTGTCATTTTAGGTATTGTAGTTTACGAAAGGTTGTCATTTCTGTCCACTCCACTAACACCGTTAAAACCTTCGTTAAATATGCGGGTATTTTAGTCCTTTTCAACACTCTAAATATCCAAGTAAAACAGACTAATCAATTAATATTCAAATAAAACTAAAAAACACATGAAGCGACTAGTTCATGTTGTTCGATTGAGGTCTGCTGTTGTCACGTTTTGTTTGATTAAGGTCTGCTATTGTCATGCTTTGTTTGATTGAGATATGTTATTATCATTTTGTATGAACGTGACAACAGTAGACGTCAATCAAACAAAATGTGTATCTCAATCGATCAATGGTACACGTTCGAACAAAACGTGGAGATTAATTGAAATCCCACAAGAGATCTCAATCGAACAAGATGAGTTAGAGTTAATCGAAGGTTTTAAATCGAAGCATCAGGTCTCACTAGTCGTTTTATGTGTTTTTTATTTTTAATTGAATATTAATTTATTAATTTGTTTTAATTGGATAATAAGAAAAAGACTACAATATCCTCATATTTAACGAAGTTAGTAAAGTGATGGAAATGACAACATTTGGTAAACTATAGTGATTGAAATAACAAAAAAATGTTTGGATTGAAATGATAAATTTAACAAAACGCCAAGGATGAAAATAACATTTACTCTTTTTAGTAAATTGTTTCTTTTAAAGTGGTCAAAAAGCGCTCCAAAAAATAATGAAAATTTTACTCTAGATAAATCTGCTGGGCACTTCTTTTTTTTTTTTTAAAAACAACAAATGTACGACTCTGCTTTGTAAGATAGATGTTATTCTAATCGGACTAATCAATTCGTTTTCCAGCGAAAACCACACCCCCAATCCTATTATAAGAAAACTTATTATTAAAAAAACCATCTCAACTCTCAACTCTCTACTGGGGACTTCTACTCTTCTTCACTCTTGAGTTGGTCAGTCCAATTACTGTAATTAGCATATCTCATTGATTATATGTTTTCGTTTCTTTTCTTTCGAATTGGCCCATGTCATTTGGTTCAACCCAACTTGATTGTTTCCTTCGACTTGGCCCATGTCAATTTGATATAACAAACTCAAACTAATATAAAAATTATTTACTTAATTTATAAATTATTATAGAAATTTTATGAATAATATGTTTTTCTAAATCGAAAATTTTAATATTTTTGAATTTGTTGGTAAAATACCTTTTTAAACTTGTTTTAAACTCTATATATTATTTACTTTTAATCATAAATTAGTTTAATTGTCTCAAACGATTTTTTGGTGTATTCTATGATTCATGAACATGTGTGATAATAAATAACCAACAAATCTTATGATTTTAAAGAAATGTTTGTGCCTTTGAAACTTGATTCAGCTTATTAGTTGTTTAATTGATTACTTTACTAGTTGCGTAATAGATGACGTTATTCGTTGCTGATATCAAGTTCGAAACTAAAAAAACGCCTTGAGTTTTATTGGCCTTGGCCTTTAGATGTCTGAGCCACCCGTGTGCTATATAAGTATACCAAACCAAAAACATAATTGTTTTGATGATTTTCTCTTGATTAAATGGCTTGGTTGGTTAGCATCTTTGACTCACCTTAGTTTTCTTATAATGAGCAACAATTTGGAGTTTGTTTTCTTTTTCTTATTACAAGTGTTTTTTCCATTGCAACTAAAGCCTATATTTTCTCTTTTCTATAGAAAAAACATGATATGAATGAGTGTTCTTATCGATAGTTGCTTGTGGCAAATTAATATATTTCACACTTCCTGTTTCTAGTAATTTGAATAAATTCTTACACACATATTGGTTTGCTTTTTTACTAGCAATTGAACAATTTGCAATTTGTTCATCCATTATGTTTCCATTTTTGCAAGATATCACTTTGTGCATTGTAAGTCAATGTTGTCTTCTTTATCTGAAGGTCCATCCTTTGAACTTGCTTTTGTATTTCAAGTATATGATCATTTAGTCAATTCTTATGTTTATGCAGTGCTACATTGACGAACATAGTCTGTTTTTTTTTATCTTTTTTTCTTTTTTAAGGTTTCGCATTTTTAAGTGAAAACATGTATGAGAGATTGAGAAAGAGGATGCTTGTGGATCGATGATGTGTGTGAGGTATATACATAAATTATGCCATTGATTTTCACACAAGTCTTGTTTTTAATTTATAAAGATGATTATTTTTTTTAACTAGCGTACACAACAATAAAGCAAGTGTACTTATTATGATTGTAGTATAGTGTTTGCTAAGGTGCTGTTTGTTTTTTCTGCAGCAAAATGTCTGCAGTTTGCGGATCACATCTGCAGGAGAAGAGGTGGACTAAACGTCTGCAGTCTGCAAGAAGAAGACTGTTTGTTTTTTAACATCTGCAGATTGCAAAAATTGATAATTCGTATAATATAAATAACAAATATTTTTATTCTAATAAAATTTTATTGTATTTAATATTTAATTTATTCAACCCGTGTATTACACGGTATTGTAACCTAGTAACATTATATGCATACAATATGATATATCGACTTCCGCCTATCTTTTGCCAAATCAACGCAGTAACATCACAAAAATCAAAGTTACTAAATTGCAAAAGAAACATCTACAACTTCTATTTACGGAGATGAATCATCGATCGGAGAAATCGGAAGCTAGACGAGAAGCGATAGCAGAGTGATACATGGCATCGTGAAACGACTCTGTCTACATCGTCAACATCCGGAGCTTCCTCGCCTTCTCGTCGGTGAAATTAGCCGGAGATTTTCGAGATCTTACGGTTTTCCGATCGGGATCGGATGTGACGGATGAAGTAGTACTGTTAGGCTTGGTTTTATCAGTGTTTGTGGAGTCGATGTAGTCAGGTTTGGAGGACCAACCAAAGAGTGGACCAACCAAAGAAGACTCCGCACAGACCTTTTTTAATTAAACGTCTTCGAAAAATCAAACAGTCTGAAGAATGAAATGTCTGCACGTGGTCTGCGCGGCGCAGACATAAGAGCTCAAGAAGAACTTTCTAAAAAAAACAAACACCACCTAAGTATTAAGTAATATTGTACAAGGACAAAACAGGTCCCGGTAGTAAAACCCTTATAATTGGTTAGCCGACAAAGGAAGCAGTTATTGATTTTAGTTACAATATGTAAATAAAATAAACTAAAAAAAATATAATCAATCCAGGAAAAATATCACTCTGACTATGAATCCATTTTGTTAATTAGTGATGCTTAAATACATGGAAAATAGGCAAGATCACTTAAAAACATAAGTAGAGAGTATTCTGATCCCACTAGGAAGGTCAAAGCCATATGATCTTTGGGAAAGACAAAGCTCTCGCTAGCTAGTGATCTACAGATCGAATCAATAAACACCTAAGATCACGTATTGAAGTCCTAGTGATAATATTATGTGATTGATTAATAATGATTAGATTCGCTTCCAACTAAGGACACACTAATCTATCATCTTGACAATAAATTAATAATGAGCAATTTAAATATATCAGGAAGATAAGTATGTCTAGTACATAATAACCATCTTAAGTTGAAAAATGTAAGCATAACATGCATTCATTCAACCTATGTATTCTGATTATGAGTTTAAAGTAGTTTTGTGCTAACAAGCCCTAAACAAATTATAATGAATAATAATTCGAAACATAGTAGTTATGGGTCGCTAGAACACGTGTAAAAAGAGCGCATTTGTATAAGCTAGTCATAAGTCAAACTTAAAATACCTCTCGGTCGATGCTAAAATAATTACACAAAGACATATGATTATCATAAAATAAATGTTTAAGCAAAGTTTTTATGCAAGAACATTTACTAGCTCGATTAGTCATTCAAGTTCAAAATACATGCATTTATTAAAAGATAATAATGCGAATATTATACGGCCACAAAGTCATGCCATATTCTATAAAAGTCATCAAAATATTAACTACGCTTCATTATAAATGATAAATAAAAGTCTAGCTCATGATGACAAAACTAAAGATAAAAAATCTAGCAACAAACATGACAAGGACAAGATAATTCAAACCAAAACCAAACTAGATGTGCCACATGCTTCCTTAATCCTTTCTTCGAGTTATTTGCCTTCAAAAGTGGTGTTGAAATGGTGAAAATGACCTAGAAACGAGTTGGGATCGCCCCCCCCCCCCCCAACAAGTTCCCCTAAAATTCCACATACAAAATGAGAAGGAAATTGATGTATTTATATACTTTTAGGCTGCACGGTCATGCCTGGTCGGGACTAGCACAGTCATGCCTAGTACATCGACAATCGTCTTCAACACCTGTAAGCTTATTTCTAGTCAGATTTGGTCTGGCATGATCATGCCTAGGGTAGGAATGGTCGTATCTAGTTTCATCCAATTAATTTTTTAATTTGATTTTGTAGAGGACTGAAATATGGAACATGGGTGAAATTAAAGCTAAATTCCAAGTTATAACGAAGTGGAAAAGTGCAAAACAAGTTCTAACTCGATCACATTGTAGATTTGGCTTTTGTTCAGAAGTTGTGGCATAGTCATGTAAAGAAAAGGCACGGTCGTGCCTGAGCGTGGGTACGGTCATGCCTGAGCATGGGTACGGTCGTGCCGGAGTATGGCACAATCGTGCTTCGGCATGGGCAGATTTGTCTTGGCGTGGTCGTGCCCTACGTCAAAAGTGGTTGCGCTATCTTGAGTTTTCGAGAGGTACGCTTGTGTTGTTGCTTGTGTGATCGAGAAGTTAGACTACGCACAACCCTCGCTAGCCCTTTGGCGAGGTCGTGCCTAGGACAGAATTCTCCAAAAGCTTCATTCTGTTGATCACAAACACACAAACTTCAACATCATGCACGTTTTCCTATAAAATACAATTTAAGCAATTTAAGTACATGAACCCGTGAATTTTTCAAGATATGCGTCTGGAATAGGGATAAAAGTGTGTGGAAAATAAGTATAAATCTAAGTATATCAATCGATAATCATACGAACAACTAGTTGAAAGTCTTAACTTCGCTTGTCTTTGATGGCTTGAACAATATGGTAAGCCGAAACACCTACAAATTATTGTAACTAGATAAAATTAGTAATTATAACAAAAATAAAAGTGTTACTAATAATTTAGGGTAAAAGATACGGAGTGTGAAATTTCAAGCTTACAACTGTAAACTAATCAAACCGAACGGAGCTTTATTCATGTTCGTTCATTAAGAATACGTATTCACAAACGGTTCACGAATGGTTCACAAACACATAACAGAACCGTTCATAGACACATAACTAAACAATTCACCAGCACAAAGCAAGCATATATTATTTAAAGTTAAGCACCTAACGTAATAATTTATACGATCGAAGATATTATCAAACATTCCCGAACATAAACAATTAAAAAGTATAAATGTTAGTCTGGCTAAAAGTTAAAAATTACAAATATATAAAGACTGGGTAGATTGATTAAAAATATAATTTATAAAGTATGTAAATATTTAATAGACGCACATGAACAAACATAAACGAACGGACAAGAACAAGTGTAAAAAAACATAACCGAACACCTTACCGACGTTCACGAACACAAAAGAACGAACACGACCTTTATTCATGTTTGTTCGTTTGTAATTCTTGTTCATGCTCATTCATTTATTAAACGAACTTAAGCCGAACAGTTCACGAATTGTTCGTTGAACGTTCGGTTCGTTTACAGCCATACTTAACTTTACATTAATGATTATTGTTTGGCTAAGATACATGTTGAATGCAATACTAAATTTTGTTTGATGTAATAAGTAGTTTATGTTTGTTAATAAACAAGAAACCCCATTTAAACAGTGTAGATATAATTTTAGTTTTAAGCGATGAAATGTGGGACTGAAGTATAAAAATAAAAAATAAAATTTAAAAAATTATAAAATATATAGAGGGTTATAATCGAATATATACAACCTTTATGTTCTTATTAAGTTGTTTGGGTCGATTTTGTAGAAGTAGAAAACCTCGGGCTATAACATGCCACTGAGAAAAAAATATGGAAAAAGAAAGGTGAAAATGGTGTTTAGAGTTCAATTAAAAGTTGTTAGAAATGAAAAAAATGATATTCATTGATTTGAAATGATCAATTTTTATTGGATATATTGTGAGTGTGTTAGGCTTTAAAGAATAAAAATAAAAAAATTATTGAAAATTTTAGGAAAAATATGGTTTACCACTTATTTTGGACTCAGATAATTACATGTATATGTTATTAATATAATTATTATTTAACAAGTATGTGTACTATTATATAAGAGGATCACAACAAACTAAATCACGTCTAAAATAAAGCTAAGATGAATGAGACATCTATGCTCGAATTCGGGTGATTGAATCTTAAAACTGTGCATTTTTTGGGTTCTAGTGATGCATCGATTAAGTAAGTTCTACTTTGGGGTTTCGGTGCATTGATTTACCAGTTTTTTTTTAACGACAAATGTGCGACCCTGCTTCGGAGTATGTGTGTTATCTTAATCGGGCCCATCTATTCGTTTCCCAGCCGGGACCGCACTCCCAACCTCCTCAGAAGGAAACCCATTGCTGAGAAAACTCTCAGGCTCAACTCTGAGCATTTTATTCAGAGTGAGACTTGAACCCATGACCTCCTAATATTTACATGTCATGGGTAACTCATCTTAAACTATTGGACTAAGAATCATTGGTCATTGATTCGCCAGTTAAGTGGGCACTGTCTCACTAGTTAAGTTAGTTAAGTGTGCATTGTCTGTCTAGTTAACCGTGCTTTGTATGTTCAGCTTCTGGTGTAATAATTCAACAATTAAACAAAAGTTAATTGTGTATTAATTCCACTAATAACGAATTAAGTGTGTATTGATAGCAAGACTTAGTCACATCCACAACTTCTACTATATATACACCAAACATATGTGGGTTGTTGAGTACTCTCTCTAAAACACTAGAACCTACATGTTTCGAAAACCACACGCATAAAAATTACCAGCCTTCTTCGCATTACACACACTCGTTTCAGGTATAATTTTGGGTGCTACGATAAATCGGACAATGCAATATGCTTAGGATGTTGTACCATGGTAGACCGGTGAGTTCGTCTTGGTGGCCCAAAATCTGTTTTAAGATACCTCTGTTTAACAAATATCTCACCCAAAACCCGATTTATTTTTTCTATTAATTTACATATTGTAGTTTGCTTATGGTTATGTGTATTTTTATTATTTATTAATGTATTTTATTTTTGAAAGGTGTTCATATAATAATAAAGACTAGAATAACTTTGATTCAAATTTTCCGATGTTAATTCATGATAGAAACTATGCCTTTGTAAGGCTTACAAAGAAGAATAAGGTAGTTTCTATTAACCTATCTATTTTAATAAAACAAAATGTTTATGTGACACGTGCTTTTTTTATACCCCTTTCATCTAGACTCTACTTAGACATTGTATACGTGTCATTACCAGAATAAAAGTTAACCATTTAATTATACATTAAATGCTAATTATATCATTTATGTACTTTCCAAATTATGAAACAAATTTTTTGATCATTTTAAAACATGTTTTTTTTTAATATAAAAAATACTTTAAAAAAAAGTTTAATGAAATATGAAGTTTTTAATGCAAAGGACTTTTAAAAAAATGACATTGTTTAAAAAAAGTATTATTAAAAAAATTTGGAGTGTTTAAATTTTTTTAGAGCATAAGTTTTTTTAAAACTAAAGTTTGAAAAATATTATTATTATTTAATTACCTAAATTAATATTTTATCTCAGAAAAATTGTTTTTTGTTTTTAAATATTAATAAATAACTACTAATTTAATACTTTTATTCAATGTGGTACACGGGTTTCTAAACTAGTAAAATAGTAAAACATAAACTAATATTGAACTAGTAAAACATGGATCAATTGAAGAAGAATAAAACATGTTGTAAACACCCACCTTCTCCTATATGCATGCAAGGATGCATCAGAATAAACAACTTTGTAAGTGTTCTTACAACCTATTTTCTGTCTTATACAGAAATTTTGGTGTGTTTTAATCAAGCAAATTAGGTGATTTTCTGGAAATTAAACATTTTATGGCATCTAAATGCATATAAATATCTAATATGACTAGAGAGTGCTTGTGTGATGCGGCGGTGAACATATTTTTTTTAATATAAATCAGAACTATAATAATATTTTATTCAAATTAACAAAAAATAAAATAATTATTTTTATGGTGTAATTTTTTACAAAGATTAACGTATGAATATTTTATACCCATTTAAAAAAGGGGAAGTTTGTTGACAACTATTTAATTTACTATTTTAATAATTTGAGTAAAATTACTATTTTGGTCCCGGAGCTTTGGAATGTTTAACCCTTTTAGTCATAGAAGGAATTTTTTTAACTACTTTTGTCCGTAATGTTTGCATTTTGTAATAGTTTCAATCATTGACGCTAGCAATGTTAGATTTTTCTGTTAAGTTGAAAAGGTAATGGACTACTTATGTAATTGTTTAAGGGATATTTCTTGTCTTTTTTTTTTATCAAAACAACTTTTTTTAAAATATTTATAAAACAAACCTTTTTTTGCTTGATATGTGAAAATAACTTCTTTTTAAAGATACTATTTTTTAAACAAGAAACATTTTATGTTTATATTTTTCATCTAAACCTTCTTTTTTATCCACTTGTGGGTTTCAAATTCGATTATATTGTCATGGAATAATAGTTGCAAATTCTTCTATAATACTTTGTCATTGAATATAAAATATTTCTTTCATCTAAATTTATTACAAATGTGCATCTAAAATGTTTGTAACAAAAAACAAATGTGTAAGGCCTCGTTAGTGGGAGTCCTTACAGTTGGTTTCATGAACATAACCATAATTTTTAAACTGCAAATTTCATATAATTTAAGCGGTGGAAACATAAGATTCAGACAACAAGTCGTGTTTACCAAAATATTACATCGCATGGAACTCATTGTTTAACATTTGTAACATAGCAAATCATTGAAACGGGATGCCGGTCTTCGATCCGGGTGCCTCTTTATGCCCAATAATTAACAACTCAACCAAACTTGGATTTTTTGACATGCATGCTAAAAGTCAATGTTATTGAGTGTGTTATAGTCTTAATCCTAAAACAATAAATCATAAGTCCATAGAAACTTTGAAGAATGATCACCGTGAAAAACTTTATTTATTACTTTGAAAACATATCGTTCATAAACAATGAAAGCCATCATGGGTAACATACAGTGATGTGATCATGTCATGCAATTAAGCAAGGCTATGAAATGCTAGCACAAAGCTAACTACTGTGAATGCTAGCATAAAGCAAGCTACTATGAATTGCTAACATAGAGCAGGCCTTTGAATACAAGCACAAAGCAAGCTTTTAAATAGTTAGCACAAAGCAGACCTTTGAATTGTTAGCATAAAGCAAACCTTTGAATTGTTAGCACAAAGCAAACCTTTGAATTGTTAGCACAAAGCAAACCTTTGAATTATTAGCATAAGGGAGACTTTTGAATGTGAGCACACAACAGGTGTAGTTATGGAAATATTCCACGTAAAGTAAATGCGGGTGATGGTTATCCAATACGAATGACCACGAGTTAATACAGGTGACTCTTAACCACAGCGGATGATTAGTAGTCTATATTGGCTAAGTACTTGGCCAATGTGGATGGTGTAGCTTAATGCGGATAGGTTGAACTAATGCGGATGGCTTGGTTTAATGTGGTGAACTTTTAAGTTGGCTGTTCTATTATACGGTTAGTACTGAATGCTGGTGACACTGGAAGCGGGTAACCTTGAATGCGGGTAACAGTGAATATGGGCAATAATGAGTGCGGATGAAGTTTCACTCTTTCTCATTAGCCATACTTAGACCAACTAAGAGGTTAATACGGATGAAGAGGTGAATGCGGGTAACCATACTATGAGTGAGGCTTTACTGAACATTGACATTACTTAGACTATGGGAGTCAATGCGAATGGGTAGTTTAATACGAGCATTGTGGGTTTTTATTTAAGTTGAGTTGTGATAAAAACAAGGTTATACCTTTCATTTCTTTGAAAATCATTAGATAGTTAACATATGATCTAGGGTTCTTACATGGATTTAAAATAAATTACAAAGTTGATAAAACTTGAACCCTAGAGATAAAAATGGTAACTTTACATCTTAAAACATTAGATCTACATGTAAAACACATTTAAGCATGCATATTCTCCCTAAAATCAGTGAAAAGCATAAAAGTGGGGGAGCTAGAATCACCTTTTTATGAAGAACTCATTAGAAAACCCTAGCAAAGAGTATGGATCTAGATTTGCATATACACACGTAAAGATGTCAACTTTATCTATCAAAATGGTTTATAAAACACCCAATAAGCATAAATATAACCTAGTTCTATCATTTTATACATAAAAGTTGGTACCTTGCTTGAGTTATTAAACTTTCTCTCTCTAGAAACATAAGTTTTCCCTCTCTAGTAGCCCCTCCATCGTAAGAAGGTTTGCATGGGGTGGTCACCCCTCCTTTTATAGGGGTTTTAGAGTATTGAACTTTTAGTTGTCTATTTTTAGTCCTTATATCTATTTAAAACATCCAAGCGGTCCCCTTTCTTTATTTTCTTTCAAACCGTCCAAATACCAGGGTGTTACAAGTCTACCATCCTTGTTTAGGCTTCGTCCTCAAAACCTATCATTTGCTAAATAACCGAGGATAAAACTGTCTAAGTTCCTCCCCGGTTTCCCATGTTGCTTCGGATCCCTTGTGGTGTTTTTATTGAACCTTAAGTAACTTGATTGCTTTGTTCCTTAGTTTTTTTTCTTGCTATCTAATATGGTTGTGGATTCCTTAACATAGTACAGTTTATCATCTACTTCGATATCACCAAGCGGTACGTGAGCATTTCCTTCCGTTACACATTTGTGTATATTTGACACATGAAAAGTAGAATAAATCCTGATGTGCTCTAGATTATACATAGAAAACATATCAAAAGTACATCAATTATTCCATAGTATCTAGCTTAAAATGATAATAATGAACTTAAAAGTGTTAAATTGTGTTTTCAGTGTGTTCAAAGGGCCAAGATGGACAAAAGTAGCATACTTAACAAGAATTAAAAAAAATAGAGTTTTGGAGTCCAAGCATGGGGGTGTGCCTTATTAAGCACGCCCCTATGCCCAGGTTGAAACACACCCTCATGTTAAAATTAGCACACCTCGATTTTTGGCAATCTGACAGGACAAAAAGTACTGTCTCCCAAAATCAACCATAGGGTCGTGCCCCATGAGGCACGAGGGGCATGCCCCACCTTAAACACAAGGTGGTGCCCCATAAGCACATGTTTATGTAGGACCACTTCTACACACACGAGCCGACCAACTTTCGTAAGCATTGTACTAGCACAGGGTCATGCCTTTTAGGCATGGGGCCGTGCTTAAACGCTCTAGAAATCCTGTAAATAGAGGCTCGTTTGCAACATTTGGGAGAGCTTTTTGTGAAGGGATAATATCCTAAATTCTCTCAGGAATCAACACTTTAAGACCCTTGGGAGGTTTGAGAGGTGCATACAACACTTAAAAGAAACTCAGGATTGTCTAAACATCATCCATTGTGTATCACCGATTTGATTTTCCCATTTCACCGATGATTTTATATCTATCTTTTATTTTATTTGTAGTTATATTCAAGCTTATTATGAGATAAACTCTTATTTTCATCCTAATTGGATGAAACTCATGTAATTTATGATGAACCAATGGTGTGTTTTATGTTATGTTAATGTTATGATAATCTTGGGTAAACTTTTGATGGGTAGCAGCTACATTTGGATGGGAATTTATAAACTTATGATTTGTATTTGTGAATGTCATACAAGGTCGAAAAACATATGAACTAGCTTTAATTTGTGAGACTGGTCTTAATAATAAATCCATGGCTAATGAACTAGAAATAGTTATTAGAAATCATATCACCTTAACTTTCTAATCTTTTACGGGTTTCCTTTTATTCGTCTAAGAAATCTACAGTAATTATTATGATTTTCTATCATTAATGGTATGTTAAAAAGTAACTTGATCAACTCTCATGCTAACATTAAGTTAAGTTTTAAAAAATCATATGTTGAAAGGGTGCACAAGTATTACCTACATCACCAGTGGCATGTACGTTAGCGTTGTAAGTGACTCGATGCGGATTTTCTTGTCACTACGAAGCTGGCAGATGAGAAATTCATGCTGGATCACGTTTATAAACATTAACATAACTATCTTAACTCATATCTTTAATTACACCACGCCATTCATCACAGTTATATAAGTGTAATCCAATTAGGATGATAGCCTTAATTCCTTGTTTTAAAACCCAAAAGTCTCAAATTTACTTTTACTTTTACTTATAGTTATTGTTTTAAAATCTTAGAATTTTGGTTACATCAATGCAACTTATCATTTTCTCAAAACAAAACTCATTCTGATAGTTAATTTTTAGGGTTGTTAAGTCCACGGATTGATATTCGGTTCTTACCAACACTATATTGCCATACAATAGGTACACTTGCCTTTTATGTGTGTAATTAGTATAAGTAATAACCTATTAAAACTAAATCTATAAGAAAATCCTATCAAAAATATATATTCTTTCACACGCATCAAATCCCACTAAACTCAACTGGCAGTTCTAGCCTATAAGCAACCAATCCTACTATAAACTCAATCTTAAAAGGTCCTATATACTAAAGACTTAGTTTTCCCCACCTTCGAAAATGCATGATTCCTTTTCATGGTGACACTTTTAACATAACTCTGTCACCAGCATTAAGCTTAATCGGTTTGTGTTATTTGTCCATATAAAACTTTTTTCCGCCTTTGGCAGCTTTCATGAAAGCTTTGATCTTTACTAGCTTTTCTATTGTGGCTTCCATCACTTTCAAATCTTCTAATTTCCTTTCACCAATTTCTCCCCAAGAAATAGGTGTCCTACACCTTCTCCTATACAACATCTTATATGGAGGCATCCCAATACTCGCATGATGACTATTGTTATAAAAGAACTCAGCAATTGGCAAGTGGTCTTCCCAATTACCACCAAAATTAATGATATATGCTCATAATATGTCTTCTAGTGTTTGTATCGTGCTCTCTGACTGCTTGTCATTCTATGGGTGATAGGTAGTGTTGATATGCAATCTGGTTCCTATTGTATCATGAAACCTCATGCAAACTTTGATGTGAACCGTATATCTCTATCCGAGACTATATAGACAGATACCTCACGACAGGCTATAACTTCCTTGATAAATAGCTTAGCTAACCTTTCGATTTAAACGTTTCTCGTATGGGTAAGAATTGTGCACTCTTAATTAGGCAGTCAACTGTCACCCATATAGCATCATAACCCTTAGATATGCTTGGAAATTTGGTTATGAAGTACATCATGAAGTGTTCCTATTCCCACTCAGATAAATCTAAGAGTTAGATTGTCCCGTATGAATTTTGATGTTCAACTTTGACTTGTAAGCAAGTTAAACACGTGTTCACATACTGTACTACATCATTCTTCATCACAGGCCACTAGTAGTTCCTTTTCAGGTCTTGATACATCTGGGTAGTACCTGGATAGATTGAATATGGGCTTTAGTAAATTTCATCTAGTATTTTTGCCCTTATATTCCCAAACCGAGGAGTCTACAATCGTCTCGTTCTGGTCTTGACATCATAAGTGTTCTCTTCCAGATCTGACACTTGCCCTTTCATTCCTTCTGTAACAATATGCTCATATGTCAAAGCTTTCTCTTGAGCACTACATATCTATCCCAAAATATCCGACGTTACAATTATCTGGTAAGATTTTACCCGGATCGGTTCATGATTTTCCTTATAACTTAAAGCGTTGGCTACTACATTAGCTTTGTGTGGGTGATAATGGATATCGAAATCATAATCCTTTAGTAGTTCCAACCATCTTCGTTGCCTCATGTTTAAATTTTTCTATAACACCCCGAATTTTATTAAAAAGAAGAGAAAATAAAAGTATAAAGAAAGAAATGAGGAATAACACAAGTTGAAGGACTAAAGTTGTACAAGATGCAAACTTTAAAATAATAGTGTTTAAAAGAGTGGGTATGGCCGCCCACTACATTGCCATACCCATCTTCTCGGCTGAAAAAGGAAGAAAGAAGAAAAGTTCACGGTTTTAGAGAGAGAAGAAGCTGAAATCTTCTTGAAGGTGAGTTTTCTTGGGTTAATGTTCGGTTTCAATCGAATTTTCAGCTTCTAGGCCGAGATTTGTGGTGCTAAGTGCTTGATTTCATGGGTTTTAAGAGCTGATTTTGCAAGTGGAGGTATGTTGCTCGAAGGTTGCTTCAGGTGAGTTCTTGAACCCCTCTTTTTACTGGTTTTTAAGTGTTGGGGCTGTTATGCATATCGAACAAAATATTTTTAAAGTACCCGTGGGTTTTCAGCTTTGATATTCGACTGTTATTCTGTGGTCGTATGTTTAGAGGCTGTTTTGGGTTAGATTTAAGGTTTGGCATGTTTGAGCGCTTGTGGTGTGTTAGATCTGTGTTAGGATGTTGTTTAAGAGCTGGTTATGGTGTAGTCTGCATTTTCAGAATGACCCATGCGCCCAGATTATTTCCATGCGCCTATCCCCATGCGCCCAAGTGACCTCACGCGCCTAAGTGTTCATGCGCCCAGATAGTGGTCAGTGCCCAGATTTGTCCCCATGCGCCTAGGCTGTTTTCCTTAAAATTTTTATGCTCATGCGCCTAAGATGTCCAACTGCTCCCCATTTTGGACTTAGGGTTTTCTGAGGATTTTATAAGGTAGTTGGTTGAGATAGGTTCTATTGTGATGTGATGGCTTGGGCTTGGTGTGTTATGCATGTTTGTGTGATGTGTTATCTTTCCATGTTTAACGGTTTTCAAAATGTATGTATTATGTTATGTAATACGTTATGTTTTTTGTTATGACTTTACGTGGTATGATGTAGGAATGTACGTAAAGTATTATGTAATGAAAGTGGAAGATAACGAATGATAAGTATGGAAGTAACGGATGATGAGACCCTTGTCGCGTACCCCGGTACTGTGTCAGTCTTCGGACACGAGTCGGGGGTTTGTTTACAGGCCCCGGCATAGTATCAGCTTTCGAGCACGAGTCGGGGGTATTGCATGAGACAGGATGGCATGTGAAAGAGATGAGACCTTGTTGCTCGCCCCGGTACTGTGTCAGCTTTCGAGCACGAGTCGGGGGTTTGTTTACAGGCCCCGGCACAGTATCAGCTTTCGAGCACGAGTCGGGGTTGTTGCATACGAGATGAGATCCTTGTCGCGTACCCTGGTACTGTGTCAGCCTTTGGGCACGAGTCGGGGGTTTGTTTACAGGCCCCGGCATAGTATCAGCTTTCGAGTACGAGTCGGGGGTATTGCATGAGACAGGATCTGGATGATGGTAAAAGATGTAATGAGTAATAATGATGAACGATGACGAAGATAATAATTATTATTATCAATGTGTACGTATGATGTGTGATCATGATCAAAAGTAAAAAGTTGTTTTAACGAAAGTAAAGTATTTTATTTATAAAACTAAAACTCACTCAGTGTCGCTGACTTTTGTATGCATAATAGTTGGCAGGTATTTTGTTGATGCTGAGGAGTTACAGGCATGGATGCATAAGCTACTGGGGACGTTTTGAGGATGGCATCCATATTTTTAATATGATGTTGTATTTCGAAATGTAAACGAATGATGTACTGTAATGACATGTTTTAAATTATTAATGAAAGTTTTACAATCTGCTGCAAAAGTAATGTATGTTTTAAATATTTTATGCGATGACGGTCCAGCTGTAAGCG
This sequence comes from Flaveria sonorensis, assembly GCA_025506505.1. Classification (NCBI taxonomy): domain Eukaryota; kingdom Viridiplantae; phylum Streptophyta; class Magnoliopsida; order Asterales; family Asteraceae; genus Flaveria; species Flaveria sonorensis. The sequence continues at coordinate 8,015,265 of CM046439.1, forward strand.
TCCTGGAAACGGGGCCTTACACTTTCTGCTCAAAGAAATATTTTAAACTCTTATGATCCATGAAAATGGTACATTTGGCACCATATATATAGTGCCTTAGTATCATGAGCACGAACACAACACTTGCAAGTTCCGAATCATGAGTAGGATAGTTAACCTCGTGAATCTTCAACTGTCGACAAATATAAGCTATTACCTTACCTCATAGCATTAAACACATCCGAGCCCTAAGTACGAGGCATCAAAATAAACCACTACGTCTTTATTCCCATCGGGCAATGTCAGAGTCGGTGCTTAAGTCAATCTTGTCTTTAGTTCTTGAAACGCATCCTCTTGAGTATTTCCCTATTCAAACTTTACATCTTTCCAGGTTAACTTTATTAATGGTGATGCAATCTTTGAGAAGTATTGTATAAACCTTCGATAATGCAAGCAAACGTTTAGGTTAGTTGTTGGGTTAATGCGGGTAATACTAAAAGTAGGTAACCTTGAATGCGGGTAACAGTTAATACGAGAAATAGTGAATGCGAATGAAGTTTCACTCATTCATATTAGCCATATTTAGACCAACTAAAAGGTTAATTCAGATGAAGAAGTGAATACGGGTAAGAGTACTACGGATGAGGCTTTACTCATCCTCATTGACATTAATTAGACTGTGAGCAGTCAATGCGGATAGGTAGTTTAATTGCGGGTACTATGAGTTTTCATTTATAGTTGACATGGGTTTCAAACAAGGTTATACCATTCATTTGTTTAAAAGTATCAGATCATTGACTATAATCTAAGACTCTTACATGAATTTTAAATAATATCATAAAGTTGAAAAAACTTGAACTCTAGAAATAAAAATGGTCACTATATATCTTAAAACATTACATCTACATGTAAATCACATTTAAGCATACATATCCTCCCCAAAATCAGAGAAAAATATAAAAGTGAGGATCTAGAACTCATCTTTTTACGAAAAACTAATGAAAAAACCCTAGCAAAGAGTAGGGATCGAGATCTACACATACACACATAGAGGTGTCAACTTTATCTATCAAAACGGCATATAAACACCCAATAAGCATAGATCTAGCCTAGATCTATCATTCTATACGTAAAAATTGATACCTTGCTTGAGTTCTTGAACTTCCTCTCTCTAGAAACACAAGCTTTCTTTGTCTAGCAGCCCCTCCTTCGCATGAAGGTTTGCATGGGGCACTCACCCCTCTTTTTATAGGGGTTTAGAGTGTTGAACTTTCAGTTATCTATCTTTAGCCCCTATATCTATTTAAAACATCAAACCGGGCCACTTTCTTCATTTTCTTTGAACCGGCCAAATACCAGAGTGTTACAAGATGATTTGTCCCGATTGCAGTTTCCTTTCATCTTATTATTTATTTATAAATACAAAAGATTTGTTAGATGAAATACACATTTTATCTTATTATTTTAAGTTAATAAAGTAAACAACCTTTAAGTATTAAGCAATGCATAAAAAGTCGTTAAATATAAAATGATTCGAAAAACTAAGAGAGTTAATGTCATGGATTAAAATCGTTATAAAATTCAAACCTTAAAAATCAAAAGAGTTAAAAGATTTCGTTTTCAACTAAAAGGGTTATATATACCAAACCGTTACAAAATTCAACCCTTAAGAATCAAAAGAGTTACAAGATTCTGATTTAAACTAAAAAGGTTATACATACCAAACCGCAAGGACCAAAATAATAATTTACTTTAATAATTCAGTTCATGTGTTTTAAAAATTATAATTCCTTAAACTTTTAAAATCATGTAAAATTACTTTTATGTCCTTCTTATATATATTATAAAATAACATGTAGGTTTAATTTAAGTTTGATTATCCGATTATCTAACATTATATAAGCTATTGATATTGAGTTGATTCGACTAATTTTGAGATGGGAATAAAATTTTGTAAAAGGATGTGCTCTGAACATCAACCATTGATTAAACTCAACAATAAAACATATTTGGATGAAAAAATATAATGTTAAATTGCAAAACTTATGGACTTTTTCATGTTCAATCCAAAATGATTATTTGATGAATTGTTTGACCAACTAAACAATAATGGATTTGAATGGTCTAGTATACTTCCATGAGCAATTTCATATTTAAAAATTATATGGATTGTAATCAAACTCAAATGGGAGGTTACTGAAACAAATTAGTCTCGTTGAAATTAAGACATTTGAGCTCAAGTCTACTCTTAAGTATTTTGAATATTGTCAAATGAATGTTTATAGTTTATTAGGATAATTAATGTTTAACTGGTCAAGTAGATGATGAAACCAATAATCTTCAGCTCAAGTAGTTAAAATGAGATATTCAAGACAATTAAATGAAAAAGTCTTGTGTTCGAGCCTCGCTTGGAACAAAAATAATTTAGGTTGAGCCAGAGGCTTTATTAGTTGCGGGTTTCCTCTCGGGGGATTGGGGGTCTAGTCTTGACTGGAAAACGAATAAGTAAGACCGATTAAAATAACATATATTATTCGAAACAGAGTTTTACATTTGCCGTTTAAAAAGTATGATGGTAAAATTGGTCGTTGAATATGCCAAATTATTCAAGTATTGTTAGGTAAATATTGAAATTTTGAGAACACAAATTGTCAAGTGGGTCTACTCAAATTGTCAAGGTGAGTTTGCGGCTCATTCATTGTGTAATACTAGCTTCGAGTTTTGTTTTGGACCACATTATGGTCCCAAATCACACCCTACATTATGAGAAGTAATTACATCTCATTTATTAAGAAGTTGAATGTAGATATGAATAATTCAAAGTCTTCCTTAAGGCTTTCTATTTTCGGAAAGTTCGGGAGCACTTTCAACAAGTTATAACAAATAAATTGAATATTAGTATAAAGGTTTCATAGAAAACACGTATTACATAAGTTAAATTTGTTTAATCTTCTCATGTTACTATATTATATCTTGCTTATCAACTTTCAAGGATCTAATATTTATGTTACAAAGAATCATGTTCTATGAGATATTGAGCGTCTTTATTTTGACTTTTGATATTCTTGCCCATTTCTTATGAAATTTTGAGGATATTCTCATAAGCTTTTCAGGACGTTTTTTTCCCTTCATTTTTTTCTATTTTTATTTTATAAATAATATAATTGATGTAACTATCATTTCTTAGATATATATAAAAGAACAAATTAGGGGGTAAAGTATTTATTATAATTAATTAAAGTTGAATTTCTTATAGAATAACAAGGTTGAATGTCTTTTAAAATAACTCGTTTGACCCAAATCCGTATTTTTTCAAACAAATAAAAATATCCCGGATCTAAGAAAACGTAATCTGCTATGGACAAAGAGTGTTAAAAACTGAAAAACGATGAGAATGTGACTCAAACCTGAAACTCTATTAAAAGAAGCCAAACGTTTGCTAGAGTACCATAAGGCCACCTCTTAAACGTTTCTATGTTTTGATTTAATAGTGTAAATTATTTAATTTGCAATGCGATTTTTTTTTTATATTTTGAATTCTAAACATTATACACATAATGTTTTTATTAAGTATTTGAACGAATTGATCTCCGAGGTTGCAAAATATTCTAATACAACTTGAGTTAACTTTAACCATAATTATTTAGCTATCTTTTTAAGCACAATAAATTCAATCCTTAAGATATATTACACTAGTACTGATATAATCATAAACATTGTGAAAAGTTAAGAAAATATCATTTATCGAATAGATTTCTTATAAGAAATTTTTCAGTATACTTTTTATCGACCAATATTGATTTTAATATTATGTAAATTAGTATTCCTATTCTACAACCTAAACTTTAAATGTTGTGTAAATTAGTACGAGAGGTTATAAATATCACGTATCTTTCTCACAACGCTAACTTTCAAATATAATAAAACACGTAATGCTATTTTATAACATATTTTTTAGTATTATATTATTTTAGAGTCAACTAATTGTAAAATAAATATAAGATAGACTATGATATGTTTATGTATGTTTATAGTCCATCTATACTAATAAAATAAGATTTTTGATAACACATGACGTAATTATAAACCTTTTAAATCTTATTTTTCCGTTTCTCTCTCTTAATAAATAATTGCATTAACTACTAAAAGTTTTATTTAATTCATTTTAAGATTATATATCTATAGTATATAATAAAAAAGTAACTAAGATTTCACATGATACTCTAATGTTACTCCTTAAAAAGATTTTTCCGCCTAAACTAATATATTATTTAGTCAAGTTTTTTATTTTAAGAAACTCAATTAATAGTAATAATTCATTTTGTTTTGAATTTAATTTTTTATATTATAAATTTTATTGTGTAATCATATTGTTTTGAACTATACATATTATTATAGCCAAATAAGATTCAATTTAAAAAAAACTAAAATGAAAAAAATATTTATTGATATATTTATATATTTTATGTTAGTGCGATTTTAAGACAACTGGTTTTTAATTTTATATTGGTTAGTTGTATGTTATATTATTCAAAAAAGTACTCGGATATTTATAAGATATAAATGTAACTTTTTATTTTTTCATTATTATAGTAATAAGTAATTTAATCATACGAAATATTTATACATTTATAAATTATGTTGTTTTTTGTATTTTCAACCCGTGTATTACACGAGTTTACTAAAACTAGTATATATATATATATATATATATATATATATATATATATATATATATATATATATCTTCCTACTCTTCTTCCTACTCTAATAAAAATATAAATGGGGGTGTCAGGTGTCAACATCACATTCATTCTCATTAAACTTTTTCCGTTTCTCTCTCCTATTAAATAACTACATTAATTACTAATAATATTATTTATTCTTATATCATAATAATTTTTTTAATAAATTAAGAAAGTGATCTTTTTATTAATATTATTTCTATAGAAATAGTTTTTTATAGAAAAACTCTTTTCTAAAAAATCAAACTATTTTTACGTAATATTCTAGATTTAGTTTTTCTAAAGTAAATTTTTTATAAAACAAAAATAATTCAAATAGGGAGTTATAGTAAGAACATTTTTAAAAATAAAAATCTTTTAAAACGTTATTTTGAAATAAAATGTTTAATTATCTTTGAAAAAAACAAAAATTTTTAAAAAGTTTATATTATTGTTTTATTACATATAGTTATTACTCATACGTAATTCAAATGATATCATGTCTTAATATATCGTTTTATAATTAATATTTTTTATTCTATTTAATATTTTATTTGTTCAATACGTGTAATACACGGGTTTACTAAAGCTAGTACAGTAATAAATGATTACATATGGTGCCACATGTCATCATGAGGTTTCGCCTCACAAAAATTTTCTCGCTTAAACCTCATTTAACAAATCTTTCGTAAATCATGTTATCTTATTTATCTTTGAGATTTTAGTTTCTTAACTAACTCAATCAACACTAAAATTCTAGAGATTTTAAATTTTTTACATCAATCATTTCAAATTTTATATAACTTCTTAAATTCTATATTAATCATCTCACGAATTCTAATTTTTGCATTATTATCTACTCTTCTTCGACTTTGTTTAAATATCAAGTAAGGTATTTTCATGTTCTATAACCGTACTACTAGACATTCAATGATTATTTTTTGTTTCTTTTATCCTTTTTGTTGTTCGTTACTATTTTGTTTTCATAAGGTATTAATTTTATTATTTAATTTATGTTTTATGTTTTGATATTTATCTTAGTCTATTATTAAATATCTATTATAAGGTTTTGATTATCACAATAAAAAAATTAGCATTGGTTTATTGTTGCTAGCAGTAGTTTGATTTGTGAATCCAGGGATCGTTCATAAATTATCAGAATTGATTTAAACAAGTATTGATCGCGGAATTATCAATACTTGGTGTTTAATCTATTAATAATACTAAAATTAACCAATCAAACAAATAAAATAAGAATAATCAAACCGAGAGAACTCAATAATGTTGATCTTAATGCTTTCTTGTTGCTATTGATGTTGCCGATCCAGATAATGATTACTGAAGATTCTAATGATTTTCAACTGTTGTTTTTTTTTTCTATGTTGTTGATCTCGTATATATATAGAGAGATCTAATTATGTTTTATTTCTAGCTATTTTGTTGCTATAATTAAGCTAATTAAACTTATCCAAATCCTCGCCATGTTTATCGGCTTAGGAATTTGAGATTTACAACGAATCTAATATGAAGAAAGTTTGTTGATGTGAAGTGGAATATTCGCTTGAACAAATATGTCTTTCATCGTCATTAATGTTGTTGTTGTTCTGCCATGTTGATTTGTTGACTTGATGTTGACTTCTGAGTTAATTGGTCTTCCGCAGGAATTTACTCTTCCGCAGGTAACTAGTCTTCCGCAGCAACTGTTGTACTGTACTTGTTCTTGTGCTTCCACAGGAGTTCTTGTCTTCCGCAGCAATCCCTCCTTCAGTAGCTTGTTCTTTTCTTGTTCAGCTGAAGTTGTTCTTCCGCAGGAGATCTACGGATGTACACTTCAGTTATGTTTCTCAGAACATCTACGGAAGAACACTTTATTCATCCACAGTTGTTCCAACACTTGGTCAATTTTCCAAATTGACACAGTTTAATATTTCTTGCACATTCACACATACATTCTGAAATATATTATATCATCGATGAATATATTATGAAGTACAAATTAAATATTATTTAATTCATAAACACAATTATAATCAAATATATTCATTTTATATCATCAAGAACAATAATTACAATAATGATTACAAGAGTGATTTTTATCATCTAAACCTATATAAGAGATCTATCCCTAACAGTACTCCCCCTTAGGTTTAGACTCTAGTAATAATTGGTTTAGTACTCTAAGCTCATTCACTCTTGTCAAAATCTTCTCTTTAAAGTAATCAGCAGTCACTTGTTGGTCTTCATATTTAATCTTGATCTTCCTTCTGCTTAACCTCTTCAGAGTTTTATATTTCAATCCCAGGACATCCTCTTCAGTGGTGAGTGTTGCAACAACATTGTTATTGGAAACAACCTCCAATTCATCCTGTTCTAAAATTCTTAGTTCTGTGACTGGCTTAATCTCTGTACCAACAAGCTGACCTGCTTCATACTTCCTTCGTTTACTTGCATTGGCATGCAGCTTGTCCATTACTTGAATTAGATGAACGTATAAGCATAAGTCATTTTGTGCAGTTTGATCTTGCAGCCTTGGGAAGTGCTTGTCATGGAGGTATAATGTATAACTTGGGTGCAGGAGTTTGATTTCCACAGGGTCAAATAATCGTATACTTTGTCCTTTCCTCTGTGGATCATTCCTTTGCAACACCAGTTCTTTTGTTTTCTCTACATACCCCCATTCTGTTATTGGGAAAGTAAATTGATTTCCATTTATGATCTTTAGTGGTGCATTGGTCAAGTCAGCATACCCAGTTCTTTGCTTAAGTTTAGCATCAACATGATGAGAACTGGTATGTGACCTCCTTTGAATTCGTCTGGTGTGTTCAGCATCCACTTGATAAGCCTCTTTTAGTACACTAGCTTTACTCTTGTGGCTTAGCTTGGCTACCAATCAAGAGAAATCTCGACCCCTTGGACTTATAGGAAAATTGGTGATGGGAATGGTTTGTAAAGTATGAAGGTCAACATCTGGCAGGGCTAGTAGAGTTTCTACTCTATGAAAGTATTACACCATGCCAGATGCCCTCTTGATGAGTGTGCAATCCCATTCCCCATCATATTTCCATCCTATGATCTCCTGTTCTCCAGCTGCTCTTGGGAGTGTCATCTGTTCAAATAGCTGAATTAGACTTGTTTTCTTCTCAGTTATTTCCCTCACAGCGGTTCCCAAAGGCCACACCTTATGAGGAATCACACCCCTAGGCTTAATTATCATCTGTTCTGTGCCTTGGTGGATGTCTTTGACTTGAATTATAGTTGGCTTGGGAGGAGATGTTGTTTGTTTATAAGCAGGATTAGGGGCTCCGGACCTGAATCTTACTCCAATGTTTAGTTCAACTGTCATTGTATGCTCCATCATCGCCCTTAATTGTCCAACAGTTCTTCCTTTAAGCTCATGTTGGCTATGATTGTAACTTTGCAGCCAACAGATCATGTTGTACCTGGTCAGCTTGGATGTATCACAGTGACCTAATTCTTTTCTTGTTTTCTCCATTTCCTTGAATTGTGAGAATGATTCATAATTGCACATTGGGATCATCATCCTCACTGTATCAAATTCTTTTATTGTCTGCATCAGCTCAGACATATTCATCCTTTCTACCATGTCATATGGAAAACCATTATTAATTAGGTCCATGAACATGGCAGATTGGGGTCTTTCCTCTAGGATGTCTCTGGTTGATAACAGATCTTCTTGTTTGGCCTCATCAGATTCTTCTTTAGTTAGCACTTCCCATTCAGGGTCACTTTCTTCTACTTGTTGCTTCAATAGGGTTTGATGCTCTGGGGAATCAGATTTAGTTTTCTTTGATGATTCTCCAGCTGCATCAGCTGCCTTCCTTAAGTATTTTCATTTTCTGCTGTAGGTAATCAATGCTGATTCACCTTTATTCTGTTCATCATCAGTCAACTTCTTTTTCAACTTCTCAATCTCAATCTCCTTCTCTTTCAGTTGAAGTGCTTGTTCATCTACTAAGTCATTCAGAGCATCAATTACTTCATTGTCAATCAACACATCTTCCCTCAGTCTCTTCAATCTACTCTCCAGTTGTATGATTGTCTTATCTTGCTCTGCTATGAGTTTATCTTTCTTTATCAGCTCCTTCTTCAATCTTCTCAACTTTTCCAACTTCTTGTTGCCTTTCAGGACAAGATTATTGTATTGTGCCACTAAATAGCTTTTGCTTACATTGATTTCTTCTTCATTCAGGTCCTTCTCAGTGTAAGCAATGACATCAATATGATCACCTTCTTCTTGTTCAACTTCTTTTTCTTTATCTTTCTCTTCTTCCTCACCACTATAGATTTTTTCTGTATCTCCATCATACACAGTCTCATCGACTTTCTCATCAAGATGGATTTCTTCTGTAGGGGTTGGGCTGTCAAACGGTTCAGTGGAAGTGGGTGAGATGGTTGGTTTAGTTGGTGGTAGAGAAGATATGGGCTCTATGGCACCAATATCAATTGATGTTATGGAGATTGGTGAGTGTGGGAGTGAAGGTTGAGTTCTATCCTGACCAACTACTTCAGTAGAAGCAGTGTTGATTGATGTTGGTGATTGGCCAAGAGAGATGGGTTTAGTATTCTCACTTGAAGATGTCAAGTGGATGGGTGATGGTGGTGGCTGTGATTCTTGTTGGGGTGATTTGGGTGAAGTGTGGTGTGGTGTTTGATGTTAGGAGTGTGTGGCAGATGGGGCTGATGAGCTTTCAGTTTGTGATTCCTCAACCCACAGCAGCTCCTGAGGAATGTCCTCATTCTCATCCAGTACATGAGGAAACATGTCCATACCTCCTCCTTCATACTGCCCTTTCAGTTTATTGAGAAGGGATTTGCTCAAGTGGATATGTACACCTATATCACCTTCTCTTTCCACTTCGGGGATTTGTTCGTTAATTATCAGTTGGAGGAACCAAGGGAACATGAACATCTTGTTCTCCTTTTGCACTTGCACATGATCGTAAAGGCAGTTCATGATGTATTTTGCATAATTATAGGTTCTTCCTCCAAAGATTCCTATGATCCCAGATGAGATGTGGTAAGAGAATCTATCTAACCCAGACTTCCGATTAGAGATGCACTTCAGGTTAGTGTGGCAGAGGAACCGGTAAGGCTTGCATAGTCTACCCTTCTTGATTTCTCCGTGTTGATAGTCACCATCGAGACCATCAAATTGAATACCTTCTAGATGTATTCATGGTCGAATACATCCGGATGACCTTGTTCATCCTCTCCCAGTTCTAGGGCACTGCAGATTATTCATTCGTTTACCCAAAAGGGTAAGTTCCTAATGGTCGCAGTGATCATGGTTCCTTCATCTCCTTCGACTATTGCAGCTGTATTCAAAAAATCTATCATGTGGGATAGATAGATGACCGAGTCAGCAGTCAGCGCGTAGAAGAGTCGTGCTCTTCTAAGGTATTTTATGATGTCTCTGCATTCATCCTCCACATCTGGATTCAGAAATACACAGACATTATGGTCTTTTACGAATCGATTAGCCATGATGACAATGGTGTTAGCCTAGTGTTCGATGTAGACGATGAAGAAGGGGATTTTGGATGAAGAGGTTTTTAGGTCAGTGTGTTTTGAAAATGAATAGAAAGGCCAACGGTCGAAGTAACTGTTTATACCTTTTCAGACAGGCTATCTACCATATGGGACCCATTTACATTTTTTACCCCTCCGCGGTTATTAACTATGCCTAATAAATAATTAATAGCAATTACTGATCACATAATTAAGCAAAGTATAATGTCCAGGGATGTATTCATGGTCGAATACATTCTGTCTTCCGTACTTTATCTACGGAAGAGGACCCATTCTGTCTTCCGCAGAAACATCTGCTGATGAACAGATTTCACTGTATCTACAGGAGATAGCTTCATGTCTTTTGTAGTACGCCTTCGATTCCGATTAGTTATACTGCTCAGATTAATGGAATTAATTGATCAGTTATACTTACTCCCCCTAAATTTGTGATTAATCATCTACGGATGAGTTTATCAAAAATTTATACGAAGATCGCATGATCAGTGAGTGTGTAACTGAACATCACATGAGTATAGTGTTCTATGGCAGGCAATTGGTTGAGAAACTAAGGATCATACTATAAATCAGACACATTCCTACTTAGTTTGGTTGAGAGAAAAGCCTACTAGATCTAGTGCAAATTGCAAATATGGTGATCCGCAGAAGTTCAACCTAGAGTGTATGTTGGGCATGTCCGGCTAGTTATCATGTTTTGGTAAGAATTAAAGATAAACAAGGATGAATGCATCATGAAAGTGTATGAAAGTCTGTCTCCCAGATTGTGATCAATTCATTACTTTATCACACATACCATGTTCCGTAGATTATAAGCTCTATCTTAAGATTTCTTTGAAATCTTATTAATGCCTTTTATGAATGCTCTTTGAATACTATGTAGTTAATCCTTTAGGATTCTTTTGGGAGCAGTTCTTTTTGCGAACTTTTAATGATCAGCATCAGGTCACCAGGTCTTTACTTACGTAAAGCAGAGGTGTCCTTTGACCCAGGTCTTTGCTTACGCAAAACAGAGGGTCATGATGCGCAAAGATAGAGGTTATAAGGTGTTACAACATAGTAAGTGTGCATAAGTGATGAGTTGTGTACTTTCTGATGAGACTTACTTGTTAACTCCTCATAATGACTTATCCATACTAAGTCATCTTGGCTTTATGTTGTGCATGACATAGCTTATTTTCCACTTAGGATGAACCTATTTATATATTCAACACATCAGATCAGTAGATAGTTGATTGGGTGCAAGCAGGATATATGTCATGTTTATAGCATACTATCATATCCGTAGGTTATCAAAATCCTTACATAAGTTTATGTTGTATCCTCATATGGTCACAGTTAATGAGCCTATATACCTGTTGTTAATGTTTTGAACTTATTCTAAGTTGATCATGCCTAATGATTCAACTAATAACTTAAATCTTACTGAATCAAAGGCCTTAGTGAATAAATTAGCAAGCTAATTTGTTGTGTCCACTTTGAAACTTAATTAGTCCCTTTTCTGAGCAGTCTCTTAGAAAATGGTATCTGATGTCTATATGCTTAGTTTTACTATGTTGGACTGGATTAGCAGTGATAAACATAACAGCTGAGTTGTCTATATATATATTGGTGTTTGGAGAAAATTGTAACCATAATCAAGTAATTGATTTTGTAACCAAAGAACCTGGGAGTAGCCTGCCAAAGCAGCTATGTATTCAGCCTCGGCTGTGGATACTGAAACATTTGTTTGCTTTTTGCACTGCCAAGACACAAGTCTTGGTCCTATGAATTGACATCCTCCAATTGTTGATTTTCTATTGTTGTTGCATCCTCCGTAGTCACTGTCTGAATAGGAGTAAAGCTTGAAGTCTCCTTCTTTAGGATACCAAAGTCCAAGTGATGGTTTTCCTTTGAGGTATCTTAATATTCTCTTTACTGCATTCAAGTGGGACTCCTTTGGTTCTGCTTGATACCTAGCACACACACACACAGCAAACATTTTGTCAGGTCTACTAGCAGTTAAGTACATTAATGATCCTATCATAGATCTATAGACTTCCCTATTGGATCTGGTATAATTTTATCTATAGTAGATGCTGGTGTTTGCATGACACACAGTCTGCAAGGTTGTATTTCTTCAGTGTTTGAAGGATATCCTTTTCTTGATTGATAAAGATGCCATCTGTTTTCTGATGAACTTGTAATCCCAAGAAGAAAGTCAATTCTCTCATCTGAAACTCAGATTGCATTAAGGCTTCAAACTCTTCATAGAGTCTCTTGTTTGTTGATCCAAATATGATGTCATCAACATATACTTGAACAACTAAGAGATCTTGATGTTCATGTTTGAGGAAGAGTGTCTGGTAAATTGTTCCTTTCTTGTATCCATGTCTTAGAAAAAACTTGAAGAGTGTTTCATACCATTTTCTTGGTGCTTGATGAAGTCCATATAAAGCTTTATTAAGCTTGTACACCCTGTGAGGGTAATCAGGATCTTCAAATCCTGGTGGTTGAGCAACATAGACCTCTTCATCAATTTTACCATATAAAAAGGCACACTTTACATCCATTTGGTAAACTATGAACTTCTTATATGATGCATATGCCAAAAACACTCTTAATTGCCTCAATCCTTGCAAGTGGTGCAAAGACTTCATCATAGTCTATGCCTTCCTCTTGTGTGTAGCCTTGAGCAATCAGCCTTGCTTTGTTTCTGATTATTATTCCCCTGTCATCTAGCTTATTTTTAAATAACCACCTTATGCCAATGGGATATTGGCCTTCAGGGAGATCAACTAGATTCTACACCTTCTGTTTCCTGAATTGTTGAAGTTCTTCTTGTATTGCTTCAATCCAGCTGTTGTCTTTCAAGGCTTCTGTTATGTTGGGAGGAACTACTTGTGATAGAAAGCAAGAGAATAGACAAGTGTTTGTAGCTCTCCCTTGTCTTCTGGTAGTTCTGTTGTGGAGGTCACCTATCATGTTATCAATTGGGTGATACTTATGTGCTCTAACTGTTGGTACATCATTAACTTGGATGGATGAATCCAGGTTTGTGATGTTGGTTGTTAGAGATGAGGTTAGTTGTGATGTAGGGTCAACAAAGTAGTTCATCTCATTTTCTGGTGCAACTGTCTGAGTTTTCGTAGAAACATGTATGCCTTCCGGGGTAGTGGACATGTCTTCTACAGGGACTTGATCAGCTGTAGTTTCAGAGCAAGATATTTCTGTGTGTGACATTAGTGTTGAGTGGTTTTCTGATTTGGTTTGATTATTAGGGGATCTCAGTCCATCATCTGCAGGAGTAGGAACATCTACGGAAGTAGATGGTACTTCAGCTGATGTGCATGGTGTGAGGTCATCAGAAACATCTTTACTAGTTTGTGCTGATGCATCAGGATTAGTGTTACTTTGGTTCTCCAGGGGAGTGACTCTAGGGGGTCAGCTGTCAATGGTACACCCATATTTGGAAGAACATAAGGGTTACATGTATCAGCAGCACCTGTCATGTTAAGATAACCAGAGTTAAATGAGTTAGTTAATGCATCTATATCAAACAGCCAAGATGATCCTTTTACTGATTATGGAAATAAGGATTCATCAAAGGATACATTAGGAGTTTCTTCCACTATGTTATCATGTGGAATATAGACTCTATATGATTTAGATGTTGATGAGTAACCAACAAAGAAACCATCATAGGCTTTTTCAGCAAATTTTCCTAACTGTTCTTTTGTGTTTAATACAGATACTTGACACCCAAAAGCTTTAAGTTATCCTATAAAAGGTTTTCTTTTAAACAAAAGTTCATAGGGTGTTTTATTATATTCTTTGACAATCAAAGTTTATCTAAATCCTTTTGTAAAAAATTAATTTTGACTTGATAAAGTTTGTGTTCTCTAATATGAGATTCATTTAAGAGTAAGGTTTCTTTTACTTTATCAGCCAATTGTTGAGCATATGTTCTATATCTTTCTACTTCATCTATGCAAGAAGGGGAACACAACCTTTCTCTTACCTCAGTAGCCATTGGAGGGACTTTGTTTTCCATATTGGCCATCAAAGCTTGGTTTTCAGCAAGTACTTCCTTCTCATACATGCTCCAATCACAAGTACCATCCTGCAAAATAATTAAACCAGTTTCTTTAGTGTTAGAGATACCTGTTGTATTGTTTGGTGGGGATGCATTGGTTAATAGTGGTTGTGTGATACTCCTTTGACTAGGCTGTCTTGAGTCAGTTGACTGCTGTTGGCTGTTATTACACTCCCTTGAAAAGTGTCCAAACAGATTGCACTTAAAGCATCTCACTTTAGACTTATCTACACCAAATTTTGTTGTTCTTCCTCCAACAGACAATCCTTTGCTTCTTTTCATGTACATCTTGGCTCTATAGGCAATCATTGCCATTTGCCATTGCAGATCCATCTCTTCCACTTCATCAGGATGAAGTTTTTCTAGATCTTGTTGACAAAAGTGAGCAGGAGTCAAGGTGCTTCCAAGATAAGCCTAAACGCTTGAGCTAAATAGCCAACAGTAATTGGTTCTGTTTGATTGTTATTCTTCTTGCTTTTGGATTCATCAGCCTTTCCTTTTGTCTGTTTGTGCTGATTGCTTTGAGTTCTTGATTTTGAAGACTTTGCTGCGTAGAAACTTGTTTCTCCTTCCTGTTCACCTTCATCACTGGAGTTGTCTTCATCTTTATTACAGATGAATGCACTGCCAGTATTCTGCAGTTCTTTGAATTGATAAGGTGCTATAGTTGCTTTCACACTTTTGTTTCTTGTCTTTTCATCCAGCTCCAATGCTTCTACTTTTGCCACTAGAGTGTCTACACCTATTGTTTTTAGATCAATAGTATTTTTAAACATGGACACAGTCTGTGTCCAGTTTTCAGGCAAAGAGTGAAGCATCTTTTTATTCAATTCTTCATTGTTGTACTTAAGTTCAAGGATGTTCATCTCTGTAACAAGTTGCATGAATCTATGCAATTGTTGAGGGACTGACTCACCCGGAATATGATGGAATGTTTCATATTGTGCACGGAGAGTATCCTTCTTTATGCTTCTAATCTCGTCACTACCTTCACACAGAGTGTGCAGGATTTTCCATAACGAGTTAGCTATTTTGTATGATTCACACCTGATCAAGAGTTCTTCAGGCAAAGCCATAGTAAGCATACTATAAGCTTTGATTTCAATCTTGACTCTCTTGGCATCATCAGGTGATAGATTCTTTAAACTGATGGGTTGATTATTATCCTTATAATCCGCTCCTAAGGCAGGTGGGATATAAGGTCCTTCCGTAATCGAAGCCCATAAGTCAGAATCTGTGTAATTAACATGATTCCTGAATCGGATTTTCTAGGTTTTAAAATCAGATTTGTTTTCCAGTTTAGGAGGTTGATAAGCACCAACAACCGAATTACTCATGATAATTAATTTTATTTAGAAAGCAATAATTTTGTTTTATCAGAAATCGATTAAACAAATCAAAGCTGATAGATCAATTAATCTGGATCAATGAGCACCAAGCTCTGATACCACCTGTGAATCTAGGGATCGTTCAAAAATTATCAGAATTGATTTGAACAAGTATTGATCGCGGAATTATCAATACTTGCTGTTTAATCTATTAATAATACTAAAATTAACCAATCAAATAAATAAAATAAGAATAATCAAACCGAGAGAACTCAATAATGTTGATCGTAATGCTTTTTTGTTGCTATTGATGTTGCTGATCCAGATAATGATTACTGAAGATTCTAATGATTCTCAACTGTTGTTATTTTTTTTTCTATGTTGTTGATCTCGTATATATATATAGAGATCTAATTCTGTTCTATTGCTAGCTATTTTGTTGCTATAGTTAAGCTAATTAAACTTATCCAAATCCTCGCCATGTTTATCGGCTTAGGAATTTGAGATTTACAACGAATCAATATGAATGAGGTTTGTTGATGTGACGTGGAATATTCGCTTGAATAATATGTCTTTCATCGTCATTAATGTTGTTGTTGTTCTGCCACGTTGATTTGTTGACTTGATGTTGACTTCTGAGTTAATTGGTCTTCCGCAGGAATTTACTCTTTCACAGGTAACTAGTCTTCAGCAGCAACTGTTGTACTGTACTTGTTCTTGTGCTTCCACAGAAGTTCTTGTCTTCCGCAGCGATCCCTCCTTCAGTAGCTTGTTCTTTTCTTGTTCAGCTGAAGTTGTTCTTCCGCAGGAGATCTACGGATGTACACTTCAGTTATGTTCCTCAGAACATCTACGGAAGAACACTTTATTCATCCACAGTTGTTCCAACACTTGGTCAATTTTTCAAATTAACACAGTTTAATATTTCCTCCACATTCACACATATATTCTGAAATATATTATATCATCGATGAATATATTATGAAGTGCAAATTAAATGTTATTTAATTCATAAACACAATTATAATCAAATATATTCATTTTATATCATCAAGAACAATAATTACAATAATGATTACAAGAGTGATTTTTATCATCTAAACCTATACAAGAGATCTATTCATAACATGATTTCAAATTAAGTCTATATTATAGGCAATAATCAAATAGTTTTCGGCTTATAAATTTATATTTGCCTTATTTTGTCAATAAACTTTTTTGTTTTTTAATTTTGTTTTCTAGGCATGAACAACCTTTTAGTTGTTTGATTGTTTTCCCAAAACTGCGTTTCTACATTTTCTTTAACAATCCATTACGTCGAATATACATAAATTTTCAAACTCTAAATAAATACTAATTGTTTAAAGAAGAAGCTCAACTAAGTAAATCGCACATTTATGTATTTAATTTTGGTGTGTGCAACATTGATCACCATTTTAACTATTCAACAGTGTTTTTCTTGTCGTAATAGAGATTGAATACAATCTATTTTATTATATTATCATTTGAATTAAAAACAAATAATATTTAAATATATATTTACATTTTTAAATTATATATATATTTTTATTTTCAACCCGTGTTAAACCTAGTTTTCTTATAAATTAACAAAAGAGATCTTTCTATAAATACAATTTCTAAATAAACAATATTTTATAAAATAAGAAATTTTTTTAAAACATTAAACTTTTTTAAAAATAAGAAATATTTTAAAATTTGTTTTTAAAAATAATTTTTTTATGAAACAAATATTCTTAAAATTCAAACTTTTCATAAGAAAATTTTTTAAAATAGCATTTTTAAAAATGTTTTGTTTTGAAACAAAATGTTTAAAAAATACTTTTAAAAAAATTAAAAAATAAAAAAAGTTTTAAAAATAATATCGTTGTTTTATTATTTAAAGTCTTGCTCATACGTAATTTTAATAGTATCATATCTCAAGATATTGCTTTATAATTCATAGGTTTCCATTACTAACTATTTAATATTTATTTATGCAACTCGTATGATACACGAGATTTTAACCTAGTTTAACACATATAAACCAAACTAATATACAGGGTTTGTTCATGTCACATGTAAAAGAGATATTAAAAAGATAAAACTTTAATAAAAAAAAGCAAAAATATTATTCAAAAAAGTATAATGGTTTATTAAGTACATCTAAACTTGTGTGGATTTAGGCAAACCTATTTATATGCTAATCTTACCATTATTTTAACCTATGAGTAATGTTTTTGAAACCGGCTGGATATCGAAACGGTCATAATCAGAATAGATTTAAGAAGTGCCATAAACATAATGAATATTTAGTATGTGTGTGATTTAAAACGAATTATTGAATTACTTTTGATTTGCCAATGATTTAGAATTATAAATCTACACTTATTAATCTATACTTATTAATAAAACAATAACTTTAGTGTCACGTGGCATTCTTTTAAGCCTCTACTTTTTTCATTTCCCGCCTAAATATGTATATGTTCTTAGTGTTAGTCTAGGTTCATTTGACTAAAAGTCAACTTTTGATACAAGAGATATTTAGGAAAAATCTAGAAATTTAACCCTAAATTAGAGCATATTTTTTTTTGAAATTAAATAATACCTAATATTTCTTCTTTCAAATAATCCATAAACAAAAACTGTAGAAATCATTTACGATTTTCTTCATCTCTGAAATCGATTCCTTGATTGTGTGTTTTCATTAAATACTCGGTTTATATTCGAATGTTGACAAAAGTTACGAGATTTTTTCATCGACTCCTCTCCAATTTGAAGAAATTCATGGGTATCTTTTTTGGGAATGAAATCAAACCCGAATTTAAAATATTTCTCAACCATCCCAGCTTTACGACCTCGCGATTTGTATTTATAAAGTCTGATGATATCGCCTTCGGTTCATCGAGTTTTCATTTATGCTTCGGTTTCATCAAGTTTTCTTCAACAAAATGTATTTATTTTTTGTTATATTTGAGCTTTTATCCTCTGCGATTATGATTTAACCTATCATTGTCTACAATTGTGTTTTTGGATTAATATTATTTTACTTTCATTTTTTTGATTTGAAGGTGATCTACTTCAACAATCCATCCGTGAAGAGGTATTACATGCTTTTACTTTTTAAACTTTTTTATTTTTTTATGTGTACTGCCATATTTTTATTATGTTTGATTGGAATTCGTTTGATATGTGTGCAAATTGTTTTGATGTATCTAGAAGTAATATTGAAAATCGCACTTTTATTCCACGGTTGACTTTAACACCTTCAAACAAAAGAATTTCTTTTAAATTTCAAAGAAGACAGTTCCTGTTAGGAGTTTTTTTTTGCAATGATAATAAACAAGAGCCAAGGATAATCGCTATCTAAAGTTGGTTTGTTTTTAAACAAGAATCATGGTCAGCTCTATGTTGCATTATCTTGAGTTAAAAGTAGATAGAGATTAAAACTATTAATATTAGATAATGATGAAAAAATCACCAAAAAATACATCAAAAGTTGTATACAAATAAATTTTCGGATGTTTATGAATTTGAAATATTGTTTTTCATGTTCAATTTAATTTATTTATTACTTAAAGTTCTTATTTATAAGTTTATTTAATTTTATATTATACACTATTTAGACGTATAAATATTAATAGAGAAAACATACTAATATTAGATGTAGCTAATGTTAAAAATTATACATAAAAGTCGATATACAAAGTATTATCAACAACATTATAACTTACGAACTATTTTAAACAACAACAATATTTTTGGATTGAACCCGTGTGTTACACGGGTCTTTAGCCTAGTACTTAAATAAATAAAATGGGGAGCAAGAAGTGTATCATTAAAATTAAAAGAAAAAAACCAAACAACAAAAGTAAAGCTAAAATACAATTCGGTCGATGAGCTAAAATGAAAACGCTTCAAACATGCGTAATAAAACCAACAAGGTGCCGGGTTTCTGGTCCTGTCGGTTGTAAAACCATTACCTATGAGTATAATCATATGTGATAGTGATATACTTGATATAATACTTTTTAACCTTTTATTTAAAAAAATTGTTAATTAGTTTATACACGTAATTTAATATAATACTTTTTTAATGATTAGATTTTAAATTACCATATTACACGTCAAAGTTGAAAAGTTTAGGCCATAACCCATGTTATCAGTATTTTAATATTAAAATAAGCAGTTTAATATTCTTACACAAGGCAAAACAAATATTGAATGTTCATATAGTGCCTAATTGCCTATGGAAGTAAATTTTAAATATAAGTTATTTTACCCTAACATGATAGTTGTTTCACTAGAAATAAATAAGATACCAAAACTAAACATATTAAAACTAATTTATTGAAAAAGAAAGAGAGACGCGGATAGTTAGTATTGTGAAGACATAAATGTGACAGCGCACATTTGCACATGTTCACAGATGCTTTTGCTTTTGGTTTGGTAATGAAATAACTATTTGCCTACAACCCACAATTTATTTCATTTAATCTAACACGAAATAGTTATTCAATTAAATATTTAAAATATGTCTAATACGGATAATTATGAAACTAATATTAATGATTTGATAAGTTCTTACGATTATAAATAAAAATGGAGAACTTATAAAAAAATAAAGAGTTAATATCTTAAGAAGCCATTATACTATTTAGAGTTAATTACATAAATAGTCTCTTTGATTTATAAAAAATAACAAGTTTTGGTACTAAACAAAAAAAATAGCAGCTTTGAGTACTCACTTTTAATTTTGTAACAAAGTTGATTATTAACACTAACAGACGTTAGATTTTCAGTTAAATTTAAATGCATTTTAGTCTTTTCATATTATAGGACTATTTATGTAAATTAGATGGACTATTTATGTAATTTATTTAAAATAATATATTTTATATCACTCTCTCTATACACACACAGATATATATATATATACACATATATATTGAATTACACCACCTCCTACCATCACGGCCGATCACCGCCGCCGACCATCACCACCGGCCATTACCGACGGTCATCAACGCATCACATCTCTTGTACTCTCATCATCATCACCATCACCATCGACCTTCATTACCAAAACCCCTTCTCTTTCCCCTGTAAAACCGTAATCTTCAACAAACCACCCACCACCCACCACCCACCACCCACCAACAGCCGCCACCACCATCTGCAGCCATTGAATCCTCATCATCATCACCGCCCATCATCCTATTTCCTTTTCAAAAGTTAACCCTAATCTCCAACCGATCACCTACCACCCACCAGATCTGTCAACCGAGCCACCACAACTTGAAACAACCAACCATCACCGCCTGAAACAACTCATTCTCTGACCTGCCTCTGTAATTTATAAAAGCAAACACCAAGAACCCTAATTTACAAAAACCCTAATTTCAATCTTGAAAGCACATCCATACATTAAGTCTCCGACGATAGGACCAGGTGGTTGGTGGCGATGGCGGGTTAAATCGTCTAGATTTTAAAAGAGATGTATGGTGGTGGTCGGTGGCAGCGATGCATGGTGGGTAACGGTGATGGTGAATCAGTCATGGTGGTGGTCTGATATTTTGAAGAGACGTGGGTGGGGTAGGTGGGTGCGGGTTTGGTTTTTTTAAGTTATATGTAATTACAAAAATGGTCATTGGATAAAACAGAGTTATTAAATTACAAAAGTAGTCTCTCAAAGAGTATTTTAGTCATTTTATTTGAATTTAACAGAAAAATTAACATCAATTAGTTTAGTACCCATTTTTGTTACAAATTTGAAAACATAATACCCCAACCTGTTAAAAAAAACCTTAGTACCCAAACCTGTTATTTTTGATAAACCACAGGGATCATTTATGTAATTAACTCGACTATTTATATTTGTCAAAAATCTCTCAACCTAAATTTGATACAATAAAGTCCCCCAAATTATAAAGGTTGGTGCAATAAAGTCCTCCAAATTATAAACTAATACACGAAAATCATTAAGCTAATTTTCGTATACTAAAAATCTCTAAACTATCTAAAATACATATGATTTTGAACTTTTTTTCTAACGAATAACTTATTAACTTCTTAAATTGATCAAAATAATAAGTGTTTCTTAAATGTTGAATGCCACTTGAATAAAAAAATTCAATTTAAAAGTTAACAAATAACTATTTAAAAAATCACAACTACGTGCATTTTAAAACAAGTTTAGAACTTCTAATATAAAAAAACAGTTTGGTGATTTTTGCAGTATAATTTTTTTTTTCAATTAAATAGATTTTAATATACCAAAATGGACTTCAATATACCAAAATCAGATTGGAAGACTTTTTCATGAACAATAAAAAGGTGAATAGATTTTTAAGGTATTGATTCAAAGTATGTTGTTTACATATCCTTAGCTAAATATTATTGCGTTTTTAATGAGAGATCTTGGTGGAAATTTGTCTTTTTTTATTTAAAAGGTCGAGTATTAATTCTATAAAGTGGAGTTATATGATAAAAATAAAAATGCAAAGAGATGTGAAACTAGACTAGAGTAATCTCATTTGTGATATATAAAATTGTTTTTTCCTATCTCATTTATGAATACTATCCAATAATAATAATTATATGATTTTCAAGTTGAATAGTACTAAATATTACTTAATAATCTCAACAAGCCTCTTCAAGCTAACATCAAACTTACATTTAGCTCGAAACATAATAACAAAAATTAAAAATGATGCTCTTATGTTGATGGATTGCGGTGAAGCTCCTGGGCATTTTTCATATTTATGATGAGCAACTACATCGAAGGACTTCTTCCTCACTACTTCATGTTCTTCAAAAAAAAAAAAAAAGAAAAAAGAAATATGATCCTGCAAAAAAAAAAAAATTGTTCAGAATCAACCTGCAGTCAACTAGAGGTTAGCCTAACTAATCAACCAATATGAGATACATAGTTAAAAAAACATCCTCATAACAAACAGATTTCACAGGCTTCATCTGGGCGTTTCAAGTTGGTGAAAAGGTCAATTAAGTCTCGATTGAAATCTCTCTTTGATTTCCCTAGTTTTCTTAGACGATTAGTCGTTGCGGATATCTCAGGGACAAAATGCAATACAACAAACCTATGTGACTTCTTCGTTGCTATGAATATCATTTGATTCGTAAGCCCCAAATTGAGTTATTTCAATTATGTTATGGAAACCTAACTTGTCATCACCATAATTTTCACTCTCTACCAACATTTTATTCTAGCACGCATGGAATCATAAATAGAGCACTGAGAGATGGCGCGTAAAAAAAACAACCATGCTCGTCATGGACGCTTTATGATCAAGTAATTAAATGGTTGTTAAGGTGTGTAACTAGCGTCATTTTTCAAGTTCTATCTTTGTCTTTGATTTATTAGTTGAGACTTATTATGTTCACACTTAGACTTTCCTTCGACTTAGGCTAGACATAACTCTTGTTATGTTTAATAACATAATGAAAACTGGTACTCGGACTATAAAATTTAGAATCTTAATTGTGAGTTTCATCTTATTGGCATACATTAGTGATTTGTAATTTGAAACATCATGAATATATCATTATTATTAGTAGTAATATTAAAGGATTATAATACATAAAATAGTAACTAAAGTGATAAAAGTATTTAATCCATATTTATATGTTACAAGACTCTGCTTAAGGAAATGGACTAACATGTTACATGTCACACATGGAACAAGACTTGTGATATAAAATTTATTATAAAAAAAATCTAGAAACCCCTCTGACCCTCTTAAAGTTCTCGACCATCATGGGCAGTTAGGGGACGTTCCACAGACACTCCATCAAATCTCATTTATCACTATTAAGCTATTAGTAAAGACCATCGTCAAAACACCAACACTATTGTTTATTTTCACAAGATCAAACTCTCCTTTTCTCTCTCTTGGTGGCCTAAAAACACACACCCACATAATCATCTTCATAGTCTTTAAGCAACTTGATCAAGAGGATTTAATCTTCATTTTAGCATCATTAATTCTCCAATTGATATAATCCATTTTATGCTTCTAGTATTTGTCTTACATTTATACTTAGTAATTCATGAGTCTCATATCAAAACTCACATACACACATGTATTTTCCATATAATCAATCATGAAAAACTCATAATCTTTCATGAACATTCATTATTTTATGTGAGATATATCTTTACACACAAACTTTCTTATGTTTTCATTTAAAAATCACACAAAACCTTCTAGTAACTACTTCATATTTATGCTTTTATGCAATATCATTCATTTATTTTTATATAAACATCTCACTCATGTAATATATATATATATATATATATATATATATATATATATATATATATATATATATATATATATATACATACATACATATGTATATACATATATATATATCAAAATTATTGATATAACTGAGTTTTGAACTTGATTTCATGTTTTATTTTCCGTCTAACGGTCTGCTAGAAAACTTTATTCAATTTTAAATGACCATAACTCATATATTTTTTAACTAAATGAGATGATTTTTTTTCTGGAATTTAGTTCCATGTGTCATCTTTCAAACCCAACTTGTCTCACTTGATTTCATAAAGGTTTCGGCCTTCAAACACAAATTGAGTTCACCGAAAATCTCAAAACATGGATATAAAATGTGTAAAAAGAAGCTGATCAAATAAATTTTATTAGACTTATTAAAAACTTGTCATAAAGTGCCAAAGTTGAAACATTTACAAGATTACATAATATATAGACTAGATGTATTATAATTAACAATTATAAATTACAATTGTTAGAAGACATATAAAAAGGTTAATGTAATGTATTATATATTAAGACTCATAAGATAAATATTTGTTATTATATTAAGAAGTTCACCAATGCCTTGTCTTTTAGACTTAAGCCATAATATGGCAAGTCCTCATATGTCTTATATTATTATAGTAATCGAGTAGGACTATATATGTTATGTGATTGTGTTGTGGACTTTCTATGACTTGTTGTTTGTGGACTTGTTGATAGTAAATTCACGGACTTTTATCACTATCAGGTGAGTTTGTGGCCTCTTTTCTTGCTATTTATGAGGGGAAAGCATGATCGTTTTACTTTTCACTTATACGTTGTGACTTTTAGCTCATGACTCTAAAGAATTGGATTTCTTTGTTTTACATTGTACACACTTATTTGACGTGACTGGACTTAGTTGATTGGTTTTGACCTGATTGGTTATTTGACTGAACTTGACTTTACTAAATTTGATTTGATTGGTTTAGACGTGATTAATGGTCTTGACTTGATTGGAGTTGACTTCTCTTACCCAATCATCTAAATCCTAGATGGATCTGGTGGACATATATTAGATGGTACCGTTTGGGTTGGCACCCCACTCATTCTTATTGGACTTGCTTGCTATAGCCAACATACACTACTATTTTGCTCCAAGGTCTTGCCTTGAACTATGATTGGGCCATTATGGCTTTTAGCACCTCTTAACATGATTAGGTTTGATTGGGATACTATTGATAGCCCTACTTTACTTGTGTTACGTGTAAATGTATTGTCCTTGTCTTGTTCTTTACTTTTTTAGTTGACTTATCTCAACATAACTGACTTATTTATGCTTTAAAAATGCGTGCCCACCAACTTCTTAGTTGACCCTTTTAAGTATGTTTTTAGGTGTGGGCATTATAGACGTGTGTATACTGTGAGGTGATAAACTTCATTGACTTCGCGACTAGAAATAGACTTAAGAACTTGGTGTTACTGAATTGTTTAATTGTTAGTATAGATTTGAGACAAACGTATCTTAGGTAAGTTCAAGACAATGTAATGACTCTTTAGACTTTTTGGTAAACAATGTGTTTTGATAGACAATTCTTTGCATTCCCGTGTTTCCTCCTTGACGTGGTTGTGACAAATTGTCAGGGTATGAATCAATTAGTTTTAAAAGGTCCATCACTAAGTTCATGGAATCCTTGCTTCTAGTGCCTAACGCCTTTATAAGGATGATTTCAAACATTTTTGAGTCTGTGAATCCAATTTAAACTTTGGGACTGACCAGGTATGTTTTTTTTGTTTGAATCTGATTTGAACTTGTTATTGATGCTTATCCTTCTTTAATCATGCATGTATTTATTTTTGCTACTAATCTTGTGTTTGTTATAAGGCGTTAACACATGCAATTTAAGAAGATCAATAGGTTTGGTTGTGGACTCATGTATATTGCAATCTATTTATATGTTTCTTTGTATAATAAATGCTATCATTAAACTATTTGAACAAGTCATAAAACCTACAAAGTCACCAATAGCATATTTTATAAGTAACAACTAAGTGGTTCGTAGAAGCATAAAAGATTAAGTGTACTCATGGAAATTTCTACATATTGTCTTTTGTGATTAAGACTATGTTTTGTGAATCTTCGATTCTATACTTAAAAAATACATTGTGTAACCTTAGTCTTTTGATTGGACTATCAATTTAGTTTTTTCTTGAAAGCAATGTTCTTTTGATAAATAGTTTATTTATATTAATGTGTTTCTACTTTAGGAGGAGTGTGACACTAGTAAGAAAGGATGCGTATTTTTTTGTTTATGGTTACAAGTGGCACAGTAAAATGTTTCTCTAGAAGACATTATCTGTAACCCTGAGATATGAAGGTGAGATCATTTTAAATGTTGCATCTAGTGGAATTTCATCTTATTATTAGCCAGATGTAGGATACTACACTCTCGGTTTCTAATTCCCATAAATCTTAATGAGGATTCTATTTGTACTATAAAGTCAAATAATGACATTGCCCATTCGTTAAAAAGAACATTATCAATTAGCTGGGATGAAGCATCAATGGTTCATTAGCATGCATTTGAAGCTTTGGATACAACTTTTAAAGATATATTGACTAGTCAAAAAGGAATGTACTCTGAATTACCATTTGGAGGAAAAGTGTTATGGATTGAAACCATTTCAAGGTATAGGACTTGTCCCACATCGGTTGCATGGGCAATTGATGTGGGGTTTATAGGCCAAATGGGTTCCCTCACCCATCATACTAGTCTTTTGGGTTAAGTTCTTTCATTTGCTGTGATACCACTGTTACAGAGTAAATGAAAGAACTCAACCCAAAAGACTAGTCTGATGGGTGAGGGAACCCATTTGGCCTATAAACCTCACATCAATTGCCCATGCAACCGATGTGGGACAAGTCCCATATCTTGCAATGGTTTCAGTCCATAACATTCGCCCCTCCTTAAGGACCGACGTCCTCGTTGGTCACGGCTGGCTCTCTCCAGGCCACCACTCCGAGGTTGGCTCTGATACCACTGTTACAGACCAAATGAAAAAACTCAACCCAAAAGACTAGTCAGATGGATGAGGGAGCCCATTTGGCCTATAAACCCCACATCAATTACCCATACAATCGATGTGAGACAAGTCCCATACCTTGAAATAGTTTCAGTCCATAACAAAAAGTAATTATCTTTGAAGGAGATTTTAGACAAATTCTACCTATTGTTCGTCTTTAAGTTCATCCTATCTTTGGGGAAGAAAAACAAAACTCCTTGGATTAATGAAAAAAATAAGATTGACCAAAAGAAATGAAGCATCAGATATTGTAAGTCCTTTTAGATCCAATATGAAGCAAATCAGTGATCTAATAGATCTGAATAATTAATATATCAATTTATTTATTATTCAATGAAGCAAATCAATAAAAAATGTATAAGATATGAAGAGCATAAACATAATAACCCACAAACATGTGTTTCTATTGATTAATCAAGTCGCTAAATGTACTTCTTGCTTTTATATTACAACCCGAAACCACTAAATATTGCACTAGAAACATACACAAATAGTGAAATTTTGATTCAAAAGTCTAAATTACAATAAAACTAGCAACTATATATAGAACATTTAGACGTGTCACCATGCACACGACTGGCACTCTGAGTGCTGCCGATGAGAATCCAGCAACACTATAAGTGTCACCAAGGTATGTCACCTAAGACATCAAAATCTTCAAATCTTCATCTTTAATGCTATGTTTAACATATGACAACCAACTACGATTTTACAGATATTCAAGAAACAAAGATATTTATGGAATGGTTTTTGGATATAATAAAGGGGAAAAGTTGGTGGTTTGATTGATGAAGAGGCAATTATCCATATACCAGATGACATTCCCCTTTGTTGATTTATTTGATCCTAGTCTGATTAGATTGACTTTGTTTAACATTCAATTCTTGAAAGTTTTGAAAATTCAAGATTGTTGAAAGAAAGAGCAATACTTGCAACAAAAAAAATAAGAAGAAAAAGAATACCTTAGTTCAGAGTATGTTCATGATAATCTTCATAAAAGTTTATACTAACCTCATTTTCTAAATGGACTAAAACTCTCATATTTTCCAAACCATAACATAGTATTAAAGGTCAGTGTTCTAGTAATGCTGCTAAAAAATATTGATAAGAAAAATGTTTATGTAACCAAACTAGGCTAAAGGAGATATCACTTGATAATCACGTAATAGAAGCTGAGATTATTTGTAGAAGTAATATTGAAAATTACACTTTTATACCTAGAATTTGTTTGACATTTTCAATTCAGACAAAAAAGTTCCTTTTAAATTTAAAAGAACACGATTTCTAATGGTTGTTTGTTTTGCAATGACGATAAATAAGAGATAGGTATAACCACTATCTAGGGTTGGTTTGTTTTTAAAAGAACCACTTTTAAAAGTATAGCAAGTTAAAACTACTGATTATAGATAAAGATGATAAAGGTACCAATCAAACACCAGATGTTGTATACAAAAAGGAATTTTGAGCATTTGTAAATTATAAATGTAACATCTCATTTTTTTATTATTAAATTTACAATGTACTTTTAGTATTACAACTATGTACAAATTTGAGAATTATATCGATTTCATAATCCAACCCGCGTGACATGAGCTTCTAATCTAGTTAAAAAATATAGGCTTATCATTATTAAGCCACCTACTAATAAAAGTACACGACTTATAACATATTACTTATAAAAAGAAATAAATCACATAGGTTAAAGTTAAATGTATTCCCCTATTTGGCCTTAAGCCTTCCATGAATCATGTTTTTATTAATCTATCTTCCTTTTCTTTTAACATCTTTTACTCTTAAATACCACTTACATACAATGATTCAAACTCATATCATATTTGTAGCAGACAATCATCAATATCACCCACGTAAAACGAACTCTTATTAATTTATCGATGATGTTGCATTTTGAGTATTAGTTTGGAGGTGTATGAAACATATGTCACATGCTTGATGGGATGATTTTACGTACAAAACATGCTAACAATAATCAAGAATAGAAGACGATATTATATTTCGTTTTTATCATAATGGAATTTTGTATATGAATGTAGGCAAGACGTTGTGAACACACACTTTGTTTGACACCCATAATCTATACATTGGAAATATCACAAAATCAAAAGTTGTAAAACCATCAATAATTTTATATTTATTTAACATATTCAAAGAATAGTTTATAATTCACACACATCACAAATAAAAAATAAACAAAATCAAAAGTTGTAAAACCATCAATAATTTTATATTTATTTAACATAAACAAAGAATAATTTATAATTCACACATATCACAAATAAAAAATAAACAATGTCATGTTTTTAATGAATTTAAGCAAATAAATGATAGTTTTTACCAAACAAGTCATTTGCAACCTTAATAAAGTCCTTAGGTTATAGAACTAAAAACAAACAATCTATATCTTTATATTTATACTTTAATATAAGAGTAACTTGAGATGATATGTGGTAACATCACAATCATCTTCACCAAAAATTTTTCGTCTCTCTCATATTAAATAATTACCTTAATTATTAATAATATTATTTAATAATTTTTAGATTTAATAAATTAAGAAAAAAATCTATTCATTAATGTTATTTCTAAATAAATAATTTTTTTATAAATAATAATTTTTTCTAAAGCATAAAACTTTTTTAAAAATACGAAATATTTTCAAATTTGTATTTTTAAAAATTCAATTTTTTAAAAAACCAAAAATAATCAAATTTAGGAGTTATAATAAGAAAATTTTTAAAAATGATATTTTTATACGGTTTGTTTTAAAGCAAAATATTTATTTTTTTGGAAAAAAATTTAAAAACAAAATTTTAAAAATTCGATATCACTATTTTATTATTTATAGTCATTTCTCATATGTAATTTCAGTCATATCATATCTTTGAATATCATTTTATAATTATTAATTTTTATTATATTAATATTTTGTTTATTCAATCCGTGTAATACACGGTTTATTAAATCTATTATAATGCTAAAAGAGTAACTTATGGGGACACTTGAAACATTTCTAGGCCCCCTTAAGTTTATTTTTCCTGTCTGTCTCTCCTCTTAAATAATTACTTAAATTAAAAAATATTAAATAATTTTAATTCCTTTTTAGATTAATTTTTTAATAAATTAAGAAAGATGTCTTTTTATTAATGTTATTTTTA
This sequence comes from Flaveria sonorensis, assembly GCA_025506505.1. Lineage (NCBI taxonomy): Eukaryota > Viridiplantae > Streptophyta > Magnoliopsida > Asterales > Asteraceae > Flaveria > Flaveria sonorensis. The sequence goes on from CM046439.1 coordinate 8,045,454, forward strand.
GAAAATAATTTTTATACAATTAATTTTTTTTCTAAAACATCTAACTTTTTTAAAATATAAAATATTTTAAAATTGGTATTTTTAAAAACTGATGTCGTTATTTTATTACTTATAGTTATTACTCATATGTAATTTTAATCATATCTTATTTTTTATTATCATTTTATACTTCATAAAATTTTATTATATTTAATATTTTATTTTTTCAACCCGTATAATACACTGGTTTACTAAAGTTAGTATTAAATAAATAATAATCAACAACTAATCAGAGATATTATGAACATTTATAGCCCGATCCATCCCGATTCATCCCGATTCAATATATATCTCTATATTTAATTAAAGGGTCAAAATAATTCAAAATTGATCTAATTATTGCACATAACTTTTCAGTATATATTATTCAAACTTAATTTCTTCATACTAATATCCCCACACCGACTTAATATCTAGCTCACGATTTGACCCGTCAAAAGTATTCCTTTTAAGTTTAAAAGAAGACAGTTTTATTTGACTGTATATTTCGCTATGACAATAAATAAAAGTTTAAGTCAATCTCTGTCAAGTGTCAATTTATACTTGAAATAGTCTATTTTTACGCATGATCAGCTTTATGGCATATTGTCACAAGTTAAGAGTAAATATAGATTGAAATTTTTAGCTTTAGATAATGAGTGTAAACCTACTAATGTTACTACAAATATAGTTTACAAGGATGTTTTTGCTCATTTGTGACCTTATAATCAAAAGTTGTTATGTCTTATTTAATATATAACACATTTGATTTTATTTTTATTTTTATGTTATTTAATAATTAACTATTCATACTTCCGTGTAATATACGGGTAACTAAAGCTAATAGTATTATATTTCATTTAAATGATTCATTCTATTTCTTAGATCGATCTTAACATACCAAACACTATTTAAAACAATCTATTACATTCCAATCGATGTTTAGCCCAATAGTATGAATGTATTAATGGTGACTCTCACAAACAGTGAACGTTCAGGTTTCATAGTGGACAGTGGGCATAAGGTTTCATTTAGAGATAGATTAGTGGATTTTCGCTTTTATTGTTAAAAAGTTTAAATCAATTTTTAACAAATTTAAGCATGCACATTTACAGAGAGAGCGAACAGTTCAAATCGTTATTGGTTGTTTTTGACGATAGTGCCACGTGATGCTTGGTGATTGGGTCGTTTTTATCCAATTGTTTTATTGTTTAATAGAGCCATCAGTGTCATTGGCTCATCGGTAAGAATCACACCTCCTTCACCTAGCAACCTTGGTTCAAACATTTCCTTTTTTTTAACATTTCCGTTTTCTTTTTCTATTCCAACTTTTTTAGATTCCATTTTTATGTTTTTTAATTGTATAGCATTTTGTTTAGGTACGTAAGGGCATTTTAATTTTCCTCTTATTTTTAAGCTATAAGTTTTAACGTGTCCATTGTACCAATATTCAGAATATGCAACCGCGAATTTCGATACTCTCGTGAAGCTAGGGTGTACTACTAGTTTAAAGACATAAGCATTTATCACTAGACCTCTTATTTCTATAAAGTTTGATATAAATGAAGCCTATAAACTATTTTTAATATCTATCAATTTATAAAGTATTTGAATAGACAATTTGGTAATTTTAATTCAACTTTAAGACAATCAAAAAAGTGTTGTTACATTTGATGTAAGTGTTGATGCATAAACAACTCATCTTTCTGTTATAATAAAATGATAAATATGGATGCCACGTATTAGCACCGCATTTATTCTAATCAAATTTTTCTTGTTTCTCTCTCATATTAAATAACTAAATTAACTACTAATAATATTATTTATTCATTTTTACATTTTAATTAGCTTTTTAATAAACTAAGAAAGAGATCTTTTTATTAATGTTATTTCTATAGAAATAGTTTTTTATAAAAAGAATTTTCTAAAAAATCAAACTTTACGTAATATTTTAAAATTAGTTTTTAAAGTAATTTTTTTAAAAAATAGTTAAAATAGGAAGTTCTAGTAAGAAATTTTTTTTAAAATGAATTTTTTTAAAACGTTATTTTGAAACAAAATGTTTACTTTATCTTTGAAAAAAATAAAAAATTTACGTTATTTTGAAACAAAATGTTTACTTTATCTTTAAAAAAAATAAAATTTTTTAAAAAGTTCATATTATTGTTTTATTACTTATAGTTATTAATCATACGTAATTCCAATCATATCATATCTTAGTATATCGTTTTTTAATTAATAATTTTTATTTTATTTAAAATTTGATGTATTCAACCCGTGTAATACACAGATTTACTAAAGCTAGTCATTTATAATTTTGTCTCTAATTTAAAACTATATAAACATGTTCCTATCACACATCGGTTGTGTAGAAAAATCAAAATAGAACCCAATTACTATATAAGAAGCCATTTGCTCAAAGTTAAAAAAGCAGTAGTTGTGTTTCACGCGCATACCTTTTTTTATGTCATTAGATACTAGTGGGTATGTGATTTGTAATAACTCGAAGGCTTAGGTATAAAATTTAAAAAAAATTTCAGGTGATTAAATATAAATTTGACATAACTTGAAGGCTTAAGTATAAAATTTTTAAAAAAAAGTTCAGATGATTAAATATAAATTTGACATAACTCGAAGGCTTAAATATATAAATGTAAAAAAAAAACAAAATGAGTATGTATCAATTTGAAAAAAAAACAAAGATAGTAAAAATGTTGTAATTTGTTTCAAAAAATTCTTAAAGGTTTAAAAGTAAAATTGCAAGTAAACGAAGTAGGTATTTTATTAGTTTTGAGGAAAAAAATTATTGTGTTAACATTGAAAAAACCTATACTTTCATTACTCATAATTTTTTCTATTCTCTTTTTAAATCTGTATTAAACGTTGATATATTTGAGTATTATATTATTATTATTATTATTATTATTATTATAACTATGTAAATATTTAGTGATTATATACTTAAGTGTTTAAATAAAATAATATTAAAAATAAATAGTATTAAGTTTTAAATTAATATATATATATATATATATATATATATATATATATATATATATATATATATAATTTAAAATTATAAATAAGATAATACTTAAAATAAATTAATATTAAATAATGTATTAATTGAGATAAATTTATTAAATATGGGCAAATTATAAACTATTATATATAACACATGTACCTTATGTTTAAAAAGTTATATTAGGTGTCTTAAACTTTAAATAAAATTACAAGTGTATACTTATCAAATGCTTTATATAACAGTATAGATAATATGAAGATTGATTTTTATTATCATCATTAGTATAAAAGTATTTAATACTTATATAGTTAAGTATTCAAATAAGATAATAGTTATTTATAAATTTAATTATTATTATTATTATTATTATTATTATTATTATGATTATTGTAATTATTATAATAAAAGTATTTAGTAATTGCATACTTAAGTATTCAAATAAGATAATATTTATTAATAAATTTAAATGTTAATTTAAAGTATTATAAATAATATAATATATAATATAGTGAATTAAATAATCTTATATCATTATTAAATAATGTATTAATGAAAAGAAGTTTATTAAATGAGGGACAAAATATGAATGATTGCATAAAACACTTGTACCTAATGTTTAAAAAGTTGTATTAGGTGTCTTAAGATTAAATCACACTTGTGTACCAAAATTTTGCTTTATATAGTAGTATAGATGAAATCAAATTGTTAAAAGTCATTTTATTTTTTAAACCGATCGTACCGACAACTCCCTGTTCCTGTTTGAACTAGCCGGTTCGATCCAGTTTTAAATAATTAGTTAGCATAATAAGAAAAAAATAGTTAAAAATACAAAATCTTATAAATTTTTATAACTTGTCACACCACACACGAATGTCAAACACTAGTATTATTAAATGATACTGAAAAGTGTATGGTTAGGATATAGCAATTATACAAAACGAGACTTAGAAAAATACTTATATAAAAAACATGTAAATGCACTTATGATTGATCACTTTATTTGTCTTTCAACTTGTGCGTTGATCTTGTGTGTTGATCAAGGGGGCTTTTCCAAGAAGGTTGAAGTGGGGTTTTGTACCATCATCATCATCATCATCATCATCATCATCATCATCATCTTCGCTGTAAACAGAGTAATAATAAGTAAGCTTGGACGAATTTACTTCTCATGTTTCTCATGCCCGTACGAAAAAGGGAACCCACCCAATTACAAAGATAAACACTCGTACGACCGATCACATCTTCCAATTGACTCCACCATCCTTTTCCCATCTTCTTTATCATCAGATCCACTTGCCCCCTTCCTTTCTCTCTCTCTTCTTCAGATCTGCAATACCCTTTTCCCCCTTCATCAACTTCGTGTTTAGATCCGATCGCCAACTGTTTGTTGAAAGCCCTCAATGAAATTTTGATCTTGGGTGTTATGAATTCTTGAAGGTTGGTGAATCTTTGACCTTTACTTGATGTAATTGTTCCTTTGTTTGTGTTATTTTACTTACATATGTAGCTAGCTTGTTTCAAGATTCTTGTAGAAAAATCGCAGTTTTTTTTTGGAAAATGGAATAAAAAGGGAAAAAATGATGAAAAGGGGGAAAAAGATGAACTTTTGCAGGTTTGATTCAGTTTGTGAAATTGGAAGTTGGAAATGATGGTATTTTGTAGGATCAGAATAGGGTTTGTGCCTTTTTTATGTTTAGCTAGTGGTTTTGAGATGCTTTGGGTTTTATAGGAATTTGGATACTTGAGTTGTGGAGAGATGGAAAAAGTTGGTACTCAGTTAGCTCCTCCTTTGTATATGTACAACACTATTGGTGCTGGAAGGTTTTCGGACGCTGGTTCGATGGCTAAGAAACGGAGCTTGCCGTTTCAGAACACGAACTCTATGTTTCAGCAGCAGCAGCAGCAACAGTATTTTCAAAAGTTAGTTCCAGGTTTAGATGAGTCTAGAAACAGTTGGAACCCTAAAAATTGGGAGTGGGACAGTTCAAGGCTTGTGGCTAAACCGTTGGATATGATGGAGATTTCTAGAGAACAAGAAAAACAACAACAGCATCGTCATAAGTCGGTTATTAATTCAGATGTTTCAAAGAAGAGCCTGGTTAGTCAAAGGGAAGAAGATGCAGGGCTCTTCTTACAGCTCGGTGGTGGTGGTTTGGGTGCCAGTGAGGAGCCTGTAACCAGGCCTAGCAAGAGGGTTCGATCTGGATCCCCGGGCAGTGGTGATGGAGGCGGTGGTGGGAGTTATCCAATGTGTCAGGTTGATAACTGCAAGGAAGATTTAACGGCTGCTAAAGATTATCATCGTCGCCACAAGGTCTGTGAGGTTCATAGCAAAGCTGGAAAAGCCTTGGTTGGAAAACAAATGCAAAGATTTTGTCAACAGTGCAGCAGGTTGGTTATTATAACCATAGTTTTGGCATTCATTGAGAATTTATTTATAATTCTAGAGGTTTCATTTCTACTTGTATGGGGGTGTTAGAATTCGTGTTTTGGAGCATTGATAACCAGTTTTCAATGCTTGGATAAATGATAATAATATCCTGTCCCTAGTTATCTTATTATTTTGTGTTCAAATATTCAGTTCCATACCTGCGTCAAGTGCATAAACTAGAATGACGTAGTTACCTTTTTTTTAACCTAATTTGACCACTTTATTCCAATTTTACAAATTGTTTCCTTTTTTTGGTCATTATATCTGTTAGGTTCTTTAAATAATCAAAATTTCCAAAAGACGCGAAACATATGATTATTGATCATCCAAACTTTAAACAACATTAAAACACTATCTTCCACCATCTGTTTTATTACAACTGAGTATTTGATTCTGATCAATGATCATTCAGTATCACATAATCACATTCAGAACACACGTATAAACAGTTAACACCCCCACTATGTTGTCTTAGATGTATAACTTTTTGCATTCTACTTTTAGGGGTAATGTTGTGACGTGGTAATGAATTGATAGACCTGTAATTAATACTTCTATCCATTTCTTTTAACTTTTTAGGTTTCACCCTCTTTCTGAATTTGATGAGGGGAAACGAAGCTGTAGGCGTAGGCTTGCGGGCCACAACAGGAGAAGAAGAAAAACTCAACCAGAAGATGTTGCTTCACATTTGTTACTCCCTGGGAATGAAAATAAAAATGGCAACAGAGATATGGATATTGTTAATTTACTAACCGTTTTAGCTCGTGCTCAAGGTATAATTACCAAAATACTTCTCCCCATTCCTTCTTTTCTCTTATGTTTTACAAATCATCAATAACCTAATATTTGTGGTTCTTTAAACATTAGGAAACACAGAAAACATAACCAGGAGTTCTTCACCATTGCCAAACAAAGACCAACTTATGCAAATTCTTAACAAAATAAGCTCTTTGCCTATCCCGCCAGTTCCAGGAAACTTGACTAATGCTAACCAAGAGAAACCATTTTCAGAGAGTCAAAAGGTCAACATAAAAACCGGTTCATCAACCATGGACTTGCTTGGTGTTCTTTCTGGCACTGAACCATCATCCCAAAAAAGGAACCAAGGGCTCGAGCCGGACAAACCTAACTCTGGTTACCCTGACCAATCTATGGTTCTGAAACCAGTGTCTGAGGTTCATTCTGGTGGAGAAAGAAGTAGTACTAGTTTTCAGTCTCATGGTGAAGATTCGGATTGCCAAGTTATTGATACGCCTGTTAATTTACAGTTACAGTTATTTAGTTCTTCACCTGAAAATGATAGCCCGCCTAAATTAGCATCAAGCAGGAAGTATTTCTCATCTGACAGTAGTAATCCAACTGAAGACCCGTCACCATCATCCTCACCACCTGTCATGCGAAGGTTTTTCCCGCCCAAAGCTCCAAGAGTAAGATTGAAGCCTGAGTCAACCGCTGGTGAGGTTGCAGTAAATGTTAAAGCTAGCGGTGTTCATGGTGGCAGCACCACCATGTCACTTGAGCTATTTGGTGGGCCTAATGGCATCATTGATAATATTTCCATTCAAAGTTCACCTCACCGAGCTGGATACACATCTTCATCTGGATCAGACCAGTCACCATCCAGTTTGAATTCTGATCCTCAGGTGTTACTCATAGGATATATGATTTCAGAGGGTTTTTTTTTTTTTTCGTTTTTATGTGGATACGTGATTTGGTTTAATTTGGTATTTTTTAGGATCACACTGGGAGATTACTGTTTAAACTGTTTGACAAAGATCCAAGTCATTTGCCTGGTTCACTGCGTACACAGGTGAAACATTTTTTTTTTCTCTTTTTGGTAAAACTGAAATGATATTCTTAACTATTTCTTAAATAAGCAGATGTTCATACTTGCCTTTTGTAACTGTTAACTGATTATTGCGACTTGAGATTGCAATAATTATCTTTTAGAGTTTGATAAACTAATTGTGATTTTGATTGTCTGTTTATAACTGTATATTATGGGTCAAATAATCAGTTTCATACCAACTGCAACACATCTGTTTACCCAAGGGCTAAATAAAATTCTAAGGTTCCTTACATGAACAATTTGATTTGAAGACAACAAAATATTGGATTTGACAAATTTACCCTTACATCCGTGACACTGCTTTTTTTTTTTTTTTTTTTGTAGTGGAAAGGTAACTTGTCAAATTCAAATACTTTGTCTTGTGCAAATCAAACAGTGCTGTGTACAAATTTCTTCTCAATGAAAAAGATACTTAACTATGTTTTTAATCTATTTTGGAAAACTTCTATCTAACAAAACTTCTTTTTTTCCCCTCACAGCAATGAGTTATTGGTCATTTTATCTTGTGATTCCTTATATAATTAGATACTTTGATTTGCCTAATGCCCGAGCATCTGATTATCTGATTTTACAACTTTGAAAAACAGGAACACTATATTCTACTGATTCTGATTATTTGATTAAGTTACATGGTTTTGGTTTCTTGATTTCAGGTGTACAATTGGCTTTCACGAAGTCCATCTGATATGGAAGGATACATACGGCCTGGTTGTGTAGTTCTTTCAATTTATTTATCCATGTCATCGTCGTCTTGGGATCAAGTGAGTAAATTCTATTACAGCACTGGTCTTACCCTTACTAATAGGATTTCCTGCAAACTTACAGTGTCTTCGTGTTTTTCTTTTGGCAGCTTGAGGGAAACTTTCTTCAGTATATAAAATCTCTTTTGCAAGATTCTGGCACTGATTTTTGGGCAACCGGAAGGTTCTTAGCACATACTGATAAGCAAATTGCATCACATAAAGATGGTTAGTCATTTCGTTGTCTTAACTTCAACTTTTAATTACTTCAGATATGACCAATCTTGTGGGAACTCTGGTCTTGCAAATACTAAAAATCAGATATTGCGTTATCAGAGTTGCAAACAAAATCAGGTCAAGTTGGGTAACTGATAAAGATGGGTATTTTTAGTTGGTCGAAAGGGTCAGGTGGGATGTTTCACTTATAGAAGATATTTTGTTTGAATATTTTTCGGAAAAATTGTAAATAACTGATGTATTTAATTTTATTTTTAAAATATATATTATTAAAATAATCATGCTGTTTAAAAAAACAATTAGGAGGTTGCAAGTATCATAAGACACTTGTTGCACCTTTTGACCCGTTTTACTTTTCAGCCAGTTTATTTATTTTACTCATTTGTCTTGTTAGAGATAAATTATTACCCAAAATGGGAACATCTGTTGTCTCATTTTTCTTTGTGAGTTTTATAGATTAATGTATTCAATATGGGTATAAATTCTTTATTACTAAAATAAGAATTATATATATATATATATATATATATATATATATATATATATATATATATATATATATTATATTTATATTTATATTTATAAATTTAGGAGGTTGTATGCATCTAATACACTTGTCAAAAGATATATAATTTAAATAATTGACATATTTAATTGTTTTGTAAATTTCGGATGTTTTGTAAATAACTAATGTATTTAATTTGATTTCAAAAGATATATTATTAAAATAATTATGTTGTTTTTTAAAGAAATAGGAGGTTGCAAGTATCATAAGACACTTGTTGCACCTTTTGACCTGTTTTACTTTTCAGCCAATTTTTTTTATTATACACATTTGTCTTGTTAGAGATATGTTATAACCCAAAATGGGACCAACATCTGTTGTGTCAATTTTCGTTTTGAGTTTTATAGATGATTAATTTATTCAATATGGGTACAAATTCTTTATTACTAAAATAATAAATATATATTTTTTATATATTTAGAAGGTTGTATGCATCTAATACACTTGTCATGGCTTGTGATTTTAGCCCATTTTTTAAAGTTACCTGACCTTTTAGAAATTTGTTTTATGTTATTTCAGGGAAGGTGTATGTGTTCAAATCTTTGAAAGCATGGAGTTCCCCACAACTGATATCCATCTCCCCTTTGGCTATTGTGGCTGGAAAGGAGACTTCTCTTATCCTTAGAGGCCGAAATCTGAGAACACCTGGCACCAAGTGTGTATTTCTCTCCCTTCACTTACACACACGCACGCACACGCATATATTGTTTCATAAATCTTTGGAATATTAATATGCATGACCGTGTTTTATGGCAGAATATATTGCACACATGTAGATGGATTTACATTGGAAGAAGCAACATTGGAAGAAGCAACAACATCAGCCAATGAAGAATCTACATATGATGTAATAAGCACATGCAACTTTAGAGTGTGTGCACCAAGGGCACTAGGTCGATGTTTCATTGAGGTATGTTATATGAATCTGTTAGTACTTAGTATATAGAAGTGGCAATTTTGACCCATCCTTTATAAATGGGTTGATGTTGTTACTAGTAATTTAAAAGCAGCTTAAAAGAATGCGTTGCAACTTGCAAGTTTGCTTGAAGTGTATATTCAACGCATAAATTGTACAACCTCCTAATTTTTTTTTAAAAAAAAAGTAAATTACCGTGATATAGTTTTTGTAATTATATTTTACACTACTTATTTGTAAATATGGGTTTTCTCTAAAAAACTTTACATGTCTCAAACTGAAAACGCCGTTTAGTCCCTAAACTATTTTCATAATTGACTTGAGTCATCAAAGAGTTTTTTTTAAACATTCTTTTTCTTTTGAGTGGTCAAATCCTCAAACTCTGTTTTCTAAATAACCTATTAAGTCCCTAGAGTATATTTCGCCTTGAAAATTGGGGACTAAATCACCCATATGGTCACTTGAAACATCGAGGACTCTATCAATCATAAAAAACAACATTTTCAGTGGAAGTGTATGTTTTTTCAGAAATAAAAAATTGAGGACTCTGTCTGTTTTGACTCGTTACAAGACCCACCCACTTTTGTCGCCTCTAATGATTTCAAATCTGTTTTCCAAAATGATTGAATATTGTTTTATGGGAACAGATAGAGAATGGTTTAAGAGGTACCAGCTTTCCTATAATTATAGCCAATGCTACTCTCTGCCAAGAATTGAGGCTTCTCGAGTCTGAATTTGTGGAATTTATAAACGGTCAAGCAAATTCAATGCGGGAAATCTTGCACTTCTTGAACGAGCTCGGATGGCTTTTTCAGAGGAAAGTAGGATATTCTGATTATAGCCTTGCTCGATTCAAATTTTTACTTGTATTCTCTGTGGAAAGAAATTTTGTTGCGTTGGTGAAAACCCTTTTGGGAATATTACTTCAAGAATGCTCAGGTATTACAGATGATGAGTTATCACTAGAGATGCTATCTGGTATTAATCTTTTAAACAGGGCTGTTAAAAGAAAGTGCAAGAATATGGTTGATTTGCTCATACATTATTCAGTGGTTGACACCCAAACTTCTTCTAGAAAGTATGTTTTCCCTCCAAACCTTGCGGGACCTGGCGGCATTACACCCTTGCATTTGGCGGCTTGCACATCTGATTCAGATGATATCGTTGATGCTTTGACAAATGACCCACAGGAGGTATACCGGCATTGCTCCAAATACTTTTCTTCCTATTTCTAACTAGTTGGTAAACAAGATGTCATTTTGCTAGAAAATATTTTATTTCTTCTAACTGAATTTCATCTTTTCAGGTTTTTTTAAGAAAAATAGATTTTTCTAAAGAAGATTTCATTTTTCTTAGAAATATCTCATATTTTTAGTAAAAAGATGTCACATGCAAAAGATACGTGTTGTACCTAAAGTGACAACTTTGTCCCATTTATATTCAAATGATTCAATTTGGGTTATCTTTTAACTCGAGCATGTCAGATGGGTAAAACAAAAGAGCAGTTGAAATTTCGCTTATCTCTTAACTTTTCAAAGTTCAAACATGTAAAATAGGTAAAATTGAAACGGGTCAAACAGATTGAAGGTTACTCAAAAAATGCATAAATCGTATTGAATCATTTTATTCAACAAATTGGACTATTGTTTAAATAATATAATGTTGTAATCATATTTGACATATTAATTATTTATTAAAATCTGGACAAGTATTCCAGTCAACACAACATGACCCGAGTTGAATTATTCATTTTGACGTGTTACCCAACCAAACTCACTAACACATTTTGTTACCCCTACAAAATACATAGCTCACACTGATGCTTACTGATCATTTTGTCCCGTGCAGATCGGACTACTGAGCTGGAATTCTTCATTAGATGCAAACGGGCATTCTCCATTCGTATATGCATCTATGAGAAATAACAACTCATACAACACACTAGTGGCCCGTAAGCTTGCAGACAGAATAGCCCATCAAGTTTCAGTACGGATGCCAAACGAGATAGAGCTCCAAACAAGAAACGGGGACCACCAGGAGCTCAGTTTCAGAATAAGAGACCACACACCAAAATCATGTTCAAGATGCGCACAGGTGATTGCAAAACACCCCAGACGGGTCGCAGGTTCACAAGGGTTGCTTCACCGCCCTTACGTACACTCGATGCTTGCCATAGCTGCTGTGTGTGTATGTGTTTGTCTTTTCCTTCGTGGGGCCCCTGATATCGGTCTGGTTGCACCGTTCAAATGGGAAAATTTGAACTTCGGTTCAATGTAGAGGTAATATTTAAGAATGCACCAAAAACAATAAGTAGGTTTATTTTAGGTTATAAATTAACTTTTCGAAAGGTGAATAAGCAAAACAGGCTCATTAACCGGTATAACATCAATCCAGATGGACCAGATGAGAGATGGTCCTTTTGCCTGCCCTTAGGATTATGGTTTAAGCAGCTGTTCAAAACTGAATAGTGGCTTGAGTGATAAAAGGCGCGGCAGGTGGGTGGGAGCTGGTGGTTGTCTGGTTGATGTTAGTGATCGCGGCTGACTTGTTACTAGTAGTGTTTTCTATTTTTTAAAATATGCAAGTTTATATAGTAGATAGCGTTTTTCTTGTTTCTGTATATTATTTTGGCATATGTAAAGGATGATATTTGTAATTCTCCTGTTTTCTTGCTCAACACACTCTTTTTGATTTATTATTATTATTATTATCGGCATTATTTTTAACTTCTTTTTTTTTAAAAGAAGGATGCTTGTTTTCATATCGGTTTGTTTTGGAACATTAAAACAACAAAGATGACAGTAACAGGGCTAAGATGACACCTTATGAGGCAGATGACTGCAGAGGGGGGCTCAAAGTTTTACAGTGATGGTCTGATATGGCGGTCCACTGAACCAGACTTTTGAGTCCCTGTGCTCGATGATGGCTCTGGCTATGGTGGCTGAGCCGTATCCATGGCTTGTTGACTTGGCGGCGAGTTGCTTTATCTTTGGTGACTCAGATGGTGGGAACATTGCTCATAATGTGTAGTTTGGTTAAGGGCTAATTCAAAGAGTCTTGACTCGGTTCAGGTTAGGGGGTATGTTTTATTGGCACTCTTCTTTGGTGGGAACCAGCAGACGAATCTGAGGAACGGTCCTAAAGGCACTTTCTTGGACCTGAAACTTATATTGATAGTTTCGTGTCGAACTTTCTGTTTCTGCCAAATGTATACATGAGAAACTTTAGTGTATTTTCATTTTAACTGTTAATGTGTTGGTTAGTTATGGAGGTCATTTTGTCACTTTTAATCATTGTCTTCAGAAACTCAATCGGGTGTGTGAATTACTTGTTAAACATACAAGAATTATTTCTTTTAATCTTTTATCTATTAGTTTTTTTAAAGAATTTAAAAATTATTAACCAATTCAAACAATCAAACACCGTCACTCCCATTGTAATTGATTATTTGACTCATGTTTTCTTGATATCAAATAACTATGTTAAAAACATAGGTCTGTATCATATTATACATAAGGTAACCCAACATATTACATAGATCTGTATTATATTAAACATCTTACCTGATGAAACGAGAATGAGCAGAAGTTGAATCAATATCTATGTTTTGCATTATTGTTTTTAGTTTAGTATCATTAGGAAGATTGCTGATCTCGAATCTAGCTATACCAGATTATCTCAAATTTATGCTCTAAAATTGTTGTACATTATGGATTAAAACTTATATTAGGATGCACCAAAAAAGTACAAAACAAACATTTGCCTCTACTCACCTACTCACCTAATACTTTAATAGGAGTCTTGCCGTGCATACTCATATGAGGATTCTTGTCTTATGTATACTCACCCTGATAGGAGTCATTCCTTATGTATGATTATCCGATAGGAGCTTTGCATATATTACTAGCTCACCTGTTAAAAGAGCTCTGTATGTATATAAGCTCAAAGATAAAGATAAAGTAAAGTACTTATTAAAGTATTATTAAAGAAAGATAGTTAAAACTAAAGTGACCATTAAAGCTAAAGTGATTATTAAAGCTAAAGTGATGATTAAAATTAAAGTATGGTTGTGTTAGTTATAACTCGTTGAAGTATGATAAGGACTGATATGACAAATTATTTTGCTATAGTTAAAGTTAGAGATCATCTGCAATGCTGACTTTTTTTATTATTAGTTGTATGTAAAAGACAATAAAAATGATAACTTGGCATCGATAGAAATGCTACCTTACTAACTGTTAGATCTAGGAATAATAGGTCTAGATCATTTTGTATAGGCTCAGAACTTTAATCAATTCATGTAATGAATATTTGTAATTCATTATGTATATATATATAGGTTAACCCATATGTGCATTGATTTATGTGTATGATTACAGGTACAAACATTATACTTAGTCAATTTGTGAAATTGACTAAGTGTAAAAAACATATACGGATGAACATTTTTGTTCTTCCGTAGATATCTTTCATACAAGACATTAATCAGAAGATCTACGGATGAATATGGATATTCACTACAACACGAAGTAGCTGCGGAAGACCAAATAGCTGCGGAAGAACCAAGTAGCTGTGGAAGACCAAATAGCTGCGGAAGAACCAGATACGTAAATCATACAAGTGTTTCTAGTCAACAAGTCAATCACAGACTCCAAGAGATTCGCTGTTTCCTTAACAGAAACACGCGTGTCTATAAATATGAGTTCTAGGTTTCATATCAGTGACAAAAAAAAAACGGCGACAAACATACCATCACATCGTTTTCGCACGATCAACACAAACCCTAGCAGCCGTCACATCAACACAAACCCTAGCAGCCGTCACATCAACACACCAAACATCATAACCACAATCATAGCATAGAATTTTGTTAGCAATTATTATTTGATTCTTTGTAATCATTAATCGGTTTTAATGAATTACGTTTGATTCAAATCATTATTGTTTGCATATTGTTGATGTCATTTGATCATTTATTGTTTATTTTCTCTAGCATTAATATTTATTTGTTAATCAATTAAACAACGATTAATGGTAATTCCGCGATCATTAATTCGAAACCAATCTAACACTGATAATTCCTGATTGCGATCCTTGGATTCACATGTGGTATCAGAGCCAAGTGCTCATTGATCTAGATCGATTGATCTATCGGTGTTAGAATTGTTTAATTCGAAAACTAGATCTATCAGTTTTCTGACTAGATCTATAATTTTTTTTAAGCAAAAGTATTTGGTGTGAAGATTTGAAATTCAATAAATCAGTGATTTGTCATTCAGCGAGTATTGTTACATTGCTCGGTTAACATTGATCTATATTCAAATTAATTGAAACATATATCTGTGTTATTGGCTGACTCTCATTAACTGTTCATAAGAATATTTTTTTTAGTTAAAACTTCAATATTTGACTAAAATGAGTAGCTTTGTTGGTGGATCATCGTACCAGCCTTCAAAGTTGGAAACAAAAGCGGACTTTAAGTCATGGAAGATCAAGTTCAGAAATAATGTGAACTACACTGATTCTGACTTATGGGTATCAATAACTGAATGTCCTTATATTCCACCCACCCTTGGGCCGGATTATAATGACAAAAATCAACCCATAAGTACAAAAGATCTGTCACCTGATGATGTTAAAAAGGTTAAAGTTAATATTAGAGCATACAGTTTGCTCAGTATGGCTTTACCAGAAGAAATACTAATCAGGTGTGAGAATTATAAAACAGCAAATTTCTTGTGGAAGATACTTCATACTCTTTGTGAAGGGAGTGATGAAATCAGAAGCATTAGGAAGGACACACTTCGTTCACAATATGAAACATTTCATCATATTGAGGGTGAATCAATTCCTCAACAACTCCATAGGTTTATGCAATTGGTAACAGAGATGAACATCATGGAGTTGAAGTATACAAATGAGGAATTGAACAAAAAGATGCTCCATACATTTCCTGAAAGTTGGAAGCAAACTGTGTCCATGTCAAGAACACCATTGATCTCAAAGCAACTGGCTTAGATACATTGGTAGCTAAAGTTGAGGCTCTTGAAATGGATGAAAAATCAAGAAACAAGAGTGTGAGAACATATGTCACACCTTATCATTTTAAAGAAACCAAAAGTGCTGGAAGTGCTTTTATCTCTAACAATGATAGTGACAACTCTTGTACCTTGAGTGAAGATGAAGAAGAAGTGAGCTTTTATGCATCAAAGCCTTCAAAGAAATCTTCTCAAAGTAAATCAGGAAAAGAAAAAGGGAGACCTGATGATAGAAAAGATGCATCTACATCAGCAGCAAAGTCTTCAACAAACAAAACCAAGCAGAGCCCATTACTGTGATTCTGGATTCTAAAGCACAAAAAGCAGCATTTGCAGCTTTTAGTTCAAGTTTTCAAGCCTACTTAGGAAGCACCTTAACACCTGCAAATATCTGCCAACAAGACTTGAAAGAACTACATCCAGATGTAGTAGAGGAGATGGATCTTTAATGGCAAATGGCAATGATTGCTTATAGAGCTAAACAATACTTGAGAAGAAATAAAAGTTTGGTGCAGCAAGCAAAACATCAAAGATTGGTGTTGATAAGTCAAAGGTAAGATGTTTCAAATGCAATCTCTATGGGCACTTCTCAAGAGAATGTAATCAACAATCAAATCCTGACATGAGACAACAACAGCAACATCAGTCTCATCAGCATCAATCTTATCAAACAACATCTCAGAGATCTTATAGACAACCACAGCTAACCAACTCATCCCCACCAGCCATAAATGCATCAGCAGGACCTAGTAATTCTAAAGAAACTGGGATAATCATTCTCCAAGATGGAACCTGTGACTGGAGCATGTATGAGAAGGAAGTTTTGGATGAAAATCAAGCTTTAATGGCCCACATGGAGAGCAAAGTTCCACCTATGGCTAGAGAGGTAAGAGATAGATTGTGTTCATCAATGTGTGTTGAGGAAGTTGAAAGATATAGAGTCCATGCTCAACAACTGGCTGATAAAGTTAAAGAAATAATGATTTTGAATGAATCTCATGTAAGAGAACATAAATTATATCAATTCAAAATTAACTCTTTACAAAAAGATTTAGATAAATTTGTTTCAGAAAATTACAACTTAAAAGCCCAAGTTGAGCATCTGACCACTTCCTTAACTAAATCCATGGCTGATCATGCATCAACTGAAGTGAAACTTCAGAAATTTCAACTTTCATCTCAGCAATATGAGAAATTATTGAATTCTCATATTGAATCAAAGAACAGGTATGGGTTGGGATATAATGCTGTTGCACCTCCTTTGAATGATAACTATACACCTTGGCCTGAATCAATGACAAATAGCTTGTCAAATCATTTTATGCCATGCACCAAGTTTGAAACAAACTATACTGAACAAGTTAATAACAATGAATCTGAGGTGAGTGAAACTGAGTCTTCTGAATCAGATAAAATCAAACAAAATGAATCAGAATTTGACTTTGATGGATGTTATGACTTAGATGATTCTGATGAACATGATGATATCTGTGCGAATCAACTGAACATTGGTAAGAATGTTTCAGTAGAAACAATCATTCCCAAAGTACTTGAGCAAACAAAGTTGCCATATCCTCCTAAGCAAAGAAACATGTTGAAGACTATTTGTAAGAGAATAGCTCAACTAAATGAAGGTCTTCAAGTACTTCATCAGCAACAAAAACCTTCAACTGAAGTGATTGATAAGTGTACATCTACTGTTCACAAATCTTCCTTAGAAACTGAAAAGCAAGTATCAGCAGACCTTCTCCGGAAGAAGAAACATTCTTCAGTAGCAGATCTGCGGAAAAACAAATCTACTGAATCAGTAGATGATCTGCAGAAGGCAAAAGAAACGACCAAAAAGAAAACTCAAAAAGGTGTGAGCTCAAAGCAACAAACTTCAGCTGATAAACATGAACCTTTGACATCATGTCAGGAAAAGGAAAAGAGTCAGCTTCAGTAAAGTTTGAGAAGGAGTTGAAGACTCAAAAACAGCAAAAGAAGAAGAAATTATTTGAGTCTGATAATGAGTCAGAAGAAAAGTATTGCAAATGGTGTGATATGAAAAATCACAACACTAAGACTGTTACTTCAGCAGCTATTGCTCCATCTGCAATATGAACAATCACATGACTTCAGACTGTTACTTCAACAAACATTGTGCTATTTGTAACAAAAATAACCATTCCACTCAGGAATGTTATTTTAACAAAAAGAACAAGACAAAGAGCACAAAGAAGAAACAACCTGAGAAGGATGAATCAGAATCTCAATCAACTGAAGATCAAAAAGATTCAAGATTAAAGAAACAACAAAAACAAAAACAAAAGGTGACAAAACCACAAGAGAAATCATCAGTTGATAGTGAGCCTTTGAAGAGAAGACAACCTGAACAGAAATCAAAGACTCCTCAACAGTCAAAGACACCTCACAAAAAGGTGGATTTGAACAATAAGAAGTCAAATGCTAAAGATACTTTCTTTGATAATTTTGAAAAAGGAACTCATGTTTCACATTCAAAATCAAAGGATGATGAAACTTTCAACAATCAAGGATCGTCATCAAAGTCAAAACAGAAAACAAAGAAAGAGAAGATACTTGAGGAAGAGTTTGAATGATCAGAACAAAATTCCACAAGTTCATCATCAACAGAATCATCCTCACCACAAACAACACACAATGAATCAATTGAATCTAAAATTAATACTGAATCTTCAAGACTCATTCATGAGGAAGTTCAAATTTTAGACTCCACAGGATCACCCAAGATCATTAAGACTTAGGTTTCCAAATCTAATTGATTTCCTTAATTGTGCAGGAACAATCTTGGAGAGCTGACAACAAGTGGTATGTTGACAGTGGTTGTTCCAAACATATGACAGGAAACTGTTCTCTTCTTCATGACTTCAAACATAAAAATGCTTCTTATGTGGCATTTGGTGGGATAAGAAGGGAGGTAAAATAGTTGGTGAAGGAATGGTAACTAATGGTGTGCTCAAATTTGAGAAAGTAAATTATTGTGAAAATTTGCAATATAATTTATTGAGTGTGTCTCAAATTTGCGATCAAAATTATACCACATTATTTGATAACACTAATTGTTACATTCTTAAGCCAGGTTTTGCAGTTCCAGAAGATTGGATCCTTCTTAAAGCATCAAGAAAAGGTAACACATATGTTTTGGATATGAATAATACAGCACTCACAAACAATGAAACATGTCTGCTATCTAAGTCATCAGAAGATGAATCTCAGTTGTGGCATAGAAGGCTTGTTCATTCCAACTTGAAGAACATGAATAAATTGGTGAAAAATGACTTAGTCATTGGATTGCCAAAGAAAGAATTTTCTTGTTCAAACCATTGTTCCTCATGTTATAAAGGAAAACAATATAGAGTGTCACATAAATCCAAAATAATGAACACAAACACTACACCACTCAAATTGCTTCACATGGATCTTTTTGGTCCAACTAATGTGATGAGCATTGGAAAAAGGCAATATTGTTTAGTGGTTGTGGATGACTTCACTAGATTCACATGGGTCTTTTTCTTAAAACTAAAGAGTGAAACATCAGAAACATTAATGGAGTTTGTCACTAAGATTGAGAATCAACTTGATTTAAAAGTTAAAATTTTTAGGAGTGACAATGGGACTGAATTTGTTAATACTGTCTTAGATTCATTTTGCAGGAATAAAGGCATAGCAAGGCAATTCAGTGCACCAAGAACTCCACAACAAAATGGAGTTGCTGAAAGAAGAAACAGAACTCTCATTGAAGCAGCAAGAACAATGCTAGCTGATTCACAATTGCCAATCACCTTTTGGGCTGAAGCAGTGAACACAACATGCAATGTTCAAAACAGGACATTAATTGTCAAAGAACACAATAAAACACCTTATGAGCTTTTATTTAAAAGAAAACCTTACATAGGATATCTTAGAGCTTTTGGGTGTCATGTATCTGTTTTAAACACAAAAGAACAATTAGGAAAATTTTTAGAGAAAGCCTATGATGGTTTCTTCGTTGGTTATTCTTCAACATCTAAATCATATAGGATCTCCATTTCACAACCAAACATTGTGGAAGAAACTCCTAATGTGTCTTTTGATGAATCCTTATTTCCTAAATCTGTAAAAGGATCATCATGGTTGTTTGATATAGATGCACTCACAAACTCATTTAACTCTGGTTATTTGAATGCTGCAGGTACTGAGGATACATGCTATCCATTTATTCCTCCAAACATGAATGAAGTGTCATTATCTGCTAATCCTCCAAGAATACAAACTTCAAGTATCATGGAACAAGGAACACCAAATAATGACCATAATGCAGCACAAGACCAAGCAAATGGATCTACATCCTCAGATGCAAACACTTCATCAGCAGCTGCTGACTCTGCATCCGTAGATGAGTGTCCTACATTCGGAGATGTGATTATTGTATCAGCTGATGTTCCATTCACATCAGTAGATGTTCCACATATTGGAGATGGTCCATTGCATTCCAAAGAGTCATTGTTAGCAAGTCAAAAAAATACATCCGTAGATGTTCATGTAACACCTGCGGAAGCACAAAATACATCCGTAGATGTTCCTGTAACTCCTGCGGATGGAACTCAAAATGCAGCTGATGTACAAAACGAAAATCATTCAGCTTCCAATGATGATCAATTTGTTTACTTCATAAATTCATCATCTCAGCTGGATATATCTGCATCAATGCATATGACTAACTTGGAATCATCTATTCCAGTTGAGTCCATTCCAACAACAAAAATTCATAAGACTCATCCAATAAACAACATCATTGGAGATCTCAATGAAAGAATCACAAGAAGCCAAGGGGGAGCTGCAAACATCTGTCTTTTCACTTGTTTTCTTTCACAAGTGGTTCCTTCAAACATTATAGCTGCACTAAAAGATAATAGCTGGATTAAAGCCATGCAAGAAGAACTTCAACAATTCAGAAAGCAAAAGGTCTAGAATCTAGTTGATCTTCCTGAAGACCAACATCCAATTGGCACAAGGTGGTTATTCAAAAATAAACTAGATGACAGAGGTATCATTGTGAGAAACAAAGCCAGGCTGATTGCTCAAGGATATACTCAAGAAGAAGGGATAGACTATGATGAAGCTTTTGCACCAGTTGCAAGAATTGAAGCCATTAGAGTATTCCTAGCCTATGCATCATATAAGAAGTTCACTGTTTATCAAATGGATGTGAAGTGTGCCTTTTTATATGGGAAAATTGATGAAGAAGTCTATGTAGCTCAACCTCCAGGTTTTGAAGATCCTGATTACCCACATAGAGTATACAAGCTTGACAAAGCTTTGTATGGTCTTCATCAGGCACCAAGAAAGTGGTATGAAACATTATCATCTTTCTTGTTCAAGCATGGATACAAAAGGGAACTATTGATCAGACTCTCTTTCTCAAACATGAACATCAAGACCTCTTAGTTGTTCAAATATATGTAGATGACATTATATTTGGATCAACAAATAAGAGACTGTGTGAAAGCTTTGAAGAGTTGATGAAATCTCAGTTTCAAATGAGCTCAATGAGAGAATTAACTTTCTTTCTTGGACTACAAGTTCATCAGAAAACAGATGGCATATTCATCAATCAAGAAAAGTATATTCATCAAATATTGAAGAAGTACAATCTTGCTAATACATCTTCATGCAAAACACCTGCTTCAACAATTGACAAAATTGTACCTGATCCTGCAGGAAAATCTATTGATCAAAGATTATATAGATCAATGATAGGATCTCTTATGTATTTAACTGCAGCAGACCTGACATAATATTTGCTGTATGTGTGTGTGCTAGGTACCAAGCAGATCCAAAAGAGTCCCATCTCAATGCTGTGAAGAGGATTTTCAGATATCTTAAAGGGAAACCAGCCCTTGGTCTATGGTATCCAAAAGATGGAGACTTCTCTCTCTACTCTTATTCAGAAAGTGACTATGGAGGATGCAACAACAATAGAAAATCCACAATTGGTGGATGTCAATTTTTAGGACCAAGACTTGTTTCATGGCAGTGCAAAAAGCAAACAAATGTATTTGTATCCACATCTGAGGCTGAGTTCATAGCTGCTTCAGCTGGTTGCTCTCAAGTCCTTTGGTTGCAAAACCAATTACTTGATTATGGTTACAATTTCCTTCAAACTCCAATTTACATTGACAATTCAACTGCTATGTTTATCACTGCTAATCCAGTTCAACATAGTAAAACAAAGCATATTGAAATCAGATATCATTTTTTGAGAGATTGCTCAAAAAAAGGTTTAATCAAGTTAGTCAAAGTGGATACAACAAATCAGCTTGCTGATCTATTCACTAAGGCCTTTGATTCAGTTAGATTTAATTTTCTAATTGAGTCTTTGGGCATGATTAACTTAGATTAATCATCATTAACCAAGAAAAGCATGTGTTTGTCCTTATAATAATAATAAAAAAAATAAATAAATAAAAAATAAATAAATAAAAAATATTGTCTTTATTTATTGTGTCTTCTATTTCCGCTTGACATATGTTTGGGAAATGATAGTACACTGTGCCTTTGCTTGCTTCCTAAGTTCTTAATTTCTTTAAAAACTGATCAAAAGTTCTTTGATATGTAAGTAGATTCAACTTGAGTAAAGATTATACTAAGAGCATGCTTAACATAATGAAAAGGTGACTGTTTGTGAGAAGCTTCATTTTGAGGATCAACCAAGTAAGTCTTATCCTGATGTGATCAATTCATTCACCTAAGCACACTATGTAAAATACCTTATAACTTCTATCTCTGCAAATCATATTCCCTTTGTTTTGTGTGAACAAAGACCTGGGTTTATGAACACCATGAGATACATATGTATTCAACTGGTGAAAAGATCATGATCCTCATCATCCCTCTGTTTTGTGTAAACAAAGACCTGGGTTAAAGGCACCTCTGTTTTACGTATGTAAAGACCTGGTGACCTGATGATGATCATATCTAAGCTCTCAAAAGAATCCATAGTGATCAACTGTAAATTTTCATAAAAGCTTTTGTAGCAAAGCATTTATGAGACAACTCATATGTCTCAAGATAGAATTTATAACTTAATGTACATAGTTTCTCAGTGTGAAAAAGTGATGAATTGACTCACAAACGGAGGACAAACTCTAATGTGAATTGAATGTGGAGCCCATAACAGTTTTTCACTAATAAACATGAAAACATGATAAACAACATGTCTAGTTGTTTCCATACTCTTGTTTGGATTTAAGTGGACAAACATACTTGCAATTAGGACTAGAATCAGGTCACATTTCAACAATCATCTCAATAAGCAAGAAGTTTAGTGTCATAGTATGATCCCATTATATGTGTCTATATGCTTGTACATAATTTTTTTGTGTTTCATAACTTTTGGACCGTCATGTGCCTTTCATGCTATTTACTTCATAAATTTATGATGAATGCAATATCTTATCATTAATCACAAATTTAGGGGGAGTAGTTAATGCATGAAAACATAAAATCTGAATTTTCCAATCAAAATCAAATGAAGGAATTGGAACTTGAGCACTAACTTGGCTGAAGGATACATGAAGTTTTTCAAACTATAAATCTTCTTGTGCACAAATTGTCATGAAAACAAAGTCAACAAGGTCCAATAGCAATAAATGGTTCTATCAGTTTTATCAGTTGATTAGGACCATACAATCAAAGAAGTTTCAAACTGTGCATTTTCAGCTTCAGCAGAAGCTACAGTGCATTTTCAGCATCAGCAGAAGCTACAGTACATTTTCCTGTTCAGTAGATGCTACAGTGCGAAAAAGGAATATGACCATCCGTAGATTGGTAACCTACGGATGTGGTAGTATTTAAAAGTATAATAGTTCCATAGACTGGTAATCTATGAAAATTCAAATACATCAAAAATCAGTTTTTAATTCTAAGTCATCCGTAGATGATCTACGGAAGAACTAAAATCCGCGGAAACAATAAAATTGGTAATAAGGATAGGGGGTCGCAACTTATTTAATAAATGAAATTAATATATCCGAGGGAGTATAAATGATGTTTTGACTTGTCAATTCCATTCACTTTTTCATAACATCTTTTTCAACCTAGAAAAACATTTAGATAAACCCCCGTCCGACAATATTCAAAATTACCAATAACCTTTAAACATTGCTTGATTCTTGATCTCTGTTCACTACAAGTTCAATAATATCAAGGTAAAATATATCATAATCCAAAATTATGAACTGATTGATTCATCATTTATGTGTCTAAACTCTTCGTATTCTTAAGTGTGATGATTTTGCTCTAACATAATTTTCTTATGAACAGATGGCTAATCGTTTTGCAAGAGAGCACAATGTATGTGCATTCTTAAATCCTGACGACCTTGTAGCAGAAGGATGTCGAGATATCATCAGATACCTACGACGATCCAGGCTTTTCTATGCTTTATCAGTAGAGCCTGTGATTCATCAAGCACACATCATTGATTTCTGGAATTCAGCTCGAATAGAGCAAGTTGGAGAATCTAAGATAATAGTTGCTGAAATCAAGAATGAAAGGATGAGAGTTGATGAACAAACTATCAGAAGGGCACTTGAGCTGGGAGAACAAGAAGTTGGTCACCCGGATGTTTTTAGAATGAGTACATAAGAAAGTGTTCTATCTGATGGGATATGATGGTGACTTTGACAAGGGTAAGATAAAGAAAGGGAGATTGTGCAAGCCATATAGATTCTTATGTCACACATATTTAAAGTGCATCTCCAACAGGAAGTCTGGGCTTGATAGATTCTCAAGGCGCATTTCATCTGGCATTATTGGCATTTTTGAGGGAAGGACATACAACTACTCAAAGTACATTTTCAGTTGTCTGTGTGATCACATCAAAGTGCAAAAGGCTGATAAGATGTACATGTTTCCAAGGTTTATACAACTAATCATTAATGGTGAATTTCCTGGGATAGCAAGAGAAGGTGATGTGTTTGTTCAAGCACATCTAGGGAGATCTGTACTGAATAAGATCAGTGGAAAATATGAAGGAGAAGATATGCCAATGTTTGCACATGTGGCAGATGCTAATGCCAACATTCCACCAGAACTGATGTGGGAAGATCAGCAAGATAGTCAATCTACTGATGCTGAGCAAGACTTACCTCAACATTCCACTCCACAATCTCCCATACACCACCTTCATCAATCTACACAAATCCAATCTCCAGCCAGTCAACATACCCAACCAATCTCTCCAAATTACCCTCAATCACCCATTCATCAACAACCTCTAACTCCACAAAATCTATCACCTGAGAGTACTCATACAGAACCCATCTCAGTTACTCAATCTCAAAACTCAGTACACACTGGTGAGACTGAGTTAGTATCTCAGGCAAGTACCATTCCTCTCATAATCACCAGCACACAAACCCCTGTCATGTCTAACCAAACTGAACCAATATCTCCAATCATTGATCCTCAATAACAACAACCTAATCAAAAGAAAACAGATCAAGCAGTTGAGTGTATTTCAAGCTCAGCAAGTATAGCTCATGCTGTAGGTAATGAGGTTGAGATTGCTGGACAACATCAAGAAGGTGAAGAAGAAGCTAACTATGTTGATGTTATATCCTATCATGAAGATGACCTGGAAGATGATGATATAGATGTAAGAAAAAGTTACCTGGTTGCTGTGTATAACAAACTTATTATCAAATCAAACAAAAGGTTGGAAAGAATTAGAGAGCTCAAAGGAATGTTAAAAGAAAAGGAGGAGCTGATGAACAAACAAGAATCCAGACTGATCAGATTAAGAGAAGATGCTCAAACCAATAATGAAGTAATTGATGCATTGAATGAGCTGGTTGAAGAACTTAAAGACTCTGTGAAGCATGAGAAGACTGAAAAAGAGAAGTTCATGTTAGAAGTTGAACAAGCAAACAACTCTCTCACTGCTCAGTCTATTTTGTTGAAAAGGAAAGATGAACTAATTGATGAGCTCAAAATGAAAATTTGTGCACTTGAATCAAATGCTGCTCCATCAACAAAAATAAAAGAATCTACTGAAGCTTCAAAGCAAATCATTTAGTACTCAAGAAAGAGGAAGTATTTGGGGTATGTAGAGAAAGAGGTGATTAATGTTAAAGATTCACCAAAAAGATCAAGGCCTACAACTCCAGAGCACACTTCTTCAGTGGATGTTTCCAATTTAAAGACTAAGTCTCATGCTAAAACTAAGACTGATGCTGAATGGGATGAGCTTACTAAAGATGAGTCTCCCAAAGAACAAAAAGAATCAAAGGCTGATGACCTACTGTCCATCAAAGACATATTGGAAGAAAGGCCTAAATCAACTATGTTTATGACCCTGATCAATCATGGGTTTCCGTATGACATGGTTGAGAGAATGAACATGATAGAAATGAAGGAAGCACTGAAGGAATTTGAACTAGTAAGCTTCATGATTCCAGATTGCGATTATGAAACATTGACAACCTTCCAATTAATTCAGAGAATAAAGAAAGAACTAGGCCATTGTGATACAGGAAAGCTGAACAAATACAATATGACTTGTTGGTTACAAAGTCATAACTACAAGATACATGAGCTGAAAGGAAGATCAGTGGGAGAGCTTAGAAGGATGATGGAGCATGTAATGAAAGTTGAGCTTGAAACTAGTGTGAAATTCCAAACTGAAGCTCCAAATCTAGCTGCTGAGCATCACAACAAAGTCCCTACTGAACCTGTCACTGTTGAAAGTAAAGACCAGCATAAAGGGAAAGATAAACTGATTAGAGAACCAAGAAAAGTGATACCTAGCAAAGTATGGCCACTTGGAACAACAGTCAGAGAAATAACTAAATAGAAGTCTACCTTGATAGAGTTGTTTGATCACCTTACAACTCCTAACTCTGTGGAAGACAACAGGATTATGGCCTGGAAATATGATCAAGAGTGGGATTGTGCAGTCATAAAGAGATCATCTGGAAGGGTGCAGTACTTTCATGATTTAGAACAAGTCTTGTGCATGCCTGAATGTGACATCAGAGATCTACAAAGCCTAATCACGACTAACTACCTAATTCACCCAAGAGGAAGAGACTTCTCTGTATTTGTAGGTAAGTTAAAGACAAAATTCAGAGATAATGTGCTAAAAGAAGCTAGGAGAGAGGATGATGAGCACAAAAGAAGAATAAGAGAATGAAAAGATCAAAAACCAACTCCTCTACATTGGTAGATGATGAGTTTCTAAAGAGGGTTGGATACCAAAACAGGAAGGAAGCAACTACTAAAAGCTTTGATGGCAATCAATATACATTACCCATAACTGAATAGGGATATGTTGAGAAAACAAAAGAGTTGGTGCTGCTGAGGAATGCAGAGAACAAAAGAGCTGATCGAATCAAGATCTTTGATCCTGTGGAAATCAAGCTACTCCATCCCAGCTACACTTCATACTTACATGACAAATTCTTCCCAAAGTTGACTGATGAAAGAGCTCAGAATGATCTATGCCTACATGTTCATATGATTCAAGTGATTGATAAACTGCATGCCAAGGCTTACAAGAGAAGAAGATATGAGGCAGGGATTTTGAGAGGATCAAACATCAAGGAAGTGAGTGAGCTGAGGATCTCAGAGCAAGATGAGTTAGAGATAGTCCACAACAATAATGTTTTGGAAACTCTTACAACTGAAGAAGATGTTCTGGGTCTTAGTTTTGAAACATTACAAAAGATCAGCAAAATGAAGATCAACTACAAGTATGATGATCAAAAGACTGCCGTCTCATACTTCTATAACAAAATTATAGCAAGAGTGAAAGAGCTTTCAGTTTTGAAGAACTGATTACAAGTTTCTAAGCCTAAGGGGGAGTATTGTTAGATCTAGGAATAATAGGTCTAGATCATTTTGTATAGGCTCGGAACTTTAATCAGTTCATGTAATGAATATTTGTGATTAATTATGTATATATATATAGGTTAACCCATATGTGATTTATGTGTATGATTACAGGTACAAACATTATACTTAGTCAATTTGTGAAATTGACTAAGTGTAAAAAACATCTACAAATGAACATTTTTGTTCTTCCGTAGATATCTTGCATACAAGACATTAATCAAAAGATCTTCTACGGATGAATATGGATATTCACTACAACACAAAGTAGCTGCAGAAGACCAAATAGCTACGGAAGAACAAAGTAGCTGCGGAAGACCAAATAGCTGCGGAAGAACCGGATATGTAAATCATACAAGTGTTTCTAGTCAACAAGTCAACAAGTCAATCACAAACTCCAAGAGATTCGTTGTTTCCTTAACAGAAACACGTGAGTCTATAAATATGAGTTCTAGGTTTCATATCAGTGACAAAAAAAAAACGGCGACTGGAGCATGTATGAGAAGGAAGTTTTAAACATGTAAAATAGGTAAAATTGAAACGGGTCAAACAGATTGAAGGTTACTCAAGATGTACTTAAAATGCATAAATCGTATTGAATCATTTTATTCAACAAATTGGACTATTGTTTAAATAATATAATGTTGTAATCATATTTGACATATTAATTATTTATTAAAATCTGGACAAGTATTCCAGTCAACACAACATGACCCGAATTGAATTATTCATTTTGACGTGTTACCCAACCAAACTCACTAACATATTTTGTTACCCCTACAAAATACATAGCTCACACTGATGCTTACTGATCATTTTGTCCCGTGCAGATCGGACTACTAAGCTGGAATTCTTCATTAGATGCAAACGGGCATTCTTCATTCATATATGCATCTATGAGAAATAACCTCTCATACAACACACTAGTGGCCAGTAAGCTTGCAGACAGAATAGCCCATCAAGTTTCAGTACGGATGCCAAACGAGATAGAGCTCAAAACAAGAAACGGGGACCACCAGGAGCTCAGTTTCAGAATAAGAGACCACATACCAAAATCATGTTCAAGATGCGCACAGGTGATTGTAAAACACCCCAGACGGGTCGCAGGTTCACAAGGGTTGCTTCACCATCCTTACGTACACTCGATGCTTTCCATTGCTGCTGTGTGTGTATGTGTATGTCTTTTCCTTCGTGGGGCCCCTGATATTGGTCTGGTTGCACCGTTCAAATGGGAAAATTTGAACTTCGGTTCAATGTAGAGGTAATATTTAAGAATGCACCAAAAACAATAAGTAGGTTTATTTTAGGTTATAAATTAACTTTTCGAAAGGTGAATAAGCAAAACAGGCTCATTAACCGGTATAACATCAATCCAGATGAACCAGATGAGAGATGGTCCTTTCGCCTGCCCTTAGGATTAAGGTTTAAGCAGCTATTCAAAACTAAATAGTGGCTTGAGTGATAAAAGGCGCGGCAGGTGGGTGGGAGCTGGTGGTTGTCTGGTTGATGTTAGTGATCGCGGCTGACTTGTTACTAGTAGTGTTTTCTATTTTTTAAAATATGCAAGTTTATATAGTAGATAGCGTTTTTCTTGTTTCTGTATATTATTTTGGCATATGTAAAGGATGATATTTGTAATTCTCCTGTTTTCTTGCTCAACACACTCTTTTTGATTTATTATTATTATTATTATCGGCATTATTTTTAACTTCTTTTTTTTTAAAAGAAGGATGCTTGTTTTCATATCGGTTTGTTTTGGAACATTAAAACAACAAAGATGACAGGAACAGGGCTAAGATGACACCTTATGAGGCAGATGACTGCAGAGGGGGGCTCAAAGTTTTACAGTGATGGTCTGATATGGCGGTCCACTGAACCAGACTTTTGAGTCCCTGTGCTCGATGATGGCTCTGGCTATGGTGGCTGAGCCGTATCCATGGCTTGTTGACTTGGCGGCGAGTTGCTTTATCTTTGGTGACTCAGATGGTGGGAACATTGCTTATAATGTGTAGTTTGGTTAAGGGCTAATTCAAAGAGTCTTGACTCGGTTCAGGTTAGGGGGTATGTTTTATTGGCACTCTTCTTTGGTGGGAACCAGCAGACGAATCTGAGGCAACAGTCCTAAAGGCACTTTCTTGGACCTGAAACTTATATCAATAGTTTCGTGTCGAACTTTCTGTTTCTGTCAAATGTATACATGAGAAACTTCAGTGTATTTTCATTTTAACTGTTTCATTTTGTCACTTTTAATCATTGTCTTCAGAAACTCAATCGGGTGTGCGAATTACTTGTTCAACATACAAGAATTATTTCTTTTAATCTTTTATCTATTAGTTTTTTTAAAGAATTTAAAAATTATTAACCAATATAAACAATCAAACACCGTCACTCCCATTGTAATTGATTATTTGACTCATGTTTTCTTGATATCAAATAACTATGTTAAAAACATAGGTCTGCATCATATTATACATAAGGTAACCCAACATATTACATAGGTCTGTTATATTAAACATCTTACCTGATGAAACGAGAAGGAGAAGAAGTTGAATCAATATCTATGTTCTGCATTATTGTTTTTAGTTTAGTATCATTAGGAAGATTGCTGATCTCGAATCCAGCTATACTAGATTCTATCTCAAATTTATGCTCTAACATTGTTGTACATTATGGATTAAAACTTATATTAGGATGCACCAAAAAACTACAAAACAAACATTTGCCTCTACTCACCTACTCACCTAATACTTTAATAGGAGTCTTGCCATGCATACTCACCTGAGGATTCTTGTCTTATGTATACTCACCCTGATAGGAGTCATACCTTGTGTATGATTATCCGATAGGAGCTTTGCATATATTACTAGCTCACCTGTTAAAAGAGCTCTGTATGTGTATAAGCTCAAAGATAAAAATAAAGTAAAGTACTTATTAAAGTATTATTAAAGAAAGATAGTTAAAACTAAAGTGACCATTAAAGCTAAAGTGATTATTAAGCTAAAGTGATGATTAAAATTAAAGTATGGTTGTGTTTAGTTATAACTCGTTGAAGTATGATAAGGACTGATATGACAAATTATTTTGCTATAGTTAAAGTTAGAGATCATCTGCAATGATTTGACTTTTTTTATTATTAGTTATATGTAAAAGACAATAAAAATGATAACTTGGCATAGATAGAAATGCTACCTTACTAACATCTTAGATTAATAGGCTATGGTTAGTTTAAAGTATTTAATGTTAATTTAAAGAAAAAAGGTTATGTAGTGAAATTTAAAATCTCACTACTATGATGATTGAATATTTATAGTTTAAAAAATTATGTTTATGATGTGTAAATTCAACTCTAATGATCGAGACCGTGCATCACGACATGTGAATTGTTACACCATGATCACACCATCAACAATCTCCATCTGGTTATCACTTATTTAAATGAATCTAGTTAATTTTGACAATAAAGATTGTAAGAACAGTTCTAGATGAGTTGTGAAGGTCAATGCTGGAGATGGTGTTACGATGCTTGTTTTTCGTGAATGATATTGTTTTAGTTGTTGAAAGTAAAAGGACTCTGAATATACGATAAGAAGAATGGTGAGCAACTTTAGAGGACGAAGGGCTAAGGATCTGTAGCTCCAAGATTAAGCATTTTTATTGTGATTTTAGTGTAACAGCTCATGATTATAACGCCTGGATCATCATTGAAGACCAAGCAGTTCAACAGTCAACTAAGTTCAAGTATTTAGGATCGTATTACAGGGTGATGGAGAGATAGATAATGACGTTAAACACCAAATTCAGGCAGACTTGTATAGATGGAGAGCGGCCTCACGGGTACTATGTGACTTGTCATGAGTTTGTGTAAGAATTAAGACTATTACTTTGATAAAAATGAATTGTTTACTGGATTAGCTATGAAAATTAAAGTGTTTAGAATATCCATACAACTACTTTGTTCGATCGACATTATTGTCTCCCATTTAGTGTAAACATTATCTTGAAAATTTCTTATATTTGCTAAATAATACAATATTTCTAAAATTTCTTCGTTGGCAACATCTAAAACATCCCTCGAAAGTGGTAACATAATATCAAAGTCAGCTTAAACGATTCCTTATGACACCAAACATGATTATAAAGCAATCCATTAATTCTTCGTATAGTATTTTGTGGTGATTAAAAATGGAAGATATTTGTGTAGATTGATCACAAGTAATATGTAACAACTCTATTTTCATATGAAATTTTACCACCATAGTATAATTTTACAAGGAATTGACGTTTAAAAGCCATTATGAAATATGGCTAGAGAAATTAGGAACATACTTCAAGTTAAATTTGTTGTGATTGTATGAATCTGGTATATATAAGTCGATAGATAGGATTTTAGTACCGTAGATGAAAACGGAATGAAAAATTTAATGTGACTTCTTTGTCTAGAGTTTTCAGACAGGGAAAGTAGTCTACGACTTGCAAAGTTATTCCAGAGTTGGTAAGTAAGAGGTTTGTCTACGACTTGTATGTTATCTTTTATTAATTATCACACAACTATTGATCAAAGCTATAGTTTATTTCATACAGGAATGATAACCGTTACATTTTTTTTTTACTTTCTTTCCGGTTTCTTCCAACTCAAGAACATGTAAAACAAAATAATCACCCTTTCTACTCGATACCTTGCACTCATACAATGAAACACAGTTGATTGGAGACCAAATGCATTCCCACCCATGTCCTCAAAAAAATTTTATTATCAACATCAATCCAATCTACTCCTAATACTACATCATTGTCGATTGTGGGACTCAAACCTTCAACCTCACGAAAAGGGGCACCATTTTATGCATGCCGGGCCAATGGCCGTTTGGACTTTGGTCAACAAGCACAACATCTGAGAATATCAAATATGCAACAATAACACAATACTTGAGCTATTTCCAGTAGGGTATTTCAACAGGAAATTCAAGAATGTCAATAAACAAGTGTAAAGAGAATGAACCAGACAAGGTATATGATTATTCAAGATTATGTTTTCCAAAATTTGAGCATCAAACAATAATTCAAACCATTGTTCCTTACTTCCCTGATGCTGCTTCCTCAGGAGTCCGGGTTGACATCTGGTCAACAGCATGGACAACACTTTGCAGTTCCTCCCATATGGCTTTGTATACCATCCTCTGTCGGTTCACAGCAGATTTTCCCTCAAAATCTGCAGACACAACATCAATGCTGCAAACCAAGAAGTTGGTTTCAGTTTTATCTCAATTTGGTCAAATTGTAAAAGTTAGCTAGAAGAGAAACATGTCAAACGGTTAAGATGCCCAAAAGCGTCTTTTTTCTAATTCATACAACCTCCTAAATCATTTAATTCAATTATTTTTATTGTGTAATAATTTCTTTGTAAGCATAATTAAGGCATTATTTTTTCATACACAACTGACAAAAAAAGGATTGCGGGTCAACTTAGCCCGTTTGATCCTTACAAAAAAATGATACTCATTTCAGCTTGAACCACCTTTGACCCGTTACCCAACACCTCAACCTCATTGAAGTGAAGTGTGTGACTTACAAGAGTTACACATACAAACATATAATTTTGATTTTAGAAGGGTGAATTAGTGAATATGCAGTTATCCTAGAAATATTTGTATTTATCATGCATGGTTAACGTATACATGATGATAGAAACATACATGCAACTAATCACTTACATACGATAAAGGTTCATGACTTATGATGTTAAGAAGAATGTCAACATCAATTAACCAGTAACATAATGTAAATTCTCACATAACATCTGATCATTACAGCTTCAAATAAGAAGCACATCCAAGTACTACTTTCCACAGGCCGTTATATTATAGCTGATTATATAATTATGAGTATTAAAATCACATAATCACTTTGAAAACACACATTCAAAGTTCAAACACTCTCTTAGTGAGTAGCGATGCAACATATGATACTTGTGGCAGAAATCCACGATGAGGACGATGTTAAAGAGGGCAGTAGTGTTATACACCCTAGCACTATCTTGTGGGACCTACAATGTGATGACCGAAGTATTCATTTACTATTTTTAACAATATCGATCAACAATAGATGGGGAGAGAGTCATGTTTATCTTGTGACCTGAAAAAGGCATGTTTATCTTGTGACCTTGCTTAAAAAAGCCCTCGCCTTTTAAGCACCTTGCGTCTAGGCTCAAGGCTCACCCTTTGCGCCTACTAGGCTTTTACTTATGGATAAACTTGAAAAAGACACAAACTTTGGCTCATAATTTTCAATTTCTCATACTATAAGTTCAACCCTCAAAATGTTTTAAGCTTTAAAACTTGACATCTAATTACTTGATGGCATACACTACCTCTGATTAAGAGGAACACAGTTTTCATTTCTCTGAGATGTTAACGGCATATTTTTGCACAGAGTGACATTATTAGGTTAGACAAAGAACATATATTCAGTATACATGCCAAGGAAAACTTCATAACAGTTCAAACAGGCCCCTATAACCAAGGTTTCCATTACAATATGTGAATTGCAAGTATTTTGGTTTCAATAATAACTTTAACCAAACAACTTTCAGATAGAACATAAACAATTAGTTCCAGCTTCTCTAGTTACAACAAAAAAGACAATATTAAAGATTCAACCATCTTAGTTTTAAGTGCAAGTTCACCAAGTAAACTGAAAGCACAAACTCACCTCACATGCCTCCCATCACCATAAGCATCCTTGACAACCACTAATTCAGCATTCAACTGCTCCTTAATCTGCCCACAACAAACAACTCACAGTCACCCATCTGCAATTACATCCCCAAACTAACACCTTACCTTAATCTTTCCCCTAATTTCTTCAACTAACAATATCAGTAACAGAGTAACTACACAATCAACACTCAAAACTCAAGATTTCACTTCAAAATGGAATACAATCATCAAACCTTGGTCTCCATCGATAGCATCAAAGGGGAATCGATGGGTCCGGTGCCGTTGGACGGAGATGTAGCTCCGGCGCTGATGCTCCGGCGACCGACGGTGTGAATCTTGATGAGGTGTTGACGCCCAAATTTGGTCACTGGTGGACTTAGGCGAACATGGGTTTGAGGTTGATAATGGCGGATGATGTGACATCTGAAGATGTGGGTGCTGTAAGCACACAACGCTGTGATGTTGGGGCGTGTGAGCATCATCTTCGCCATTGTTGTTGCTGTGCGAGCGTACGAAAGTGGTAGCTAAAGGCGACCACCAAAACCTTTGTTATAATATCATTTGGACCCATTTTCAATTTTGCTACATTACTTGTGGTTTTTGTACAATTAGCCCACTAGATTACATACTAAAGCCATTTCAAATAATATCAAAAGAAAATCCCAAATAAAGCACTATCTTTACTTTATCACATACTAAAGCACTATTTCAAATAATATCACGATAAACCTCTAGGCAGTCATCGCCACCTAACTCTAGCCGATTGCACAATCATTGGAATAACAGTCATCGTTTTGTTTATCACATGCAAATGTAGGGACATTACGTGAAATTTGTCTATTATTGCCGGTTAAGCATAAACTTTTTATTGTCAAAAACACATTTTTAACTCATTTTATCAATGTTTTAGAACATGTTATCTGCACAAGACTCTTTCAAAACAATTCTACACACCAAGTGCTAAAATCTCTCTTATAAGCTAAACACACGTTTTGATAAACTACCTACAAACTCTTATCTATTTTCAAATGCTTCTCTCTCAAGCACCAAGTACAACTCAATTAAAATCCATGTGTGACAACCTATGCCAAAATAGCTTGAACCGTTTATAAGACATATAACAACAATTACATTTGAAATCTCTACGTGATTTGTAGATTAAAGCATACTATACATGTCAAAACCAGTTTCTCTTTTTGGTTTAAAATATTTATCTTACCAGCGCAAAGCTATTATCAAAACATTGTCTCATTTAAAAACTCGTGTTATATACATTTGCTTGCAGTGCCCACGTGACATGTAAACTTGGTTTAAAATACAATTAGGTATTCAGTCATATAAACATAACAACGTACATTCCAGCTTAATAACAAATTAAAAGGGCAGGGTCATAAAATTCAGGTAAGTAAAGCCCAAAAATAAATTAAAAAGGCAGGGTCATAGAACTCAATCATGTTTTCTTGATATCCTATAGTCGAGAGATCCAATTATGTTTACAGTTCTATAAACATCAAGGCAGTATTTACATATCTAACTATGGGGATCGTACGCCCGATCTAATTCTAATATGGCCTTTTAATTTGACGTTATGCGCTTTCTAGATATGACTATGCCCCTAGAACTAAAGTCCTAAGCACAACTGACCTATTATTAAAACTTCTAGGCAATTCAACTATATGTATATGTCAATTAGTCGCCTGCCTAATATGATTAGATACTTACTATGCAATCGTGTTCATACACAACGATGTAAGGCCCCGTTCCCGGGACGCTTACAGCTAGACCGTCATCGCATAAATTATTTAAAACAAGCATTTCTTTTGCAGCGGAATTCAAAAGCTTTCATAATAATTAAAACATGTTATCTCATTACATAAATCATTTACATATCAAAATACAATAACATGTCAAAATGTGGATGCCAGTCTTCGAAACACTCCCAGTAGCGTATGCATCCATGCCTGCAACTCCTCAGCATCAACAAAATACCTGCCAACTATCATGCATACAAAAAGTCAGCGACGCTGAGTGAGTTCTAGTTTTTTAAATAAAATACTTTACTTTCGTTAAAACATAACCTTCGTAATCGTAAGCTATCAATTATCATACGAATCCTGCCTCATGCAATACCTCCGACTCGTGCTCGCAAGCTGATACTGTGCCGGGGCCTGTAAACAAACCCCCGACTCGTGTCCGAAGACTGACACAGTACCGGAGTACGCGACAAGAATCCCTTCTCGTATGCAACACCCCTGACTCGTGCTCGAAAGCTGATACTATGCCGGGGCCTGTAAACAAATCCCCGACTCGTGTCCGAAGACTGACACAATACCGGGGCGAGCAACAAGATCTCATCTCAATCACATGTCTTCCTGTCTTATGCAATACCCCCGACTCATGCTCACAAGCTGATACTATGCTGGGGCCTGTAAACAAACCCCCGAATCGTGTCCGAAGACTGACACAGTACCGGGGTACGCGACAAGGACATCACTCAGGTCAATCTCTTGGATTAAACCCCTTACGAGTCTGTTGTGACACACTGTCACTCACCTCAGCCTGGCATACAAGTCTTTTATGACAACACAGTCACTCACCCCAACCATGGCCTACGAGTCTTTTGTGACACACAATCTGTGGCATCCGGTAATTTTCCGTTACCAAACTCCGTTAGTTCCGTTAAGTCTTGCATACACGTGTCGTAAGCACACACTAGTTTTTGTTGAACGTTGGTGACTTAATAATAATTAATAATGTTAAAAAATAATTTCTATGTGGATTATTGGTTGTGCTTATGCGATTTAAATGTTAATTGTGAATTTTATCGCGTAACGTGAAAACGTGTGTATTTAGTTGAAAATTTTGTAGCTTGTAAAGATAAAACATATAATTGTTATTATTAGTTCATATGTCTATTAATTTAGTTAAAAACCTTTTTAAAAAGAGTTTAAAAGCTTAATTTTTATAAAATGTAAATTACAAGGGTTTAAATGGTAATATGGATAAATTAAATAAAACAAAAATCCCAACCCTAGCCCCCACATCCCTTACGGCCGCGACTTCACCTTCAAACACACACACACTTCGGTTTTCATCAAGAACAAGCAATTCCATTCGATTTTGGACCGATTTCAAGCATCACAACACGTTAGAATCATCAATTGCAAGCCATTACACTTTTAAAGGTTAGATTTTTACATGTTTTTGATGGTTTTTTCATTGTAGTCAAAACCCTAGTTCGAATATTGTTATGGATGTTGAATTCTTGGTTGTTTGTTGATGTTATAATGTTAATTAGGTTATATTAATGTTAGTTAACGTTGATTATGCAAGAAAGCTTCGATTTTGATGCGTTGTTCATAGGTTACCAATAATAGTAACTTTATTTGCATGGATATGGTGATTTGATGATGAATTGATGTTGTTGTTTGTGATGATAATTGGATGTTAGATTGTTGATTTGAATGCTAGAAATCCAAGAATGAATGTTGTAGTTCATGTCTTACTAAAGATAGTAACTTTTGGCTACAAAGGTTGATGAATTGTGATAATTGGATGTTGTTGATCATGTCTAGATGCTATCATGAGTTTGAATTAGTATATTATTGATGAATTCATGAATGTCTTGAGTGTTTGATAGATTTTGGGATGTGCTTTCCCAAAAGGAAAACTTTATTTGCACAAATTCTTGAGTTTGAGGATTGGAACATGTTTGGGACATTAGGATCATGTTAGCATGTTCATGGATGATTTCTAAGGTGGTGGAATGTATTGTTTGGGTTGTATGAATGTTTAGTTGG
The DNA here is from genome assembly GCA_025506505.1 of Flaveria sonorensis. Taxonomy (NCBI): domain Eukaryota; kingdom Viridiplantae; phylum Streptophyta; class Magnoliopsida; order Asterales; family Asteraceae; genus Flaveria; species Flaveria sonorensis. Next base: position 8,083,684 of record CM046439.1, read on the forward strand.
TTAGTTATCTGATTTGGCCTGTTTGTGGGAATTCATGGTAATGGGTCATATGGGTATGTTAGGACTATTGTTGGTTTGTGGTTGATCATGGTTGAACACTTTGGATGTTATGATTTCTGTTGAATGGTATGTTGATGATCATCATACACGCGTGCGAATTTGAGGCCCCTACTTAGTAGGATTGGCAGGGTTTAGGGTGTGAAGTCGTGAGTGGCTTCACATGGCATGCCGTGCATGATTTGATTCTATGTATGATGCTTTGGTTGTGGTAGTTATGTTGAACATGATAATTGTTTGAGATTCGCATAACTTGTATGATATCTGGCTTTATGATGATCTAGTTAGTACATGTGGTTAATGAAGGGTTATATGTAATCAGTTTGTATGTTAACCATATTTGATGTACTGTTATGCTTGTTTGAATGAAATTTCACCTATAATGTCACAAACAGGTCAAACGGGTCAACTGGGTCAAATGTGTCTTGTCTTTATTAAACCTTGAGTTCCTTGGTTTGTAGAGCACTTAGGGTTTCATATTGATTCTGCGTACACGTACTTATGTACTCATGTGTTCTAGGTGACCTTTGAAGGTTGTCTTTCCACTCTTTCTTTCAAGTTAAGCTTTAAGTTAATTCTTGCGCGCATCAGGTGAGTTCATGCCCCACTCTTTTACATACTCTCTTTTGGGGGAGATAGCATACTGGTTTTACAAACGCTTACTTTATATGAGTTGTGTATAGTATGATATAGTGTTGAATACCATGAAAGTCCTCACACTTTCGGATTGTTAGTAATGATGATTAGCGGGAAATCTTGGGTAGTACTACTGGGTCTGACGAGCCCCACCTGTGAAACTCGAGGTCAAACGGGTGCAATATTGTCCTAACGAACATTTGTCGCGACCTGGTAAGTCATGGCAGGAGGCAACAAACGTAACACAATCAGCTTCAATCGCGAAATCACTATGATTATTACTATTTGTTTATAGACTAGCTATCTATTACAATACACATCTTATATTTTGCATCTGTTATTGGTTTATGTTTAAACTCAAACTCTTGAACTCACCAACCATTGTGTTGACTCTTTAGTATGCTATTCTCAGGTTAAGGTTGCTATTGCCTAGGAGCACGTCACACGGGTTAGCATCATGGTGTTTGTCAACACGTTATGAAACATTGTTTTGGATTATGATTGTTTAAACATCGTGTTTTGGTTTTGCATAATACTTGGGCGCGTATGTTTGCGCATTTTAAATCATGTTACATTATTTTGGGTTTACTCATTTATTTAACGCTTCCGCATGTTTTAAAGTTAAACTCTGATTTTGAATGTTAGTTCATATAGAGTCGTTCTGTGTAACTAATGACTGAGATCCTGGTATGTCACATGCCTAGCGGTAAAACCCCGCACGCGGATTTTGAGGGTGTGACAGATTGGTATCAGAGCCATTGGTTATAGGGAACTAGGTTGCATACATACTAGACTATAGCCGCATAGTTTTTAGTTACTTGCCACTTATTTCCTTACTGTATACTCATTGGCATACGCATCACGTACTTCGCAGCATGGCATCGTCATCCAGAAATTTAGGCAAGAGACCTGCACGATCTGAGTCACCTCCTACTTCTCCCGTACCTGGGTGGTCTCGTTCATGAAAGTGTAAGAGACCGCATCGGTAGATTCTGCCTCTAAAGTCCAGAAAGACAGGTAAGTAGAGTTTAAAACCTTCTAAAGCATCTGCAAGCATTATTACCGTTTGCTCAAAACGAGCACGTTGCACATCTTTGTGCAAAGCCGTTAAGACTTCTTCATAGCTATAGATAGTCCTAATACCTTTTTTGTTATTCATGTAAGATTTTCTGAGGTTTTCACTCAACCTTTTCATATTAGCATGACATAGAGCTCTTGGCATAAATAAACCTGCGTTAACAAATTATTGATAGTTTTTATCCATATATGATAACATAGTAGGGGATTTAACTGGCCCCGACATCCTTATCCTCCTGGTGAGATAGACTGGGATCAGCCTTTCATACCTCCTGAGCTCGATCCTCCGCGGAACTGGGATTTCTTCCCCACCTACATAAATCGTATCGCTTATAGAGAGCGTGTACCACCAGTAGCTCCTACACGACCTAAGACTAGGTCGTCGACCGCCTCTGCATTGCCTACTCTTCCTACCTTGGGCATCCCTCTCGAGCAGGCGTTTACAGCTTTGGTAGCCACTCTAGACACAGAGCGACAGCTGATTAAAGGACTCACTGATGAGAACTCTGCCTTACGATCTGAAATGCGTCAGTTGCGCTACCAGGTAGAGACGCTTCAGGAGCGACTCTCGATGGCCATTGGTGGACATCATACCCTGGCAGGCAATGTTGTAGCACTTACTAGGCGTATGGACGCGCAGGATCACCATAACATAGTGATCGATGATAGGTTTGCTGATTTAGAGGCACAGCTTGAAGCACTTCAGGTTGTTGAAGCCCCTGCACCTTTGGCGGACCCTGATGAGGAAGACCCGGAAGAGGAACCGGAGGAAGCCCCCGAAGAAGAACCAGCAGAGATGGATGAGGACAGTGACGGATCTGACGTACTGGACTGATTTTACTTTTATATGACTTAGACTATGTAGTGCTTCTTTTCTTTGAAACCTATGTGGGAAGGGTTGTTTCCCACCCAACAGACAAACTTAAATTTTGACATTGATGGAATATTTGTGACTCAATTGCAATTTATTTATCTTTGGTTATTATTTCTATTATAAATGTTGTGGTTGTGGTGAATGCATTATTTCTTATTGTTTACTGTACTTTGATGAGATTAATGCGTTGGATGTTACTCATTATTGTATTTGTGAATTGTAAAGTGAAATATGGACGCACGTGGAAGAGGACGTTGGCGTGGTCGTGGACGTGGCGCCGGAGGCCGTGGTGCCGAAGCCATAAACATGACGCCTGTGGAATTGGCTGCTTTAATCAACGAACATGTTCAGGCAGCAGTGGCTGCTGCCCAAACGGGACAACCAGCAGGTAAATGATAATAAGAGGTTAAACTAATTATCCTAGTTATTTGTCTAGGATATCTGACTAATGTTTGGGTTGTCGAAACAGGACCACCACCATGTACCTACAAGTCCTTCATGGACTGTAAACCCCATACCTACAGCGGGACGGAAGGAGCTGTGGGGCTTGTAAGGTGGTTTGAGAAGACAGAGTCTGTCTTCGCAAAATGCAACTACCCGCCTGCTGATAAGGTGAAGTATGCCACCGGGACATTGGAAGGCGCAACACTTTCCTGGTGGAATGCCCAGGTGCAAATGCTGGGTCAAGCCATGGCCAATGATCTTCCTTGGGATGAATTCAAGGAAATCATGACTGAAGAATACTGCCCTTGAAATGAAGTACAGAAGCTGGAGATTTAGTTTTGGCAACTCAAAATGCAAGGCACAGAGATTGAAGCCTACACGACCCATACTCATGAGTTGGCCACACTATGCCCTAGAATGGTCAATGAAATTCACAAGAGAGTCGAGCATTACATACGTGGACTAGTGCCCGAAATTCAGAGTATGGTAACTACTTCCAACCCCACTACCATACAGCAAGCTATCCGGACAGCCCACAGGCTGACTGACCAGGCAGTTGAGCAAGGACGGTTACCCAAACGGGGCGCGGTTGCTAGTGTGTCCGACAACAAACGAAAGTGGGAGAACATTGGTAACAAAGGTTCATCCTCCAGCAACCAGCCACAACAACAGCAGCAATAGGTACAACAGCAGCAGCAACCTCCCCAGTAACAAAGGAGGTTCGATAACAACCGAAATTTCAATCAGTCATCCTCGGCATCGCAGGGACAAGGAGGCTATGTGGAGAAAAGTCCCAAGTGCAACTACCATCACACCGGCAGGTGTGACAATTTCCGATGCCAACGCTGTGGTAAAGTTAGGCATGCAGCGAAGGACTGCCGGGGTGAACTGATGAAGAAGCCTCAACAATCACAAGAAACTCCGAAAGGTTGTTTTGAGTGCGGAAAAGAAGGCCATTACAGACGCAACTATCCCCAGCTCAGAAGGAATGGTAATGGCAACAACAACAATGGCAACAACAACAACAATGGCAACAACAGCAACAATAACAGCGGCAACAACAACAATAACAATGGAGGCAATAACAACAATGGAGCCAAAGGAAGAGGCTCTAAACGACCCTACAACGGTAACTGGTAAATTTTCGGTTAATGGTCGTTTTGCTACCGTATTATTCGATACCAGAGCCGATAGAAGTTTCGTGTCCACTAGGTTCTGTAGTCTTTTAAGTGATATGCCCTCAGCCTTAGAATCTAAATACACCGTAGAGTTAGCAGACGGTAAACAGATTCATGTAACGCAAATTCTTAGAGACTGCAATATAGAGCTTGCTGGTCATACATTCGCCATAGATCTCATGCCTGTTCCACTAGGAAGTTTTGATGTAGTAGTAGGCATGGATTGGCTTTCCGATAAGCAAGCGAAAGTCATATGCCACGAGAAGATCATACGGATTCCCATTGGCAAAGAAGTCCTTACGGTCAGAGGTGATAGGAGTGGTGCGGTGATAGGCATCATCTCGTTTATGAAGGCACAGAAGTTGTTACGAAAGGGTCGACTGGCCATATTGGCACTCGTCATGGATAAACAGATCGAGGAAAAGAAGACAGAGGATATCCCCGTAGTTCGCGAGTTTCCCGAGGTGTTTCCGGAAGACCAGCTTGGATTACCGCCTCATCGTCAAGTTGAATTCCAAATTGAGTTGACTCCAGGAGCCGCTCCAATTGTGAGAGCACCTTATCGGTTAGCTCCGAACGAACTGCAAGAATTATCCGCCCAATTACAAGAGCTGTTGGATAAAGGGTTTATCCGACCGAGTTCGTCGCCCTGGGGAGCGCCAGTTCTATTTGTGAAAAAGAAGGATGGTATATTTCGCATTGACTATAGGGAACTGAACAAAGTCACTATCAAGAATAGATATCCCTTACCTCGTATAGATGATTTGTTTGATCAACTGCAAGGATCAAGATATTACTCTAAAATTGATCTAAGGTCTGGGTATCATCAGCTGAGAGTTCGAGAAGAGGACATCTCGAAGACTGCCTTTCGTACACGATATGGTCACTATAAATTTTTGGTCATGCCATTTGGGTTGACGAATGCACCAGCAGTATTCATGGACCTTATGAATCGCTTGTGTAAACCCTATCTTGATCAGTTTGTTATCGTCTTTATTGATGACATATTGATCTACTCCAAGACTGAGGAAGAACATGAGAAGCACTTACGTTTAATCTTGGAATTACTTAGAAAGGAACAACTGTACGCAAAGTTTTCTAAGTGTGATTTCTGGATATGTGAGGTGCAATTCTTGGGTCATATTGTCAACGAGAAGGGAATACATATTGATCCTGCAAAGATTGAAGTGATAAAGAATTGGTCAATTCCTAAGACACCAAGTGAGATACGACAATTCCTTGGGTTAGCGGGATATTATCGACGGTTCATCGAAGGATTCTCTAAGATTGCACAATCTCTCACAGCCTTGACTCACAAGGGAACAACATATAAATGGGGTGAAAGTTAGGAATCTGCTTTCCAGTTGCTGAAACATAAATTGTGTAGCGCACTGATATTAGCGTTACCAGATGGAAGTGACGATTTTGTAGTCTATTGTGACGCTTCTATTCAAGGACTTGGGTGTGTATTGATGCAGCAGGATAAGGTGATAGCTTATGCCTCTAGACAGTTGAAGATTCATCAGAAGAACTATACCACCCATGACTTGGAACTGGGTGCAGTAGTTTTTGCCTTAAAGATCTGGAGACACTACTTGTACGGTACCAAATGCACTATTTACACCGATCACAAGAGTCTTCAACATATATTTGAGCAAAAGGAGTTGAACATGAGGCAAAGACGCTAGGTGGAATTGTTGAACGATTATGATTATGCTATCAAGTACCACCCGGGGAAAGCAAATGTATTTGCTGACGCGCTGAGTAGGAAAGAAACTGCTAAGCCTCGACGCGTGCGAGCTTTGCAGCTTACCATTAGCACACAGTTACCAGAACAAATCCGAGAGGCTCAGACAGAAGCCTTGAAAGCAGAAAACATTGGGTCCGAATCCTTAAGAGGAATGGACAAGCAGCTCGAAGTAAAAGCGGATGGAATTCGTTACTTCATGGATACACTTTGGGTACCTCTACATGGAAATCTGAAAGACTTGGTCATGAGTGAGGCACACAAGTCTAAGTACTCTATACATATCGGATCCAACAAGATGTATCATGATCTGAAGGCGCACTATTGGTGGCCTAATATGAAAGCGGATGTAGCTACCTATGTGAACAAGTGTCTGACCTGCTCAAAGGTAAAAGTGGAGTATTAGAAACCATCTGGCTTGTTACAACAGCCCAAGATCCCAATGTGGAAGTGGGATCAGATCTCAATGGAATTCATTACCAAGCTACCCCGAACTTCTACCAGTTGCGACACAATGTGGGTTATCGTGGATAAATTAACAAAGTCTGCTCATTTCCTAGCGATAAACGAAACAGACAAGATGGAGAAATTAACCCGACTCTATTTGAAGGAGATCTTTTCGAGGCATGGAGTACCGATCTCAATTATTTCTGACCGCGATGCTCGTTTCACATCGCACTTCTGGCAATCACTGCAGAAATCTTTAGGTACGCGATTGGACATGAGTACTGCTTATCATCCACAGACTGATGGTCAAAGCGAGCGTACTATACAGACTTTGGAGGACATGCTACGTGCTTGTGAAATTGACTTCGGGAATAACTGGGAAGTTCACCTACCATTGGTGGAATTTTCATACAACAACAGTTATCACACTAGCATAAAGGCAGCATCTTTTGAAGCTTTGTATGGGCGAAAATGTAGATCACCAGTTTGTTAGGGTGAAATTGGTGATAGCCAGCTAACGGGCCCTGAGTTAGTACATGAGACCACTAAGAAGATTGTACAAATAAGGAATCGTATGGCTGCAGCACGTGACAGGCAGAAAAGTTATGCTGACAAGCGACAGAAACCTCTAGAATTTCAGGTTGGTGACAAAGTCTTATTGAAAGTCTCACCATGGAAAGGCGTGATTCGGTTTGGTAAAAGAGGAAAACTAAATCCGAGATACGTTGGACCGTTTGAGATATTGGAAAGAATAGGTCTAGTGGCCTATCGACTAGCCCTACCTAATTCGCTAAGTGGAATCCATGATGTATTCCATGTTTCGAATCTGAAGAAGTGCTTAACGGATGAAATGATGGTCGTACCGCTGGAAGAAGTTCAAGTAGACGAACAATTACGCTTCATTGAGGAACTGGTCGAAGTGATGGTTCGTGAGGTGAAGACACTTAAGCAAAGCAAGATACCCATAGTCAAGGTTCGTTGGAACTCGAGACGTGGACCAGAATTCACGTGGGAACGTGAGGACCAGATGAAGCTTAAGTATCCTCAGCTATTCGCAAGGACGATGTCAGCCGGCGAAGAACTGATTTAAATTTCGGGGACGAAATTTCTTTCAACATGGGGATGATGTGACAACTCACTCAAAACTCACTCGATTTCGATTACTTTGTGCCAATGCAGTAGACCAGTGATGGAACACTCACCATGTAACGCAATTTTCGGGACGAAAATTCTTTCAACATGGGGATAATGTGACATCCGGTAATTTTCCGTTACCAAACTTCGTTAGTTCCGTTAAGTCTTGCATACACGTGTCGTAAGCACACACTAGTTTTCGTTGAACGTTGGTGACTTAATAATAATTAATAATATTAAACAATAATTTCTATGTGGATTATTGGTTGTGCTTATGCGATTTAAATGTTAATTGTGAATTTTATCGAGTAACGTGGAAACGTGTGTATTTAGTTGAAAATTTTGTAGCTTGTAAAGATAAAACATATAATTGTTATTATTAGTTCATATGTCTATTATTTTAGTTAAAAACCTTTTTAAAAAGATTTTAAAAGCTTAATTTTTATAAAATGTAAATTACAAGGGTTTAAATGGTAATATGGATAAATTAAATAAAACAAAAATCCCAACCCTAGCCCCCACATCCCTTACGGCCGCGACTTCACCTTCAATCACACACACACTTCGGTTTTCATCAAGAACAAGCAATTCCATTCGATTTTGGACCGATTTCAAGCATCACAACACGTTAGAATCATCAATTGCAAGCCATTACACGTTTAAAGGTTAGATTTTTACATGTTTTTGATGGGTTTTTCATTGTAGTCGAAACCCTACTTCGAATATTGTTATGGATGTCGAATTCTTGGTTGTTTGTTGATGTTATGATGTTAGTTAGGTTATATTGATGTTAGTTAACGTTGATTATGCAAGAAAGCTTCGATTTTGATGCGTTGTTCATAGGTTACCAATAATAGTAACTTTATTTGCATGGATATGGTGATTTGATGATGAATTGATGTTGTTGAGGTGTTTGTGATGACAATTGGTTGTTAGATTGTTGATTTGAATGCTAGAAATCCAAGAATGAATGTTATAGTTCATGTCTTACTAAAGATAGTAACTTTTGGCTATGAAGGTTGATGAATTGTGATAATTGGATGTTGTTGATCATGTCTAGATGCTATCATGAGTTTGAATTAGTATATTATTGATGAATTCATGAATGTCTTGAGTGTTTGATAGATTTTGGGATGTGCTTTCCCAAAAGGGAAACTTTATTTGCATAAATTCTTGAGTATGAGGATTGGAACATGTTTGGGACATTAGGATCATGTTAGCATGTTCATGGATGATTTCTAAGGTGGTGGAATGTATTGTTTGGGTTGTATGAAAGTTTAGTTGGTTAGTTATCTGATTTGGCCTGTTTGTGGAAATTCATGGTAATGGGTCATATGGGTATGTTAGGACTATTGTTGGTTTGTGGTTAATCATGGTTGAACATTTTGGATGTTATGATTTCTGTTGAATGGTATGTTGATGATCATCATACACGCGTGCGAATCTGAGGCCCCTACTTAGTAGGATTGGCAGGGTTTAGGGTGTGAAGTCGTGAGTGGCTTCACATGGCATGCCGTGCATGATTTGATTGTATGTATGATGCTTTGGTTGTGGTAGTTATGTTGAACATGATAATTGTTTGAGATTCGCATAACTTGTATGATATCTGGCTTTATGATGATCTAGTTAGTACATGTGGTTAATGAAGGGTTATATGTAATCAGTTTGTATGTTAACCATATTTGATGTACTGTTATGCTTGTTTGAATGAAATTTCACCTATAATGTCACAAACAGGTCAAACGGGTCAACTGGGTCAAATGTGTCTTGTCTTTATTAAACCTTGAGTTCCTTGGTTTGTAGAGCACTTAGGGTTTCATATTGATTCTGTGTACACGTACTTATGTACTCATGTGTTCTAGGTGACCTTTGAAGGTTGTCTTTCCACTCTTTCTTTCAAGTTAAGCTTTAAGTTAATTCTTGCGCGCATGAGGTGAGTTCATACCCCACTCTTTTACATACTCTCTTTTGGGGGATATAGCATGCTGGTTTTACAAACGCTTACTTTATATGAGTTGTGTACAGTATGATATAGTGTTGAATACCATGAAAGTCCTCACACTTTCGGATTGTCAGTAATGATGATTAGCGGGAAATCTTGGGTAGTACTACTGGGTCTGATGAGCCCCACCTGTGAGACTCGAGGTCAAACAGGTGCAATATTGTCCTAACGAACATTTGTCACGACCTGGTAAGTCGTGGCAGGAGGCAACAAACGTAACACAGTCAGCTTCAATCGCGAAATCACTATGATTATTACTATTTGTTTATAGACTAGCTATCTATTACAATACACATCTTATATTTTGCATCTATTATTGGTTTGTGTTTAAACGCAAACTCTTGAACTCCCCAACCGTTGTGTTGACTCTTTAGTATGCTATTCTCAGGTTGAGGTTGCTATTTCCTAGGAGCACGTCACACGGGTCAGCATCATGGTGTTTGTCAGCACGTTATGAAACATTGTTTTGGATTATCATTGTTTAAACATCGTGTTTTGGTTTTGCATAATACTTGGGCACGTATGTTTGCGCATTTTAAATCATGTTACATTGTTTTGGGTTTACTCGTTTATTTAACGCTTCCGCATGTTTTAAAGTTAAACTCTGATTTTGAATGTTAGTTCATATAGAGTCGTTCTGTGTAACTAATGACTGAGATCCTGGTATGTCACGCGCCTCGCGGTAAAACCCCGCACGTGGATTTTGAGGGTGTGACACAATCACTCATCCCAGTCTTGCTTGCAAGACTATTATTACGTTCCACTTTTCATTATTATTGTCTTTCACTTCGTTACATAATACTTTACGTATGCACATTCATACATCATGCCACGTAAAGTCACAACATCATACATAACGTATTACATAACATAATACATACGTTTTGAAAACCGTTTAACGAAGAAAGACAACACATAACACACATACATCAAAAACCACAACATCATACATACACCAAGCATCAGCCAACACAACACCAAGGAACCTATCTCAAACAACCACCTCTTAAATCCCCTAAGAAAGCCCTAAGTCTAAAACGAGGCACATAAAACATTCTAGGCGCATCAGCAATAAAATTCTAAGTATAAAAGCTCTTGGGCGCATTGGCACTATTTGGGCGCATGAGCCCTGTTCGGGCGTTCCAACACTTAGCCACAGAAACAATTCTGGGCTCATCAGCACTATTTGGGTGCACCACCTTGGGCGCATTAGGTCATTTGGGCGCATGACCAACACTTAGTCATTTAAGCACCCTTCTGGGCGCATGAGGGTACTGTTTGGGCGCATGTCCCCTGTAGGGGCGCATGAGGACACTTGGTCATATAACAGTTAGGCGCATGGGAACATTCTAAAATGTGTCTAACACTGCCAAATTCACCCGAACACCATTCTAACACCATCCAAATATAGTTCTAACATGCTAAGGGCATCTACAACCTGCCAAGCACAATACTAACCCATAACAAGCCTAGAACATACAACCACAACACATAACATCGAACAACAAGCTGAAACATACGGTTATCTAGAAAACCTATTACCCGGTATGCATAATAGCCCCAAAACATATGAAAATCAGTAAAAGAGGGGTCTAGAAACTCACCTTGAAGGAGCTCTTCAACCCAAACACTTTCACCTGTGATTTCAGCTTCAAAATCCCGAGAACAACCTTCTAAAACATCAAGAATTCGGTCACAAGCTGTAAACTAAGCTAAAACAGAACATAAACCCGAGAACTAACCTTTTGCAGCTTTTTTTCCCTTCTTCTTCTCAAAAACCCGAGTCTTTCTTCCTCTTTCTGCTTTGGCCGAGAGCCAAAAAGCAGATTTGCTTTTATGGGGCGGCCATGCCTCTTTTATTATTAAAATATTGAAGTTTGTGCACTTTTGCACTTTGCCCCCTTCAACTTGTACCCATTTACTTTTCCGTCTACGTACTTTTCTTTATTCTTCATTTAAATAAAAACTCAGGGTGTTACAAACGACGATCATACCTCGAGTATATAACCTGCATCCCTGAGGCATCTAAACCATACCCCAAAGTGGGTATTTAACCTACATCCCAAATGGGTATTTAACCCATACCCTCGGGTGTCTAAACTGATGTTCCTTAAGTACCTAACTCGTATCCTGTTACGTATACCTGAACCTGCTATGTACCCTTAATGCATAACATTCTCCAACTAAAGAATGGGCACATGTTTAAGGTCACTTTTCTTTTTAAAACTACTAAATAGCAGATAAACTATGTTGGGAATCTGATCTGGTTGTCAAGACTCAATCAAAAACAAATTAATATATCGGTCTTAGCTACCTTTATTGCGTAAGGGAAAGTAAGGTCGTCTCTACAGGGAATATGTGGAAAGTGTTTAACAATACGATCCAATTAACTTAAAGACACAAACTTTATAATTAAAGATTAAAACTTTGAAAGAAATAATAAACACAATTGCAAAAAACAAGAATCTTTGAAACTGATTTAACTAAATAATAAGAAACAATCACTTTCGGGTTTTCACTTCCGCAAGATCCACAATTGATACTTTGAAATTAGGGTTTGTAGCTTTTGATTAAAGTGGTAACAAAGGAACAATCTTTTAAGACTCGTTCATTCATAAAGTTACTAATTCACCTATATCACGTTGTCTACTTTTCTTAATGAGCTCACGATGCAAGGAAACCGAAAACTGATAATCAAGCAAACAACTTTATTTATAAGTAAACCTTTTAAATCAATCAAAACATAATGCTTCATTCATTAATCCATTGTTTAATAAAAAACCTAATCAAACATACCAATTGTCTCACTTGACAAGAATTATACTCTCGAAAGCAATCAAGCAAGAACTAGCCACTCATGGTCTTCATTGAATCTTCAATCTTGTTTTGATGATGATCAATGATTATTTGGTGGAAGTTGGGAAGCTTGAAAGCACCCAAAATCACCTTGAACTTGCAAGATTTCGGCTGGAAAAAGTTCTCCTTCGAATTGGGGTTGGATAGGTTTAAGTAGACATCAAGATCCACAAAATCCGGGTGTTAGTTGAAGACCGGCGTATGATATGCCCAGGGTCGGCGTATCATACACCCCCCTCAATATTCCTACGCCCAACTTTCTATTATTTTTTCCAAATACGCCCACTGATACGCCGCCAATACACCGACCGACGTATTATACGCCCATACCCGGCGTATCATACGCCGGTATGCCTAATTTTGTGCCTTTTTTATAACTTTTGATGTTTACATCTTCAGTCCTTGTAGTTTCATGTTTTGCTCCTTTTACTTCAAATTAAGCTTGTTTAGGCTTCAAACACCTATAAACAAAACACAACCAAAGTAATCCCATTTCACAATAACAAAGATGTAAAATCACATAATTAGATCAATTAAACACTGAATTATTAACTCGTGATCACATCCCCACACTTAACCTTTTGTTTTTCCTCAAACAAACTTACTTGAATAATTCACCTTACTTAATCAAACATGCTAAGTTATCACAACTTTGTATAAGTTAAGGTCCTAAGGCATATTTAGTTTTAAACTTTTATCATGTAAGATTCACAACCCAACATATAATATCATTCATTTTTTAAACTTAGAATTTTTAGTTGGCATAACTTCACCTTTTGCTTCAAACATTCATGCATTCACATTCCTCACAACAAACACTCCTCTCGGTTTGTTTTATGGACTAGTGATTATATACTAGTATATCTGGAACTCTCAAACCAAGAATGTACATTCTCATCATAAGCTCGTATACTAATCATATCACCACCAATTAACACAATATAGTACATAAATCAAGAGGTCTTTCATGGGTTGTAATGTTAGGTTACGGTTTAAGATGGGATAGAGTAGGGACTTTAGAGTGGCTAATAGGTAATGAAATCCAATTTAAACATGCTAGATGTCTTGTTTATCATTCTCTATTCTCTTGATTACAATAATATCACCGAATTCGCAACTATTTTTGTTGCTTCATATTTTGGTCAATTTGATCTCATATTTAGCTTTTTTTCTTTTCTTTTTTTTTTCATATGTTTATAATCAATCATACTGTTATTGCACTATTACTTAAAAGGCACTTGTAGACAAGTCATGGATTGGACTTCATCACCCTAGGTTTCATAAAAAGGCTAAGGCTTTGTAGGCTTATTGTGTTGGGTTATTCAAACGACAAGTTGGGGCTCAACATGGTGTCTAAAGGAAGATTATCAAGGCAAGGGATTCAAAAGAAAAGGTTTAAGCAAATTGTTCATTCCTAATGCCTTTATCATATTTATGCACATATTGGTTCATGATCTTGACACGCATCAATTACACGAGTTCTAACTTAAATGCATATTATGGTTCCCCTCGTTATGCAAAAATATAAAGCAAATCAACATATGCTATGAATTTCTCAATTAGGCTCAAATTCTCACGGAAACGGTGGAAAAGGGTTAAAAAATGTGAAGCATGTATGCCATCTATCATTCGGTTCGTTATGCCTCCTAAGAATTCTACCTAATTTTATAAAAACTCATGATGGGAATGCCTTACTATAATTTCAAAGCAAGCATGCCAATAGATCTATACGTGCACAAACAAGTGATAATTAACCATATATGAAAAAAAATTAGGTCTCATGCACAAAGCTTATTAGAAGATTTATTTTTCAAAAAGATTTGATTTTTTCAATTCTTCCCTCATCCCCACACTTGAGTTACATTGTCCTTAATGTATGATAGTCACAATTGGTATTTTCATAACATCAGGAAGTAGATTCCTAATTTCATTTCTATTATTGCTAATCAAGACAATTCATCGCGAAGGGAGACTAGTATGCCATATCCTAACATATTATGAATTAGTTTCAACGAAAGCATGAAAAGAATATTGTTCAAAATCAAAGTAGTGGAAAGAGCACATGGACCTAATCACAATCATTATCAGAAGCATTCATCAACCGACTTGTGCCTCCCCACACTTGAGTGCTTGCGTCTCGTGATTGACTATCAAAACAAAACAAAAACACACAAACTAATAAAATAATTAAAACTCACTTTAGTAGAAATCATGATTGCATTTAGCGTATGCAACAAGCCTTTAAACCCCTCGGTAGACCCTAGTGGACAAGTTGTAGTCTCGTGAGGGTTTCTAGTGAACACACCCATAAAGTTCGCAGGTTGCCTCCCGTTAGCGCTAAGTTTTAGGTCTTCAGCCAGACCTTACCTGAGACCACTTATGGTGGTCATATTGGGTTCTTCTCTCTAAATTTCTCTTTAAAGAACCGTTTCTCCCAGCTTGGTAGATTTTCTTGTTCGCTCCTATATTGGTCAAACATCTCTTCTTTGACCCTTGAATGCACTTGATCCAGTGGTTTACCCATCTTTACCTTTCATCTCGGATTCTCCTTCCTTAATGGCTCCACCTTTATATTTTCATCACCTTTCATATTATCCAACTCAAACCTGTAAGGATCAAAATCATTTTTCTTGGTGATGTCCTCGCTTACATGTGAAATGTAAGAAGGAGCACACCCGTTAGTAGCATCTGTTACAATACAATCATTATTAACTACATATGTAATTGATTTTGAAAACACATTAAAGAACAACTTACGGTTTTTGAATGTCATGTCGATAATTCCATCTCGGCAATTGATTTGAGTTTTAGCTATTGCCAAGAATGGTCATCCTAAAATTACCTTTGGTTGCTCGTTTGTCCTTACTGGTACATAATCAAGCACTATAAAGTCCACCGGGTAGTAGAACTCTCCTAGCTTGATGATCACATCCTTAACCATCCCACGGGGTTGTTTCCATGTCGAATCAGCAAGCACCACTGTTTTGTCAGTTTCATGTAATGGGCCAAAGTCATATTGGTCATACAAACTTCCCGGAAGGATGCTCACACCGGCTCCATAGTCCAACAGTGCCCGCTTGATTTTAAATTTCCCAACTTGAATAGGAATAATTGGTTCTCCTAAGTCACTTCCTTCCACTTCATCAACTTCCTTATCGTTACCTGCACCTACTTGAGAAAGAGAGGTTAAATCATAATCAATACATTTAGATTTAGGAACGATACTAACCGACTTGATGTGCACATTCTTTGAGCTTGAGGCTTGATGTTAAGGGTTCTTTGTTGTATCACTTGGAAGCTTCCCCAGTTCTCGTTCAGACAACAATTCAGCTAATTGTCCAAGTTGCTTGGCAATGGCCTCATTGGTCTTTTCTTGCACCTCTCTAAATTGGTTAAACTCTTTCATATCCTTTGCAAGATCTTGAATTGCTGACAAAATTGCATTGTCATTGCCATTGTTAGTAGAAGAACCTTGTTGATGTTGCTGATTCATTTGATTATATTAACCACCTTGTTGGTAGTTTCTTTGATTGTAGTTGTTCCTTTGATAACAGCCTTGATTGTATTCTTGTTGCTGGCCTTGATACTGGTTGCTTCCTTGATTTGGTCCTTGAAAAAGAGGATTCAATTGATTAGTATTGTTACCATATCTAAGATTTGGGTGATTTCTAAGACCGGGATGATATGTGTTAGAATTCATATCATATGTCTTCATTTCTCCTTGGCCTTGTAATTGATGTACACTTTCACTCTTCCCCAAATTCAAGTAGCATGTGACCGATGTATGGCCGATGTTGTTACACATGTCATACACTTCATACTCACTAGATATGTTCGTCATGCCACTCTTTCCAACTTTAAGGCTTGCAATTTCTCGTTCTAGAACCACAATTCTATCCATGGCCACATGATCATTCATCATCTTTATGTTTGCACCCCTTGACCTTTGGCTTGATTGTGCACGCTTCTTGGAGGTTACACTCATCCTTTTAAGAATATCCAAATCATCATCCTCATGGTTTAAGGTGAACATTCCTGCACTTGTAGAATTTACATCTCTAGCATCCTCCGGTGATAGTCCATCATAGAATGTCGGAATCAACTCCCACTTAGCTATGCCATGATGTGGACAAGTTCTTAGCATCCCTTTGAATCAGTGAAAAGCTTCATGGAACTATTCACCTGATTGTTATGTAAATCCTTGAATGGCTCACCTTGCATCACTTGTCCTTTGGGAAGTATAGTATTCATCCAAGAATTGATGTTGCATTTGTACCCATGTGTGAATACTTGCAGATGGTAGAGATAGGAACCATTGTTTGGCCTTGTCTTTAAGGGTAAATTGGAATAGGACCAATTTAACTTCATCCAATGAAAAGACTTGGCCACCAATGGTGCTACATGATGCCTTAATTTCAGATATATGCAAATAGGGTTCTTCGGTTGCCATACCATGGAAGTGAGGGAGAATTCCCAAGCATTGTGGTCGTACTTCAAAAGCTCGTCCCCTTTGTGTTGGTGAAACTATAGGAGATGAATTGATGGCAATGGCAGGATGAAAGTGACTATCCACCCCATGTGCTGGTACATAGTGTTGCGCTCCTAGATTGGCAGGTATGCCATTAAACGGTTGACCTCTAACGTTGTTGCGAATGGGTGGTTGAGCATAACCATCCTGATCCCGATTTGGTTGACGGTTTTGATAGCCCGATTGGTTCCCATAATCCCTAAAATCATGTTGGTTTGGTCCGTCCATGTCGGCTTGATCTTCGATCCACTCTTCCACATAATTAGTGTAGTGACTTCCTTCGACTGAAAACTGGTCCTCATTACTATAATGGTTCCCTTCCACATCATGCTGAAAACTTGGATTACGAACCCAGAAATTTGGCATTGGTTGGAAGTTTCATGGGCGGAGGTTGGTTTTGCGCACCTTGATTTACAGGGATCGGCCCCTGAGGTTGAGGTTGCACTTGTTGTGGTTGAGGTGGAGGATCATCAGGTTGAGGGAACACGGGCAGTGGGATATCTCCCAAAGGTTGGTTGGGTGGTGGCCCTTCTTGGTTTTCTGGATTGTTCATCGTTCTTGACCGGTTACTTTCGGGTATTCTTGAAAGTCTGCTTAATATCCGATGAGCTGTTGCTGATGATGTACCTTCTTTCCGATCTTGTTTGACCGTGAATTTGAGAAGTCCTTGAAGTTGATGCTTTTTGAAACACACGATTCGCTCTTGTAGTCTTCTTGATTTATGGATAAAATTGCAATGGTGAGGTCCTTCCTGAAAATCTTGTATGCATTAAGGTAATGGTTACCTGAAAACAAAAAAACACAAAATACCTCGTGTAATACTGAACAAGAAAACAAATTAAAAAGAAAAACAGAAAAGTAAAATCTTTTTGGGTTTTTATAAAATTTTTAAGAAAAGCAAATAAAAACTATTAAACATTAAGCGTACTAATTCCCCGGCAACGACACCATTTTGATCTGGTTGTCGAGGCTCAATCAAAAACAAATTAATATATCGGTCTTAGCTACCTTTATTGAGTAAGGGAAAGTAAGGTCGTCTCCACAGGGAATATGTGGAAAGTGTTTAACAATATGACTCAATTAACTTAAAGACACAAACTTTATAATTAAATATTGAAACTTTGAAAGAAATAATAAACACAATTGCAAAAAGCAAGATCTTTGAAACTGATTTAACTAAATAATAAGAAACAATCACTTCTAGGTTTTTAATTCCGCAAGATCCACAATTGATACTTTTAAATTAGGGTTTGTAAGAAACAATACTTCAAGATCTTAGCTTTTGATTAAAGTGGTAACAAATGAACAATCTTTTAAGACTCGTTCATTCACAAAGTTACCAATTCACCTATGTCACGTTGTCTACTTTTCTTAATGAGCTCACGATGAAAGAAAACCGAAAACTGATAATTAAGCAAACAACTTTATTTATAACTAAACCTTTCAAATCAATCAAAACATAATGCTTCATTCATTAATCCATTGTTTAATACAAAAACCTAATCAAACATACCAATTGTCTCACTTGACAAGAATTGTACTCCCGAAAGTAATCAAGCAAGAACTAGCCACTCATGGTATTCATTGAATCTTCAATCTTGTTTTGATGATGATCAATGATGATTTGGTGGGAGTTGGGAAGCTTGAAAGCACCCAAAATCACCTTGAACTTGCAAGATTTCGGCTGGAAAAAGTTCTCCTTCGAGTTGGGGTTGGATAGGTTTAAGTAGACATCAAGATCCACAAAATCCGGGTGTTAGTTGAAGACCGGCGTATGATACGCCCAGGGTCGGCATATCATACGCCCCCCTCAGTATTCCTACGCCCAACTTTCTATTATTTTTTTCAAATACACCCACTGATACGCCGCCAATAAGCCGACCGACGTATTATACGCCCATACCCGGCATATCATACGTCGGTATGCCTAATTTTGTGCCTTTTTGTAACTTTTGATGTTTACATCTTCAGTCCTTGTAGTTTCATGTTTTGCTCCTTTTACTTCAAATTAAGCTTGTTTAGTCTTCAAACACCTATAAACAAAACACAACCAAAGTAATCTCATTCCACAATAACAAAGATGTAAAATCACATAATTAGATCAATTAAACACTGAATTATTGACTCGTAATCAGAATCGTACTCCTATGTCAAATTTAAACTAATTAGGTGTTTTCCGTATCACACGTTGCGCCATTGGTTCTTTAACGTTTTCTATCATGCCTTGTATATTGCATTACTCGCTAAGTAGCTAACAAGATCCTAAGACGTTTTGATCACCATAGCCGGTAGAAACGTAGGTGTGAAGGCATCGTATTTACTAGGGGCGAGCAAAGCTTAACTGTTAACCGAAATTTACTAGCTAACCGAACCTACACCAAACCAAATTAACCAATAACCAAAATTAACTAATGATTATGATTAAAGTTCTTTGATTAAATAAATTGATTGTGGTTATGGTTATAGGTGTCTAATATCAGAACGTTAACCGAATTGAACCAATAGAACCCTATGCATAAGATATACATAAAATTATAAGTGATTTCATGCATGTACTATCATTTATGTACATAGTAATATGATAAATTTATGGTAAAGAAACTATTAGTATAGAAATCTATCAAATATAAAAAAAATTAATTTACATACATATGTTTAATGATTTAACCATCCAGATACATATAAACTAATTTATGTTTATGATTTCACACGTATGATTTGTACATCTTTTCAGCTTGTAACAGTTAACCAAAATTAATTAAAATGACCCATAACCGATGGTTAACCAACGTCATCTTAACTAATCAATCGGTTATGGTTATTCAACATACCTAGCAGACATAACTCCAGAAAAAAAGACCCTAAAGGGTTAAAATGTATGAAAATTGTATCATTCAACATACCTAGCAAACCATAACAACCGTAAATTTTTTTGAATAAATTTAATCACAAACATCATCATTCTATAGGGTTTGGAGCAAGTAGTACAATTTATTCGATGTGAAAAATAAAAATATAAACCTTCTTAGGTGAACGTAGGTGCATCATCATCATCAACCCAACTAGCAACCTAAAGAACTTTGATCAAAAGTGTCATTGAAATCCGACAGAACTCACACTCAGATTAGAAGCCTCATCCAGGTTCGACAAAACTCATAACATAAAAACCTTAGCATGTGAAACAACAATCGAAGATACAGAGAATCAAATTTGAAAATCCTAATGTTTTAATCGGCCAAACAAGAGGGTACCTGAGAGAGGACGAGTAGGGGTCATCTCTAATTCCACCACCACCATCACGGACACCGACTATAAGTTAACTAGAAACTAGAGGCGGAGCGACAATCGTCTCCAACGTCATCACCACAGCTGACTCCACGTCAACTAGATATGGAAGGCGGAATGGTGGTCACCTCCATGCCCATTGCCACCATCACAAAACACCCCAATGCTTACAAGTCAAAAAGGAAACCAAAAATCCACCTAAAAAGGAAACTCCACACAAAGGTGAGAAAACAGGGTGGGCTGGAGCGGCCACCGCCTTCTCACAAAGGAAATCTCTTTTACAAACCTAAAAAGAAGGCAGAGATCAGACTTAAAAAGGAGCACCGCAAACCACAACATGCATTACCCAGTTGTACCATACACATATGATTTAAGTCTGTCAAAAAAACCAACCAAAACATGACACATAGGACAAAACACTATTCGTTCTGTTTAAAATTTAACATATAAGTAAATAGTTTGATCAAAACTCTCATGATTAACAATCATAAGTAGTTTGTTCTGTTTCTATTATCTATACTACTATATAATACATCTCTTTGGATAACCTTGTAATTTTAATTCATTTTTAAGACACTTAAGAACAATGTTGTTACATTTGGTACAAGTGATTATGCATAGACAACTTTTTATTTACAACTTTGTCTCTCCATATAGTAATATAGATATGTCCACATTGGTCAAACAAGAAAATCTCTTTTTACAGACCCAAAAGAAGGCGGGGATCAAAATTAAAAAGGAGCATCGAAAACCACAACACGCATTACCCAGTTGTACCATACACATATGATTTAAGTCTGCCAAAAAAAAACCAACCAAAACATGACACATAGGACAAAAACATGACACGTAGGACAAAACACTATTAATGTCATTTAAAATTTAACATACAAGTAAATAGTTTGATCAAAACTCTCAAGATTAACAATCATAAGTAGTTTGTTCTGGTTCTATTATCTATATCTATACTACTATATAATACATATATTTGGACAACCATGTAATTTTAATCCATTTTTAAAACACTTAAGAACAATGTTGTTATATTTGGTACAAGTGATTATACATAAACAACTTGTTATTTATAACTTTGTCCCACCATGTAGTAATATAGATATGTTTGTTATCCCATATTGATCAAATAAGAAAGTAAAATAAGAGTTCAACACTTATAAAAGATGATACATGGATTAGAGGGGAAACAAGCTTATGATTTGCACATCTTTTATTATGTAAAGCCATAAAAAAACTAATTCCATTTAAAGTTTTAAAGTGTTATTTTTTTGATTTTTTTTTCTGATTCATCTCCTGTTTATATGGTTGGGTTTGACCATGGTTCTCCTTGAGTCCCTGTTAACATGGTAGATATGTAATGTTTAAATATGAAGCGTTTTTTGAAATTTATACATTTATGTTAGTCTGTTTATAAAAGTCTATTGATATTTTATCAGAATAATCAATTAGTGTTTATCTTCAACTTCAAATCCTTAAAAATTTAGATTTACAAGAGAGACAACGTTTGGTTGCATTTCGTACAAGTGTTGATGTATAAATAGATCCACGTTTACAATTTTATCCTTAAACCAAAACTATAATCATTGTTTCTATCCCACATTGGGTGTGTAGAAAAACCAAAGTAATATCCAACTCCTACATAAGGATCTATTTTCTTAAAGTTAAAAGAGAAAGAGTTGTATCTAAGTGCATGTCTTCTTGTATGTTATTAAACATAAAACCCAATTGGTAAAAAAATGTCCTTGTGGTTTTTGAAATGGTGGTACCTGTGGTTTTCAATTAAACCCAGTTAAACCGTCGGTTTAAATAATTGGTTAGCACAATAAGAAAGAGTTAACCAAATATACAAAGTCTTAAAAATATTTATACTTCCGCCGCACCGCGCGGATTTCACCACTAGTATAAACAAATGGATATCACAAAATTTCAGTATGTCATTTGCTCTTGGAAGAATACCAAAACATGTGGCGAAGCCTGGGGGTACAATCCCTAGTTACATATTATGCGTAAATAAGTTAAATGTAAGTATCTTTTAGATAAAATCAAAATTAAATCATAATAAACTATTCTTTTAATTTTCTCATTTTAAAATCTTAGTTATGATTTATGATTTATCATTAAACAAAACATTCACACGTTGTATGTTTCCTACTTTAAAGTTCACATACATTGAGTCTACACTCATAATTTTACTTTAAACCATATTTATAGTATTCATATTAGGTTTTTTATTTTTATTTTTGATGTGAGTATGTGTTTTATATCATGAGGATAGTTTTAAATGGTTATGAGTGAATGAGAGAAAAAATTTATGTGAATTATACCGTGATTCTTTATTTTTGAAGAAACATGATACAATATTTATAAATTTTTTAATATTTTTAAAAATAGTTATGAATGAATGAAAGAAAAAAAATATAATGATAAAATATAAAAAAATATTATTTAATTAAAAAAGATAGGAAAAATTAATATTTTTAATATAAATATAAAAATAAAAATAAAGATCGAGGATGTGAATGGGGTTGCTCTTTCGTATGCTTAAATGAAATGGGTTTTAAACTAGTAATTAATTAATACAATCATTGATGCATCATAGCTTGAGAAAAGTATCATACATCAAAGCCCAAATCTTTTATGCAATTTGGTAAGATTAACAATGGTAGAAGATAAACCCTAATCTAACACTCCAAGCATCCCATACTAACAAGAATTCAGATGTGATCCATTGAATAGTAAACTTTAGGGTTCTTGTGGTGTAATCCAACAAAGAATAACGAATCTTGTGCGATAACGACGGTGTTCGTGAACGAAGACGATGAACTGCAAAACCCCTTTTCGGTGCCGATGATGAATCTTTGAAATCAATCTTTTACTCTTGTTCAAGAAACCCAATACACACATTTGATTTGAATATTATTATCGATTCTCAATCTGATATTATTATTGTTATTACTGTCATCAAATTTAGTTTCTTTCTTGAATTCCCGATCATCGCCTCCGATTGTTCGACTACTGAATTGAGATTATTATTACTTTGATGGATTTGAAACTTCTGCTTTGGTTATGAAGATTGTGGGGTTTTAGATTATGATAATGGGATTGCAATCTTCTGGTAAATTGCTTAATTTTGGTGGAAGATTAATGCATTCGATGAGGGCAGCAGCAGCAGTAGAAATTAAACTGTCGATACTTTGAGTATTTATAAGCTTTTAGAATTACTGCAATTTTTCGGTGAATTGTGGTGGAGCAATGATGGATGATGTCAACCCGACAGTTGCAGCAGATGAGAGCTTAGCATCTGCATCAGCATCAGTACCATGGAGTCCTAGACAGTTTGCTTTTCGACCTTATGACCCTATTATTAATCCTGCAGCAAAAACACGAAATTTGCGTGTTATTGTTAAAAGACCTGTGAGTGATATTTGTCCTTCAAAATCTTTTCTTTTGTAATGTTAATTGTATAATTTGTTCGACTTAAATGCTCGTATGATCATGTTCATATGATGAGGTTGAAGGTTATTTATAATACTATTCAAGTTTCACCTTTGTTTTTAAGAGGTTTTAGCACTTAAGGTTTGGTTGTGTTTTAATATTGCAATCTTTACCCAACCGGTTGAGCAGCTTCCCAATTGCATAAAATGGATGATATGAGTGGCCATTGCGTAAGGGGGTGTTTGGGAGCTGCGATTGTTTATTAAAACTGCTTATTTGCTTATTTTGTTTTAATACCTCAGTTAGTTGTATCGGGGGTGTTTTGGTTTGCTTATATGAACCCTTTATCTGATTGGTTATGAGTGAAATTAGATGACCAAACTTGTTAATTTTTGGCGACATTTGCAATTTCCTTGATGAAAAACATGTGCATATCATTATGAAAGGCAATGCCATGATGTACAAAATTGTTTTTTGCAGTTGGTATCAAGATTAACCAAGGATATTGTTAAGACATACCGAATATGCAATCCACAGTTTAATTATTCAGAAGAATTAAATCCAAAACAGTTCTTGACAACCCCATCTGCTGGAGTTCTTAATGATGGTTATGATAATGAAAATTCTGACCTTATTTTAAGCATAAATTGTCCCATCGTTAATTCGGAAACTAACAGAAGGTTACTATTTCCACTCCATTTTTCTTGTTTGATTGAATTTATTTAATCACAACTTCTATAATTTCCGCATTATTTTCAGATATATTGTAAAGGAGATGCTTGGGCAGGGGACATTTGGGCAAGTTGCTAAATGTTGGGTTGCAGAACTTGACCGTTTTGTTGCTGTTAAAATCATTAAAAATCAACCTGCTTACTATCGGCAAGCACTGGTTGAAGTTTCCATATTGAAAACAGTAAGTACCTAGGTCTGTCTAGAATCTTGAAAATGTAGGAGATTAACTGCACTTGGGTGTCACCTAATTATCTTGTAAATTTCAGTTAAACAATAAGCTTGATCCTGAGGATAAACATCACATTGTTCGAATTTATGAGTTTTTCACATATCAAAGGCATTTATGCATTGCTTTTGAACTACTTGATACAAATTTGTAAGTTTCACTTTGTTCACTTGTTGTATAAAAGCTTCTACATGCTACGTTTATTTGGGTCTAATTTTTTGTTTCACTTTGTTTTGTTTGTCATGTTAAATTAGGTATGACCTTTTAAAGCTAAATAAATACTGCGGACTATCATTGAGATTTGTGCAGCTATTCTCAAAGCAGGTTCAATTTGCTCAATATTTCTGTGTGAAAAATTGTTATTTATTCCGCCTTTAATGGTTGATATATTTGTACTAGATTTTATACGGATTAGCTCTGATGAAGGATGCTGCTATTATTCATTGTGATCTAAAGCCTGAGAACATCCTTTTATGCACGAGGATAGTACACAAATGGGTCGAAATTCCTCTAAATTTTTATATAGATTGAGCTCATTCGCTCCTAATATTGCTGTCTATTATTTATTACAGAATGAAACCACCAGGAGTCAAAATTATTGACTTTGGATCTGCATGTATGGAAGATCACACCGTTTATTCTTATATCCAGGTTTGTATCTAAACATTATCATAAAGTTGCATGCTTGAAGTTTTGTTAGTTGATAAAGCATTGCTGTGAGTTTTTGTAATTTTTTCTGCAGAGTCGATACTACAGATCACCGGAAGTTGTTCTAGGGTATCAGTATCCTTGAGTTCAAAATCTGCTTTTATGTTGTTATTAGCATCTCTAATTCAATCTGCTGCTATATTATTGTTATTGTTAATGTTATGGTTTTGCTAACTATAGCCCTACGAACTGTGGTTAACAACTAACATTTTTAAAAATAAGAAGCTTAAGAACAAAATCATCCACTTTTGGGAATACATATTTTTTTTAAAATATTCTTCCCACTTCCTCTCCTTTTTCTTCAAACTTAAACTCAGAAGCAGTGTGGGCTTTGGTTAGCATGCCTCTTAATTTTAATATTCGTACCTTATATTATATTTTTTAAAGCATCCAGATTGTATTAATACATATGAGCTTTTGTTAGACTTTAACCACCTCTCAGGTATACAACCGCCATTGACATGTGGTCATTTGGATGCATAGTTGCTGAACTATTTCTTGGCCTGCCACTTTTTCCAGGAGCTTCAGAATTTGATCTTCTAAAAAGAATGATGCAAATAATCGGGTATATTATATTAGGGATCCGGGTGTAGATCGACACACAAACACAATCAAACGGCGAGAGAAAATAATAATAAAGATGAACACGCGAGATTTAACGTGGTTCGGTCGATGTGACCTACGTCCACGGGCTGCAACCAGGATACTATTTTATTGCTTTCTGCCTCACTCGTGAGGAATTACAAGTACAATGACACAATATAAATAGAGAAAATTAGGGTTTACAACTTAATCCCTAAGAAAACCCTAATGGGCTAAAATTAAATGAAAACGGGCCAAGTCTTTAATTTAATTAATCTGCCACTGAGTTGTCTTTTAACCCGAGCCCAAGTCAAGACTCCACAAACCCAACAATCTCCCACTTGGAGGCTTGATCATCTTCAAACTGCCTTCCGATGTGAACACTTGTAGCTCTTGTAATCTTCCTCGTCTTCCTGGTTGCAGCGGCCTTCTCATCAGTTAACCTGAAGGCCCGTTAAAGCTCCCCCGAGCTTCAATATATCAGTCACGGCTGTATCTGCCCCTAACCTGTTCTCCGTCCCTATCGGCTCCCACTGAAACAAACTGCCAGATCCTGGAACACCCTGAGAACAAACACTCTCCACATTCAGCAAGTAATCATCTGGAGATATTTTATTTGATGGAATATTAATTCTTTTAACCCATTGTTGTCTAGGAACTGTACTGAAGCACAACCTGTGCTCCCACTGTCACGAAATCCTTTAACTGGTTTTTCTGAACTCTTCCATGCACATTCATTCTGAATCTTTCTTGTGACTCTAGGTTTCTTACTTGCAAAGCAAACCTTCTTCTGCCCACGAGATTCTGTGAACTGGACTTTGGTATTTTTCTGAACTGGAACATCACTTCCTTTAGATGGTAAACTGACCATATACAATGAACCCATTTTCTTTCCACGAGCAATGACAAGATTCCCTTTAACAACTTTCCACTGCTTATTCCCGAACTTAATCCCATGTCCCTGTTCATCCAACTGACCGACAGAAATCAACTGTTTCTTCAAATCAGGAATCACCCTGACATCTTTCAAAGTCCAAGAACCAGCTGAAGTAACTAAATCCATGTCACCCATGCCCGTAACATCAAGAACATCATTGTTCGCCAGTCTTACCTTACCAAAATCGCCTTCTTTTAGATTCTGCAATGCTTCGCTGTTGTGGGTAGCATGAAACGAAGCTCCAGAATCCATGACCCAGGAATCCACACTGCTCTCCACGCTACAAATTAAAGCATCATCGTCTGAGTAGTCTGCTACAGTGTTAACTTCTTTTTGATCATTCGGACACTGATTCCTGAAGTGTCCCACCTGTTTACAGTTCCAACAAGTCACATCATTTTGAGCCCTAGACTGACTCCTTTTCCTGTTCTTGCTCCCACTACCTCTGTTATTCTTTCTTCCTCTGCCAACATTCAATAGTTCACTTGATGTTTCACCTGAATTTCTTCGTCTGGTGTCTTCGCCCATAATAATATCCCGAACCCCATTTAAAGTGAACGTGCTGGTGGAACTAGTAATTGCTGTAACAGTTTCAGCCCAGCTATCAGGCAATGATGATAACAGTAGTAGAGCCTGAACCTCATCCTCGAATTTGATGCCAACTGACCCAAGTCTTGACAAAATCGAGTTCAAGTTGTTGATGTGCACTAAAATTGAACTTCCCTCTTTCATCTTTGTATTAACCAGCTCTCGAATCAAGAAAACTTTATTTGCTGCCGAAGGCTTCTCATACATATTAGCTAACGCATCCATGATACCCTTTGCTGTAGTTTCCTTCAGAATGTTGAACGCAACATCTTTTGTCAGCGACAACCTAATAACCGCCTTGGCCTTTTTATCCAAAGTTTCCCATTCAGCTGGTTTCATATTTTCTGGTTTCTCACCCAAAACAGCATCCAAGTCTTTCTGAACAAGCAAATCCTCCATTTGCATTTTCCACCAACCAAAATCGTTTCCATTAAACTTCTCAATCTGAAGTTTCCCGCTCTCAGCCATTATCCCAGACCACAGATGCTTAACAGTCGAGTCGGAACTGAGTTTTGAAATGCAGCACACAATCAAACTACCCAGTAAGTTCGATAGGAAACCCTAATTTGACAGAACAGAATGGCGACAGCAGAGTGGCGGCGGTGGCAAAACAGCGGCGGCGGCAGAACGAAGGCGGCGGGACAGCGGCGGCGGCAGAACGAAGGCGGCGGGACAGCGGCGGCGGCAGAACGAAGGCGGCGGGACAGCGGCGGCGGCGGAACAGCAGCGGCGGCAGCAGAACAACGGCGGCGGCAGAACGGCGGCAGCGGATGCCGATTCTTGAAAACCTATATCGATACTTCTCTCGCGATTCGTGTTTCTTGCGTGTGTAACGAGCCGAAGCTCTGATACCACTTGTTAGGGATCCGGGTGTAGATCGACACACAAACACAATCAAACGGCGAGAGAAAATAATAATAAAGATGAACACGCGAGATTTAACGTGGTTCGGTCGATGTGACCTACGTCCACGGGCTGCAACCAGGATACTATTTTATTGCTTTCTGCCTCACTCGTGAGGAATTACAAGTACAATGGCACAATATAAATAGAGAAAATTAGGGTTTACAACTTAATCCCTAAGAAAACCCTAATGGGCTAAAATTAAATGAAAACGGGCCAAGTCTTTAATTTAATTAATCTGCCACTGAGTTGTCTTTTAACCCGAGCCCAAGTCAAGACTCCACAAACCCAACATATTACTCCTTATAATTCTGTTTCTGTTATTTAAAAATTATTTCTCTTACAATACTCATATCTTCCATCTCCAGTTATAATCTATGGTACCATACTTTCTTTCAACTATGTTTCACCTTTCAATTAAAAAGTCAATATTAGGAGTAACACCAATGAACTGAACTCTTGAATCGAAAAAGATATATAATTTGGGCCAAACGATAAAGTTTTTTGGTGTTAAATTTTCATATGAGTTCTTTTGTTTAATTTTCTTTATTTATCTAGGGACCAACCACCTGATTATGTGTTGAAAGGGGCCAAAAACACTAGAAGGTTTTTCAAGTGTGTAGTGAGTGTAAACCATGAAGATGGTAGTCAAGCTTCATCTTATGGAAGAAGTAACTATCAAGCTTTAAATGAAGAAGAATATGAAGCCGTAAGTGCTCATACTTCATTTTCAGTTATCTTGGTTAGAAATTATTAGTTTGTTTCCTTTATACAAATCACATGAAAGGCTTTCATGAAGGGGTATCCTTGTATCTTTAGGATGAAATGTATATTATGAAAATTATGTGATATTTAAACTTCCTTTCAAAACTCGTGCTTAAAAGCTCGTGTATCTAAAGATTGTAGATACATTCCAAGGCCATATACTTGTAAAACCCTATGCATTCCAAACAGACTACCTTTGTGTATTTTCTCAAAAAAGATTTTGACTTCATATCTTTATGGGAAGACTTCTCTTTGTGTCAACAGCTACTATGTGCACTTCTCGGCTCACTTTGTATTATAATTATTTTATTATTTTTCACTTTAGAGAGAGATGAAAAAACCTTTAATTGGAAAGGAGTTCTTCAATCACATGAATCTTGAAGGAATTGTGAAGAAGTATCCTTATAGAAAAGATCTTGAAAAAGAAGATTTGGCTAGAGGTTAGCTTTATATCCTTATTTTTCTCCGCTAATATTTTATATAATATATGATGGCAATCTTATAACAAAAATACCACAGAAAGTCAAATGCGTCTGGCGCTGATTGATTTCTTGAAGGGGCTTGTAGAATTTGATCCAGCTAAGCGGTGGTCACCATTGCAGGTTATTTAATGCCACTTTTAGTTATTCTGTTAATGTTAATAACAATGTTGATGGTATGGTATATCATGTCACAGGCTTCTAAGCATCCTTTTGTTACGGGGGAACCTTTTACATGTCCTTATATGCCTGCTCCCGAGACTCCTCGTGTGGTAAGCAGTATTTTTCTATTGTAAATTTTTGGACATAAATTGTTGCAGGTCATTCCGACCTGACCCGAACTGAAGCACACAAAAAGTTATTTGTTTTGTCTGCTACTCAAGCCCGGCCATATCATCACCTCTATTTAATACTCCTTTGTGTCTAACTATTGAAATGAATTCGTAATTACCTATTTACCTTTTTTTTGCAAGGCAGCCTGTTTCTCATAATGTCAAGGTTGATCATCATCCAGCTGGCGGTCATTGGTTTGCTGCAGGTCTCTCCCCTAATGTGAGCAGTTTCTGTACATATAGGGTGTTTGGATTTCGTTTTGGAACTGATTATCTGATTAAGGGTCAAGTTATGTACCGACTATAACAAATCTGATTGTCTAAGTATAAAGTAAATTACATCCTTACCCTTTTTTCAACTTGATCTGAGAGACAGTCTCTCATTTATAAAGCAGCATGTAATTTAATGCCATCTTTTTCTATCATTTTATTATTAGTTCCTTAAATTATTAGAATTTTTCAAACACTCGACATCTAGTTATCTCTTATTAGTATTACTTCAGGGAGAAAAAAAACATCCCTACACTATTTTCTATAGCTCATTTTGTTACAGATAGTCATCTGTTTTTAATTATTCAACATTACATAATTCCTAAAAAAAATTAACAGCCAAACACCCACATTTCATTACAACTGATTATCTGAGTCTTGCAAGTCCAATTGCTATTACATGTAGGTTCTAGGTGGAAATCGGGTTGCAATGTCTAACAACTCTCATTTCCAAGTTTTGCCTCATGCATATGGAGGTAATTTTGGAAGTTTAGGTGGTCATGGCAGTTATAATGATGGCACTGGACTTGGAAGTAGTTATGGTAGTTATGGGGATAATGGTAACATGCTCCCATATTATTCACCAGTGGGTCCATCACCTTTGAACAACTATGCTCAAAATATCCTGGTGCTTGGAAGTAGTCCTGATGCTAGGCAAAGAATTATGCAAATCCCACATGGAAATGGGTTCGGGTTCAGTCCAGCTGGCAATTTTGCACCTATGTCACTAGGCGCTAGTCCATCACAATTCACTCCACCGTTTAGCCAAATGACAGCTGAATCTCCTGGACAGTATGGCTCGAGTTCCCCTGTTAGAGGAAATTGTCACGGATCTCCCCTTGGAAAAGGAACGATGCCAGGTAATCAGATGAATAGAAGAAAAGGGCTGGGGTATTCTGGTAATTTACCAACTCAAGAAAGCACATCTTCTGCACAATGGCAGGGGCAATTTTCTGATGTTAATTCACTGAATTTAAATGCTGGAAATCGGAAACAACAACAAAGGAATAGTGGAAACACTGGGGCTCATAGTTCTTTTGGTTCTGGTAAGCCGTTTAT
This sequence comes from Flaveria sonorensis, assembly GCA_025506505.1. Classification (NCBI taxonomy): domain Eukaryota; kingdom Viridiplantae; phylum Streptophyta; class Magnoliopsida; order Asterales; family Asteraceae; genus Flaveria; species Flaveria sonorensis. The sequence goes on from CM046439.1 coordinate 8,114,980, forward strand.
GCATGCCAAAGGTGCAGTTCATGAAAAATCTGAAGCTAGTAGTTCACTGCCTGAGCCTGGAGACTGGGATCCTAATTACAGGTGATGACTGATGCCAATTTTTTTTGTCTTATTTTATGTTATATTTAGTTTATTTCACTATCCATGCTCATTACAGCTTGCTTAATATGAAGCATGTGGCCGTATCTAGCGGTTATGTTATAGCATGTTATCTATTTCACTATTGGCAGAGGTGGCAATATGGACTGGTCAAAGTGGGTTCTGATTTAAACATGTTGTTCTTAGTAAGGGTTGGATCACATTAACCCACATACAATTCTGTTCATTTCGGTTAATCTTTGTAAATAGTTGATGCATTTATATGATTGCAAAAACTAGGTTATTTGGTATTAATCTATGTTCCTTATAAAACAAATTAGGAGCTATGAGCATAAAGTACTTTTTGGTCAACTTTCCACCAGCTTGAATCATTTCCTGTTTATCTGTCACCCCACCATCTCAAAATAAGCTCACAAGAAAAGAAAAAAAAAAACCGTTTTAGGAATGTACAAGTAATGCTTTATATAATAGGCAAATGTCAGCTTTACATTTCTACCCTTTTGAAATGTGCATGGTTCTAGGAATGTACAGCTAATGCAGTTTTGTGATTGTGTAATTAAGGGTATTAGGGTAGAACGGGAAACTTGACATATTATCTAGCCAGTGATGCATTCTTTTTGGGACTTAACAGAATTGAAAGGTGGGTGGGAGTATTTCCAATTTAACCTGTTAGCTATAAATCATAACCCAAATCGACCCGTGCATAATTAATTGGAAATTGTCAGGAGGCCACCCATTCACTACACTAGTCTTAGAACATGTTACCAAGTGAGATGCTAGTAAAGTGATGGTGATTCTCTGTCTCATGACTTGTCTGAAAATATTAGAGGATATCTTCTTTGACTTTCCCTTCAATGATGAACCATTCTTGTTTGACTTTTTCTTCAGTGATGAACTGCTTCTTCAAGATAATTCTTCAGAATTGAACAACATGACAATGGAATTCAGGAAGAGTGTAAAAATTAGTCAAGCATTTTCTCCTGCAGAACCATTTGCCGGGGTGGGGCGATTCAACCAAATGTCAAACTCAAATACGTCAACACAAAGGTAAGTTCCAAAATTATCTTTGTTCAAATATGATGATTATATTGCGTGTTAATGCATGCAAATTTTAGTTCATTCCACCTTTCCATCATCGTATGTAAGAAAAATGGTTTTTCCATTTTATGCAACATGCTTCCAATTTTAACAATGTATTTCTATTTAATAGTTTTCTGATGATGTGGCATTGTGCAGCGTCACCATTTTACATTCTATGGATTGTCACTTACATATAATGGTAAAAAAAACTGAAAGTGTTATTCATACATTGAAACTTTCTTTTCTTGCATGCAATGGCAAGAAGGTGAAAGTAAGTTGCATTTTGGTTTAACAAACCTTAATTTCAGGAGCTAAATAAATGAGAAAGTAAAGTTCACCTTTTTACCACTGTATTTAAGAAAAAAAAATGTTTCCTTTACCTCTGAATGTAACTAACCTTCTACAGCAGGCAAAATGGTGGATTGACACCATTTTTTGATGACGTGGCAGTCTGCCAGGTCACCAATTACTTGCAGCAGTAGAAAATGGAAGTATGTTGCATACAATGGAAAAAAACATGTTTTGTTATATACAATGACAAAAAGGTGAAAGTTTCATTTTGGTGTAATAAACCCTAATTGTATTTATTCTATTTGCTTTATTCCGGTTAGCTAATGTTTTATTTCATGCAGGCCAAACGGGTCTATTCAAGCAATTCCACATGTAGAATCATCCCCTGATGTGTATGTTCACCCTATGATGAATTCTTCACATTTGATGCCCCACTTCTCCCAGTTTTCACCTAGCCGACTGGGTCAACAACCGGTTCAACGGTTCAGTCACGGGCGGTCAATGGGTGCTGGTGGTGGTGAATGGAATCATGTCATGGGCCAGGCACCACTTGCTAATTTCAGTTCAGGGGGTCCACATTCCCCTAGAAGCAACAATAGTGCACCTTGGGGTACATTAGCCAGCCTTCCTCTTTATTTCTTTATAAATGTTCTTAGAATTGTGCCAATAAAAGATTCAAGTGTGGAAAACTGGATGGGGTTGGGCTGGTTGGTTAATGGGTCAAAATAGGTGCCTTTGCTTTGGGATGAACACTTTTTATGTCATGAACACTTTTTTTTTACAATTATTTGATATTTTTAAATTATTAGCATCAAATATAATGAAGATATTTGTACTAATGATAATCCTAATTCTATAATTTTCTATGAAATTTATGCGTTAAAAAGACAATTGGGGCGGTTTGAACGCATTTGACCTGTTAACTATTTTTAGCTAAATTCTTTGAGTTTACCCGTTCGTCCGTTGAGTAAAAACATAAATGGAATCAATCCATCTATAAGTATATTGGTCATGGTTTGGCAAATGGGGATTCAGGCAGGTTGGCTAAGAGGTCGAACTGCTTTTTTTTTCTTTTTTCTTTTTCTTAATTGCTGAAAAAAGTTACATTGGTTGATCTGTTACACTTTTTGTCAAAATATTTTATGAATTGCGCCTGATTATGAAAAGTGCATTATTTATGTAATGATATACTTTCTTGAATAAGTTATTTAAAATGTTCTTGCATCAAAAAATTGGTGATTTTTTTTTTTTTTAATTTTACCGATTCCCCTTTTAACTAAAAATCTTGAATTAAATAATTTAGGAGGTTTTATGCATTAAAAATGGAAGGCATGATTTTCGATAACTATAAAACTTGTTTCAGATAAAACATAATCCAAACTTTTTACAAATAAAAAATAATCCAAATCAGCCTATTCATAAGTATACAACTAAAGATAAAAACTTGCCACCACTAGGAAAACCGTACGATGAAACTAAAGTTATTTTTTTTGTGCAGGGCGTAGAGGCAACCATCCCATGGCGGAAATGAATATGGAAGAATCATCTGATGGCTGTAAAATTTGAATTTATATATAGAAAAATCTATGTAAGGGACATTGTGATGATAATTTCTAGTTGAAGTATGACTTATGAATGTGCATTCATGGTGATTGTTTAAGTATTACTTATAAAACTGGCTTCCATCTATGTATCTAAATTGCTGTCATTGTTATTATTATTTTTTTATTTTTCTTGGAATGTCAAAAACGAATAGGCGTAAAAGGGCTTGTTCCTTTTATTTATTTATTTATTTATTTATGTGGTTTATTTATTTGAGCAAAAATGGATAGAATAAAATAAGTAATTCGTCAATGGCCTCTTTGCTTGTATTAGCAGTTGGTGCGAATCTTGGATCACTCATTTGTTGTATTTAAAAGCCAAAATATGTGGATCCAAGAAAGTGCCATTAGCCAAATGGCTGAAATGAGTGTCCCCATGGCACATGTAAGTTGTCTCTATGTATGAAGAGGGTTATGGGGTGTTTAAATGGTAAATGTGATTATAACTTCTGCTTGTTTAGGGTTACATACCTTTTAAGACAGATAAATTGGTCATCTGACATGGGTTTTGCCGCATATGATAACAATTTGTGTTAGTTATATATATTTTGATACATCTTTATTAGATAAAAGTCAAAGAGATTTACAGCATGCGAGTTTGTTGTTTAAAAATTAAAAGAAATAATAGGATACTTGGTAAAAGTGATCTAACAAATTAAAATTACTTATGAAGGTAAATCTGCTTTTAAAGTTTGGTGTACTAAGAGAATATTTTAACTTTTTTATACTTGCTACATAAAAACAATTTGTGACAAATTTGTTTTACTTTAATGCACTTAACTTAAATATCTACTATTAGATTTAGTAAACCCATGTATTATACAGGTTGAATGAATAAAATATTAAATATAATAAAATTTTACTTAATTATAAAACAATATTCCTAGAAAAGATATGATTTAAATTACGTAGGAGTAATAACTATAAGTAATAAAACAACGATATCAACTTTTTAAAAAAAAATTTAAAAAAAAAAATTAAACATTTTGTTTAAAAAAATTGTCATTTTTATAAATTTCTTTATTATAACTCTTACTTTTAATTATTTTTGGTTTATAAAAAATTTACTTTTTAAAAACACTAAATTTAAAATATTTCATATTTTTAAATAAGTTTGATGTTTTAGAAAAAAAATTATTTTATAAAAATTTGTTTCTTTAGAAATAACATTAATAAAAAGATATCTTTCTTATTTTATTAGAAAACTATTTTTAATCTAAAAAACATAAATAATATTATTTTTAAATTAAGGTAATTATTTAATAGCAGAGAGAAGCGGAAAAATTTTTGTGAAAATGAATGTGATGTTGCCATGTGTCCTCTATAGTTACCATTTTATTAAAATAGAAGTATTGATTCTGTAAATAATTTGAGAAAAGTATAGGTGATTCTATAGTTGCCATGTGTATATATGTATATGTCATCTATATGTGCGTCTATGCATTCTTATTAATATATAAGCTTACACATATATAGGTATGTAAATTGTATCATATGTGTATATATGTATATGTCATCTATATGTGCCTCTATGCATTCTTATTAATATATAAGCTTACACATATATAGGAATGTAAATAATCTAAAACATACAATTAACGCCTTGGTATGAGTTTGTGTCCGTGGATGGATAATTCATCATCCGCACCTCCATATGTGTAGGTTGAAAACTCAAAATCCCAAGCAAACTTGTACATGTCTTATACGCTGAAACATTCATACAAGTACTATCCTCAAAAGAAACCACCTATGGTATTAAGTTGCTTATCTCTATTTGTGCAATCATATGGTTTTTATAAACGATGCTCACACACTCATTTACTTTTAAATCAAATCAATTTTTATTTTATCCTATGCTAGATTCTATATCTTAATCTCTTACCCAAAAAGCAAAAACTTTTACCATCTAGCCGTACAATAAAAACTGAAATTACCATACTGTTGGTGCCAAAATTAGATAATTTTAGGAATGCTTTAAACCATTTATGATATCTTGGATAATTTAGGAATAATTATAAATATCAAGGGTACTTAATGTGGCAGGCTAAATGTATGAAGATCGTATTAGTTTAGTTTGTACTTGAACCCGTGGATTTACTAGCTATTCCTATCATCTTTATCAAAGAAAACTCCGGTTATCAAATGAAAGTCTTACATTGATGTGTTTTCACTGCTTGTGTAATATTAGTTGAACATATTATTTGCTCTTAAGATGAGTTTAAAACATGACGAAACTAATAAATCTCATAGTAAACGATACAATTAGACCGGCCTAGAGGCAACCCTTTGCACCATACGGGGTCTCGAGAGATGACTCTTAACATTAAATTGTCATCCTCGTGATAAAACGATATAAAAATAAAAAATATCTATGTGTATTAAGTTAAATTTTAAACTTCTAGTTTTAGATACACAAAATCAATCAAAGCAACTACAACTGCACTATACCTGAATTGGGACCCTTTACACTTCCCACTCCCTCCCAACCCATCATCATTTATCGCACATATTCTCTCTGAGCAATGACGGTGGCTTACGTGGCGGCGTTGGGCGGAGCTCCGCCTCTTCAACGGTCAACCGCCGCCACCACTTATCGCACCAATAACCGCTATCTTTATCTCCATCATCCCCATTTCTCAAAACTCCCGATTCACCCTTTAAAGACATCACATCTCTACACCCTCAAACTCTTAGTCACTTCTTGTTCTTCATTCAATCCCCCATTTGGATTAAAACCCTCAAGAATTAAACCAAACCCTGCTCTTGATTCAGATATCCCCAACCCACTTCATCCAGAAGGAAATGAAGAACAGGAGGTATGTGAATTGAAGAAAGATTGTATTTTGATGTGTTTGTTGTTGTTTGGTGGGTGATTTAGTCTGTTTGGGTTGTGGGTTTTGTAGACAAGTAAGAGGAATTTGCAGCAATGGGACTCGCTTACTGCGAGATTCGCAGGGGCTGCGAATGTTCCGTTTTTGTTGCTTCAGTTGCCTCAGATTGTACTCAATGCGCGTAATCTTCTTGCTGGGAATAAGGCTGCGCTGTTTGCTGTTCCATGGCTGGTATGATATTATTCTAATTCCGGTTTACGGGGTGTTTGGCATTGTGTTTTGAGGGTGGTTAACTGATTAAGTGATGTGAAATAGTCAGAATTAGACAATCAGTTGGAGTTTTGATGATTCAGTTGTTTGGTAAATTTTGATTATTATGGATTCATGTAAAGTGACCCCCAAATAATGTGATGAACAGAATCAGTGAGTGTTTGAGATTGCTTAGTTAAACAGCTTATAGAAGAATGTAATTAGCTTAAAGAAAGGTACATACTTCTCTTTAGGGTAAACTTGTAATTTTTGATACACCGAGAATAATTATTATATGAAATAAGTAAAATCAAACTGCTTATGGACTACTATTTATTTCACCCTGATATGCACACATGTTTTTCTTATATGGATATACTAATTAGTGCGTATTAGCTTGTGAAGAATGCAAGTATAGCTGTTTAAATAATCAATCTCAAACATTCCTTTAGATGATTAGTTGAAGTTATAATAATCCGATAATTAGTTGTTTGTATGTTTAGCAATTCTTGATTATTTAAGACTTTAGATGTGAAATGACCCCTAATCAATCAGATAATCAGAATAAGTTTCGTTGCGGCTATTCCCTATATCATTGTATTTGACCCGAAAAAATCAGATAATCACAAGTTCACAACCATCTTCACTCTACCAAATCCTTGGAAAATAACTATGTGAGTCTCGAAACACAATAATTACATAATTAGTTGTCATACACAATGCTGTACATCCCCTTAATATGTGACCGGAAAACATAGTAAATTAGTAATCAGATAATCACTTTTAGGGTGGTGTTTGGTTGCTTATTTTTACTCCTCTACTTGTTACGTTTTAATACACCGTTGTTGTGAGGGTGTTTGAGATTGCTTATTCAAACTGCTTATCTGCTTATCTATCAAGTGAAATATGATCTTTCGAATAAGCAATTTGAATTCGCTCACTCCAAACTGCTTTTTTTTCTTTTCCAAAGACAATTAGCAGATATTCAGTTTAATCAAGCAATGCTAGATGCACCTCTTAATATTTATATATAAATTCAAATGGTGCCAGGGTATGTTCACTGGACTTCTTGGAAACCTTTCATTACTATCTTATTTTGCAAAAAAAGGGGAAACTGAAGCAATGTTGGTTCAAACTTTGGGAGTTATATCAACATATGTGGTTATCACTCAGCTTGCGATGGCTGGATCCATGCCTGTACCACAGTTTGTTGCCACTTCTGTGGTGGTTGCTTGTGGTCTCCTTATTAATTTCTTAAATTATTTTAAACTGCTAAATCAAAATATCTGGAATTTTTGGGAGGATTTCATTACTGTTGCTGGCCTCTCCGCACTTCCACAGGTAATATGATCTTCTTGTTTATTATCTTTTTTTCTCTTTTTTTTTAGTTAAAAATATGGCGGTGAGTGTGAATATCTCAAATTCATATGAATAATGCAGGTCATGTGGTCAACGTTTGTACCTTATGTTCCAAATAGTATCTTGCCAGGAATAATTTCTTTTGTGATAGCTGTGGTGACTGTTGTCATGGTGAGCTACAACTTTTTATTTACTATTTCTATAAATGAACTTTCTAGTATATGCAGTTTGAGTAGGAATAATTTGAGTATAAGTTAGGTAAGTTTCAACTATCTTGTTTACATCAGAAATCCGTTTAATTAATCTTGTTTAACTGGATTTAATTTTGATGTGTTTGATCCGGCTAACTGTAGACACTTTGAGTTGGCTGTTATTTATGACCCTTTTTTTTTCTTCTTTTGAGAGATCATTTTTCATGTGGTTATGAAAGTGTAAACTGTTGGGCATGAAGTCCTCGGTTATTGGGTTAGAAGATTAATGGTGGGCCGGTTTTCTTAAATTAATTAATGGTCCATTTGGTTTTCTTGGTCACCAAGATAGAAACCCTAATCCTATCTCTATATATATTCAATCATTGTAATTGTAATCTTTGGTTAAGTGCACAATGAAATAACTTAGTTGCAGCCTGTGGACGTAGGTCCCCCTTTAGGACCGAACCACGTAAAAATCTTGGGTCGTTATTGTTTATTACTTTTTCTGTGTGCGAGTTCATATCGTTTGTGTTATTGTGTGTTAAATTTCCGCTGCGCCGCTTGATTCCTAACATAAACCACAAGATTCTACCCTTTGTCGTAATGCAAATTCAACAAGCTAAGGTTTTGCTGGGTGTTTGGTTGTGCAATTTATAAGTGATTACTGTGACTGAATGAACAGAGTCAGTTAATCTATTCATTAAAGCTAGAGAAGAGCAGGCAATTTAAAATTTATCTTAATTATTAGTTGCTTACCACTTGCATATATCTCCAAATCTGATCACAAATGAACGCACCCAGGAAAATCACACTTATATCTCTAAATCTGATTATTGTTGCTAAAGGTGGCCATTTTAATTTGTATTACTAGTTAGTTTCGTTACCACTTGCGTATATCTCCAAATCTGATTATTGTTGCTAAAGGTAGCAGTTTCGATTAAATTTTATACAAATGTGTTGGTCCGGTTCATGTTTGATCTCTAACAGGTCAAATGGCTTAAGATAAAAGATTTAACTAAAAAGTAAACAAGTCAAGCAGGGGTGAAACGTAAGTCATCCGAGATGTATTAAAACATGGCTATGCGTTGTTGAAGAATTTCTTTGCTGCTAAATTTCATGTTAATGTTTTATAACTACTTGACATATCTGCAGGCTCGAATTGGGAAACTTCCAGAAAATGCCACCAAATTTGTTGGATCACTATCTGGATGGACTGCTACACTCCTTTTCATGTGGATGCCTGTTGCACAAATGGTAGCGTATATCATTGTTAGCTCATGAATTTAATACACACATATGCAACTGCAATTAGTTAACAACTAACTGTTCTGAACAGTGGACAAACTTCTTGAATCCTGAAAACATCAGAGGTTTGTCAGCTTTCTCAATGCTGCTTGCCATGACCGGAAATGGACTTCTGATCCCACGTGCACTCTTTGTTAAAGATCTCATGTGGTATGCCGTTAATCTCTCATGTAATTCAGTTTTATATTTCTCAAAGATGTCACTGTGAAGGATTGCATCAAACTCCCGTCTCATGATTGAAATATTAATAATTTGATACACCATCTTTCTTACCATTAATATTTTTATCTGTATTAATACAACATGTAGATGTGGAAAAGCGGGTGGTCTGGTAACGGGTCAAAATGTTTTTGTTCTGTTAAAACATGTCTAACCAGAAGCACTTATGGCCAAAATATTTATTCTTTAAATAAATAACTAGTGTGGCTTAACAAAAATATATTATTTCGATAAAATCTGTACTTATCTATAAACTTATTTAGGAACTTTCATGCATTAAAAATACATTTGGGGCGACTTTGACCCGTATGACCCATTAACCTTAAATTAATTTATTAATTTTTATATATTTTCCCTTGTTTGACCCACCTGTTTTTTTTTAAGTAATTAATTTAATGCTGGATTCATTTAACAATTTTCTGCAGGTTCACTGGTTCATGTTGGGCATCTTTCTTCTATGGATGGGGAAACCTCATATGCATGTACCTGTAAGTGATCCATAAGTCATGCTATATTTAACCAACATTAGTCAATTTTGTTATAATCATATGTTTATATCAGTTGTGCAAGTATCAGCAAGGAGTTCTTCTTGGCTGCAACAGTTGGCTTATTTCTTTGGATAGGTTTGCCCTTTTAACTCTCTTCTTTGCATACTTGTCTTAGATTAGCAGCTGTTCGGCTTGGCTTATCAATGCTATTATTACAACTTCAAAAATCAGAATTAGATGATCATTTCTAATAAAGTCAATGGTATTCAAGTAATTTTACATCTGTCCTCAGTAATCAGCTTTCTTGCAGCAACTCCTGCTTAACTGCCTTTTCAAATCTGATTATTTTTGGAGTTATCCGCACTAAAAATAGCAAAGTACTTTACCTATTTTACTGATTATAGTAACAAAATACGAAAGATCGAAAAAGATCATTAGTAGCAACATACTTTCATTTTCTTAACATTGTAGCAAGATACATTTTCGTTACCAATCGTACCTAAATATATATATATATATATATATATATATATATATATATATATATATATATATATATATATTATATAATCCCATAATAGCAAATGTATTTTACCTTTTGGTTGATTGATTAAAGGAAATGATAGTATCTTTGCTATTTTAAGCAATTAATCCTGAATTTTGCACATAGAGTTATAGCATAATCCACTCCAAATTTCATTATTTGTACTTTATTGTTCATTTTACATCAAAAACCTTCATTTTTGTGTTTTTCTCCCACAGGGTTTTCGTTATGGAGCGATAGTAAGGCGTATGGCCATGGTTCGCCATTGACATCTTTAAAGGTGTTGTTTTTGGGATCTTAAAACATTTGCAGTCGAATTATGTGCAAATGATCTTGTGTGGTGATGTGTTTGAAAAGGATGGTGTGTCACTATCGTATGAGATGGCATAACATGCACCTCGCTGTGGTCCATACTCGTGGTACTTAGTCTAGTGAATCTATTGACGAAAATGTGCAGCTGTTTTCAAGGAGGCAGCGTAGTGTAGATGAGCATTTGTTCAAATCATAATATAGCTATAGTACAAAGTGTAAAGTTACTAAGAGTGTTTCTATGGGATATTTATTTGAATAATATTTTTTTATTCAATAATAATCATATTTAATAAATTAATATTTTAACTATAAAAATTGTTTAGGGGTTAATATGACCCATCTCTTTTTTATTTGGTTTCATAAGTTGATTCAATCTTGTGTTGATCTGTTATTGAATCTATGTCACTTGGTTGTCATTTATTCTCTCAGTTGATACTTTTAAAATGTAATCATGTTTTATAGAAAAATGTTTATACAAAATTATTTTCATAGTTTAATTTATTATTTTGTTGATATTTAATATGTTTGTTAATTAAGCTCATGGCATGTGAAGTTGCACATCTAGTTTAATAGTTACTGACTTACTCGTACACTTTCGATTAATAGTTAATTAAGGCATTAAAACTTTTTAGTGTCAAAATTAATTTTAAAATATTTATTAGTAAATAAATGGATGAACTTAAATACATACTTACCTCTCTTTTGTATTCCATTACAATCTTATATTTTTCTCTCACATGAATGCAAATACACTATTTGCACCTAACAAAAAAATCATTAGTATATGATTTAAAAAGCATTGATGGTGAGTAGTGATGCCATGCACACTTATCGTCGTTCTTGCTTGAAAAGGTTACCATCAGCTTAATGTCGTTCTTGCTTGAAAAGGTTGATACAGTGGTTTACAGCAGGTTGGTTTTTTATGGCTTTTATTACTTCCTCAGTTAATTATTCAATCTTTTCAAAGGGCTATGAAACCACATTTTATGCATATTTGTGATTTGGTTGCTTCAGGGATCTTAATTTTGATTTGGTAGTCGTATGTTTGGTTGATGGGTTTTTTAAAAGTTTTCGATGTCACTCTTTGATGTGGATTCTTAATTTCAGTGACAAAGATGAGGCAATAGACATTACTTTGCATATTCTAATGCGTTTGTTCGTTTGGTTTTTCTACGGCTATGATGATACACCAACACTATTGTCTGTTGCCTTGTCATGGCAGCCGTTTCCGGCCTGCAACCGCAACCCGACATTGGTTTTGAGCCGCCCTTATGTAATTGCATAACCTCAAGCTCTACGAGGTCGGCTACTTATGTGATGGCATCCACTGAAAGGTCTCCCCGTCTTCAAGACGCGCAACGCGCGTCGGGGTACAACCTCTAGGTATTTTTTAAAAGGTAAATAGAAAAGGTTTTACCTAACGAATTTTAAAAGCCAATATACTTGTTTTAACACGTATATGCACTTTATAAATGTTAATTGTTCTCTTCTTTTTGGTCAGTGTTGTTTATTATTACTATTGATTAAAATGTTTTTATAAAAATAAAAAGAAACGATTTTAAAAGTATAAAAAATATGTTTTCAAAAAAACTTTCAGTAAAAATTAAAAGAATAAAAATATGTTTTCAAAAAGCTATATAAATGTATATATATTAAAATGGAAAAGGTTTGAATCCCACTAAAATTATTTTACATTTAGCGTTTTTTTAGTTTACGTATTTAATAAAATTAAGAAAAAATCTAATTAAAATCATTATATTTTATTGACACACATTTAAAAGTTATTATAAAAGATACGATCAAGATATAATTAAATAATTTTATTTTAAAAGGTTAAAAATAAAAGGTATAAATTGTATCTATTTGAAAATTGAAGGAGGGAGTTTAACGAATAAAAATAAATATAAAGAGGGTATATTTCGCAACACACGCTATTATTTCCTTTTTACAATTTTTTATATTTCTTTTAATTTTTTTTCTGTTATAACTTTTAAATTATAATGTATCCTGAAATTCCAAATACATCGTCACGCCATGCTTGATTTTACGTTTTGATATAAATTTTCATTTAAAACCGGGTCATGTCAAATATAACTCAATTTTACTTTTTTTTTTCCTTTAAATTCAATGTGGTGGTCATTCATGCTCATTTTTGTAACAATTAGTTAACATTGCGTCGTGTTTATTTTTATCTATGTTTCGATATAAATTTATAATATTTTTATTTTACTCTATAGTTGATATTTCAAACCGAGTTGTCATAATATGTAACATCATCCACTAGTTACTATCAAGAGTAAATTACACGGATCGTCCCTGAGGTTTGTTTAAATTTCACCTTTCGTTCCTAGGATTGAAAAATTACAGGTTTGGTCTTAAAGTTTAAAAAAACACAACACTTTTCATCACTCGCATTAACGGCCATTACATAATTCCGTTAAGTAAGAGTAAAATAATCATTTTACCATTTGTTTAAAAAAAATAATTTAGAACTAAAAAAACTTAAATGCATGGGACCCGCCCCACCCCACCCCCACCCCCACACTTCTTCTTCTTTTTCTTCTTCCTCATTTTCCTTTCACCACCATACAACCTCATCTTAACCTCCACCACCAAGTCCACCACTCCCTGTCACCACCACCACACACCCCTATCTGCACCACCACCACACGTCCCTATCTGCACCACCACATCCACAACACACCCCTATATCCATCAGCACCACCCACCCACCCCACGTTTCTTCTTCACCAGAGCAACAATCCACCTCGCACCTGCCGTCGGCATGGCCAAACACCACCATCACATGATTAACCCCAACAGAAACAAATCAAATCGATCTTGCAACTACCGATGCCACATACACATGTAGTGACCTTAGACCATTCCCTTCCTTTCTAGTTGATGTTTGTAGTCGGAGTTGCACATGGTGGTGGTGTTTTGGCATCAACATCTTATGTAGTTGATTTAATGGAGAAGATGGAAGTGAGTAACATTAAGGCAGGAAAGAAAATTAGTGGTGGGGGATTGGTGGTAGTGGTGGATTGGTGGTGGTGGAGGTGGTGGTGGGGATCGTCATATCTCAACCAATGGCGGAATCATGGGGGAGGACGAATGTGGAATCGATTGTTCAAAGCACATGGAATTAAATAAGTTGAAATAATATCAATCATCATTTTTATTTAATAAGAAAAATCAAATAATTCATTACAGTGCAACAATAATTCAAATAACATAATAAATGTGTCTTTATTTTTTACTAAGAACAATCTTAAATGAGCATGAAGAAGTCCATTAAACTTAGTTTTCTGAAATCATGTGAAAAGTACAAGTCAGCTAACCCTTTAGCTGCTGAGTAATCATAGGTTTTGCATACATATATTGATTGATTAAAAATGATTGAAATAATTCAGTTCTCATAACAATGTTAAGACTTATAAAGTACAATAGTGTAACATAAAAAACAAACCAACACAATCAAATCTAATGACTAAATTGACTCCATTCGTAGACGAAGCCTTATAAAATGTATGAATTTGGTTTCAATCACCATGCAAATAAACAAATGGGGTGGGTTTGTCAAACCAATAGATCTATTATTGTTACTGTGTGAAGCATTAATATTAGTTTTTCAAACCCCATAACAATAATCAAGTAAATATTGATTACTAACTGTAATTTTTTCTAATAGGATCGGTGTGTGTAAAAAATGTCAGAAGAAGACGTCGGGGTCAGGAAATTCAATATATTAGAAACTTATGAGAAGGGTGTTCAAAGTTTAAAAAGGAAGAAAATCGTTTGAAAAACAAGAAGCCGAAAAAATTGTTGTCGTTGTTCAGTATGTAAAATCTTTCAATATTTTGAGGATATTGATAGCATAGAGTATCATTTGTTATGACGCGGGTTTATGCATGGATACCATTGTTGGTTAGAGCATGGAGAATCAATTCTTGAGTTTAATACTTTGTAGACCACTTTACACATTAATGATAATACATACAACAATGACTCATTAAATTTTGATAAAGATGATGAGCTTCCAAATGAACCCAGTAACAATTACAATACTGAAATGTTACATGACATGGAGAGTAATATGAATAAGGCCGAACAAGAAAAGTTACGACACCTATTTGAAAAAGCAGAAAAACCCTTATATATTGGTTCTAAACATAACAAACTTGATGTTATGTTAAAGTTGTTTAAACTAAAGTCTGAAAACGGATGGAGCGATAAAAGTTTTACAAGTCCATTAGCCCTTTTGAATAAAATTCTTTCGGAAGACAATGAATTACCAATTTCAACATACCAAGCAACAAAGTTGATGTGCCCAGTGCGGTTAGAAGTTGAAAGAATACATGCATGTCCAAATAATTACATCTTGTATAGAGACTGGTATGAAAATAAACATAAATATGATAAGTGTAGTGCATTGAGGTATATACGTAAAAAAGATTCAGATGAATGTGATGATGATGTGACAAAAAATGGACCACCGGTTAAAACTTTATGGTACCTCCCTATTATACCGAGAATTAAAAGATTATTTTCAAACGAAAAAGATGCAAAATTGTTATGTTGGTATTCAGATGAACGTGTAATTGACGGAGAACTAAGACATGTTGCGGATTCACCTCAGTGGAGAATCATTGATAGAAAGCATCCAACGTTTGCTAAGGAGAAGAGAAACATATGATTTGGTCTTAGTTCAGACGGGATCAATCCATTTGTTAACATGAGTAGCGTTGTAGTACATGGCCAGTTCTTTTATGTATCTACAATCTTCCACCGTGGTTATGTATGAAACGAAAGTATATTATGATGTCGTTGTTGATTCAAGGTCCAAGACAGCCTGGTAATGATATTGATGTGTATGTATCTCCTTGATTAAAGACTTACAAAAGCTTTGGAATGAGGGTGTGGATGTATACGATGCTTATCAGAAAGAACAATTTACGTTGCACGCCATGATTTTTTGCACTATAAATGACTTTCCAGCATATGGTAACTTGTCAGGATATGGTACCAAGGGTAAGAAAGCTTGTCCTGTTTGTGAAGATGAGACATACTCGATCTGGTTAAAAAAAATTGCAAAAAGCTTGTATACACGAGACATCGAAGATTCCTTCCGAAAGGTCACATTTTTAGAAAGAAAAAAGATGAGTTTGATGGTGAGTTCGAGATTGGCACGATGAGGACAAGTTTCGATACACTTTCACGAGTTAAAAATCTAAACAATACGAGGGGGGGGATTACATGTTGGAAAGGAGCGTTGTGGAAAAAAAGTCAATATTATGGGATTTACCTTACTGGAATGATTTAATGGTCAGACATTATCTAGATGTTATGCATATAGAAAAAAAATATATGTGACAGCTTGATAAGCTTATTATTATATATTCTAGGTAAAACTAAAGATGGGATTAACATTATAAAAGACATGGAAATATTGAAAACACGCCCAGAACTTCATCCGGAACTACGTAACGACCGTATTTACCTGCCACTTGCTTGTTATAATACAACAAGAGAAGAAAGAAGACAGTTTTGTGAATGTTTACATGGTATTAAGGTTCCATCAACTTATTCTTCAAACAATAAAATATTGGTGTCATTGAAAGATAGTAAATTACTTGGAATAAAGTCTCATGATTGTTATGTTTTGATGACACACATGATTTCTATCGCAATTTGTGGATTGTTACCTGATATTACAAAGCTTTGTTTGTTTTCTAACAACATTCACTCAAAGGTGTTAGACATAGAATCCTTGAATCAATGGCAAAAGGATATTTATGTTACCCTTTGTGAACTAGAGATGTACTTTCCACCATCATTTTTTGACATAATGGTTCACCTCACATGTCATATCGTAAAAGAGATTAAGGCTTGTGGTCATGTATTCCTACGATACATGTACCATTTTGAAAGACACGTGGGTGTCTTAAAAGGTTATGTAAGAAATCGTTATCGACCAGAAGGTAGTATTGTTGAAGGATATACTTCTGAAGAGGTGACTAACTTCTGTCAAGGTAACGTCATCAATCATATTACATTATATACACATATTATTATTAACATACACTATGATAATTTGTTTATATTTCCAGACTATATGGATGGCGTAAAAGTTGGTGGTGTTCTTAAGTCTCGTCGTTCGGGTCGACTTGGTGGTCAAGGAGTATTTGGTATCAAAACAATCACCCCGTCTTGCAAAGACATAGAAAATGCACGTTTAGTGGACCTAAAACACATGACATGTCTTGATCCATATGTTCGTGAACACATGGACATGTTACGATCGTCAAGCCTGGGTCAATATGATGAGTGGTACATTACAAACCAAAACAAAGAGTTGTCGAACCGAATGAAACAGAGGTTAACAGAAACTGATGTCGTTGATGAAATTGTGAATAAGTTAGGAAAAGGTCCAGACTGTGTAGCTAAATCTTATCAGGGGTACGGCATTGATGGTTATACGTTTTACACCAATGATCAAGATACAAAAAAGTGTAGTGCAAAATAGTGGAGTTACATTAATAGCATCATCAACCGAATTCGAGAGACGACGTGGTGATTCCTTGAAAACAATCGCCAAAAACTCCTATTACGGTGTTATACAAGAGATTTGGAAATTGGACTATGATGTAAGTCTTACTGTTCTTGTGTTCAAATGTAAGTGGGTGTGTAACCTTAAAGGTGTCCAACTTGATAAATTTGGTTTTACACTTGTCAACCATACCACAATGGCTATAAATCTAAACCCTTCGTTTTGGCAAAACATGCCACACAAATCTTCTTTGTCAAAGACCCTAGCAATCCAGTATATCACATCGTTATGCAAGATAAACAACTTATCTTTAGCGTTAACAATGTTAGTAACGAGGAGGAATACGACCAGTTTGAAGATCTACCTTCATTTTTGGTCAGGAATGAAGAGCTGGACCATATCAACAACACCGGAATTCTACGTGATCATGTTGATGGGGTTTATCTTAATTAAGGAGAAATTGTCATTGTTAGGATACAGCTACTAAAAAGTGTATGTAAAATGTGTTTTTTTTTATCTAAAACCTTATTTTGATCGTTTATTTTTATATATGGTTGTATTAAATTTATGTCTGTATTAAAAATTATACACACAAATTTCTAAAATTTACTTAATTAAATTTAATAGCATAACACTAAAGACTCGTCCCATATACCAAGTATCAGCCCCTTTTTGATCACATAAAAACCTTCAAACCCCCCTTTTCATCAAAATTTCACCAAAATCATTGCCCTCTCATTTGAATTCCCTCCCAAACACACCGTCGCATCTCCTCCAACAACCACCCCACCCCATCGCATCTCCACCACCACCAGCCTCCCCACTAGTCGCATCACCACCGGTAGCAACCCCACCCCTTCGCATCACGACCGGCAGCAACCCCACCCCGTTGCATCTCCACCACTGCTACTCCTCACCCCGTAGCATCTCCACCTCTAGCTACCCCACCCCGTCGTATATCCGCCACTGTTACCGATCACTATGTCGTATCCACCGACAGATCCGTCATACCCTAGATTGTTGAGTTGTAGGTGAATAACCCTAGTGTCGTCGTAGCTGTAAAAAAAACCTCGTCATCCATTGATTGTTAAGTTAAGGTGGTGATGTTTCTTTATAGTGTTCTATATTTTTGAAACTGTATATATAGTGTTGGGCATATGGTGGGGCTGTTGATTATTAAATTTGTATTGCACGTGTTGATCATTAAATGTGTACGGGCGTGTTGGTATTTATGTCTGCTGGTGGGTAATGGCATCATTGATTTTGGTGTTGGATGTATATTGTGGTGCTTTTGATGATCTATAGTGGTCCTGTAGTATATATCTTAGCTTTCAATATGTATATATGTGTATAGTACAGAGATGCTCAACTAATCAAAGATAGAAACAATAATAACTTAATACTTCATTTATGTTGTACTCAACCTGCTAAACGTAATTTCATCAAAGCTACAACAAAGCTAACATGGACAAACAAATATGCATCTAAATAGTGATATTTATTGGAACATGTTGTAATTATATGATTTATGTAAAGGTGCAGTTTTTTGAATGCTAATTGTTTGTAACTACTGTGATTTTCTTGTTTCTATATTATTGGATTGACTTTAATATGTAATATATATAATAAACTTAACCTTTTCATTTCGTATCTAATGTATAGGGATGTCATCACAAAAAAGAAAACGTGGCCCTACTTCTTCAAAGGAGATACCAGAGGATAAGATAAAATTGTTAAGATTTAATAAAGATGGTCAACCGGCGGAGACCATGGCTCAAAAATTTAAGTCTTGATATGCTACTAAACTGAAGCGTACCTTTTCATATCATATTCCTATGTCAAAATTTGAGGCTGAAGATTTTGAAAGGCTATGGTTACAAGCCAAGACACATGTTATATTTTAACTTAGAATTATGAATTACTTATTTATTAAACATTATATTTAACTTATTGTTTTTTAAATGTTATGCTTTTTGGATGATTGAAACCGATGCCCTCAAGAAGTTTATGAAGAAATGGGTTATGAAAGGCGGTTCAAATTGGAGACATGATCTTAACAAACATTTTGTGCAAAAAAATAAATAAATACTTGTGATACATATAAATTTCTTAACCATGATCATTGGGATGGTTTTGTTGCACAAAAAACTATTTCTAAATTTGAGATATGTTTGAATTATTTATTATATGTTGTTAATTAAATATTTTTACTAACATTTTGTTAATTATTGTGAAGGAAAAGAACGCACAGGCAAATGTTGCTAATGCTACAAACAAACACGTGCTTCACGTAGTAGGGAGTGGGTGGGTTGAGTTTAAGAAAACAAAAGAATATATTTGGCCTCAACTAGTATCCAAATACACCGTTCTTAAACTAACCCACATTCTATATGGTTTTTAATGAGCACCGCTGAATTAAACAATAAATCAAATGAGTATGGACTTACTCCTTTTGCAATTAAAATTGGAGTTAACTTGGTAAGTGATTGTGTTCTTTGAGTTGGTGAATGATTTGTTAATACTATAGTTTTAATCTTTAACACATTTTTTATAGTACAAAGTAGGGCTAGAAATAAAAGCGGACGGAATTTATCATTAAAATAAGGATGACCCGCTAGTTAGAGTCGTTAGCCCCGAGCATGGGTGCGTGCATGGACTGTGTCTAATCTTATTGGTAAGGATTATGCCAATTTGTTAATATATATTTTTTACATATGTTTGACTACTTATGTTTTAAAATTATTTTTGATTTTTTGGATAAAGTGAGTGGAATAAAGACTGTTATGGCATTGTGTTTATAGGTCGTACTCAGGTTCACCGCGGATTGTTTAAAAATATGAACCATGATGCGAACTCAGTATCACAGTTCAACATGGTGCCACATGAAACTAGTTATGGCTCTGATGCATGGGTCAATTATCCACCTATTGAGGTAATATATTTCATAGCTTACAAAGAGCTTAAGTATTATGATTTTAAGTATTATTAATTCTTATGGAATCCTTGAAGACTATTAGCCAAGATTGACATCTGTTTTTTTTATTCCATAGAGCTGTCGTTAGAAACACGGTGGAACTTTGTTTTTGGTTTTAAAAGGAAAAGATTCATGGAAGTTTGCTTTTTTATTTTTTATTCCATGGAACTTAGTTTTTGGTTTTACAAACATAGTGGATTTGTTTAAATTACAAACACAGTGGCTTGTGAACTTTTCTTTTTGGTATCAATGAGATTTTGTTTAAGCTCATGATTTTTTTGGTTAAACTATATTTGATTTTTTGATATAATGTTGCAGACCCACATAGCATGTGAGTTGTAAAGGAAAGTGGCTGATGAGATGGTAACAATGGCTCATGGTGAAGTGTGGCCGCACAAGTTTAGTGACCTTCATTGTGGCGAATAACCGAGGGCTGTGTAAAGGTTAATGTGCATCTTATAAATGAAGAATACAAGAATTTGTTGGTCTATAAAGTTGCAAAAACAGATGAAGTTAAAGTTTTTGAAAACATGACTTGCAGATCGTTCAGTGTCCACGATTTGCAATAAAGGTATATTTTTTTTATTTAATACAATATATTTTAGTTTGACATAATAATTTTTATTTGTTAAATTGTAGCTTGTCCCGAGAATGGAATCGAGTAACAACTCACAAAGTAATAGAGTTGACTCGCCATAAAGTCATAAAGTTGACTCGCCATAAAGTCATAGGGTTAACCGGTCACAATTGGAAGATGATGAGAACACGTTGAGTTCGGGTTACAAGCCAAATATGAATGATGCAATGATGTCGTCAATGATGATGTGAATGCTAGATTTGAAGAAGTTGTTTTCAAGACTTTCTTAGTTTTCAAGACTTTTTTCATACAACACTCTATTATATCTATATTTTTAAGTACTAATGTGTTACATACAATCACTTTTAGTTTTTTGGAGGTAATATGTTTGATGATAATGTTGGAGGCCCTTATACCAACTTAGTTAGATTTCAAAACATTTTATATAACAATCAATTATATACATATATAGTAGTAAAATATTCAATGTTTATATATGTGTGCTTATGACGTACTAATGTTTAATCGTTTTAGTTGCGATCTGTGGAGCCACAAGTAACCCAAACCGCACTAGAAACCATGTTGCAAACCACACCCGTACAAATCCAACCCGTAAACCAAACTGCACCCGTACCTGAAGTTCAACCTGCATCCCAAGTCCAACCCAAAATGATACCCGGGCCCTAACGTCCCCCCAAGTCTGAATGTTTTGATCCCGAGTTAGTTTTGGCCATAAATAAAGTCAAACTAACCCGTAAACCATTTCAAATCATGTTTGAGGAATTATTTGTGGCCGTTGGGAAGAAGCCTGCAATTCTTGTTTATGCACCTCACGGGATGTACCCCGAGCAACACAAGCTATTCCACTAACCGAGGTGGCACAAATATTCATCCAAGATTTGCTTTGACATGTCAATACTTCATTGGTTTGCAATGTAAGTTGGTATTACAAGTTTGGTGTAACATATCATACATTAATTGTAGTTTTATAATATAATCTACTAATGTGAAATCTTAAAATTGTGATTTCATTTTTTTCTTGATTTTAGGCATTTCCATGAAGCGCGGAATTCCAAATGCGCTTTTTTAGACCCAACCGAAATAGAGGCTCAAAAATGTATTTGTCAAGAGAATGAAGTTCAAACACACATAATTAGTGTATCTTAACATCATATGGATAAACGTTTCATACTTGCACCTTACATTCAACGGTAATATATGCCACCATACAAATGAAATATATATATATATATACACACTAATTTTTTTGTAGAAAGCACCGGGTGTTTATCATTATGGATACGTTTTTGCATTGCATGTACGTTGTGCACTCCAAGAAGAATGAGGGAAAGGGCGTGAAACAATACCGCCTTCTTAAAATACTACAAGAAATCTTTGGAAAAGAGAAAAGAAATTATCCTAAAGCGTGGAAATGGGAAATGGTTAACATATGTGATCTATCAATACTTATAATTGATTAGAAAATAATTGATCGTGTGTAAGACCCCGTTCCCGAAGACCTCACAGTTGGTCAATCACAGCATAATTAAATAAAAAAACATTACATAATTCTTAAAGCATGGCAGTGGAATTAACATCAAAAGCCATTCATTAATTAATAAATTATGTTGCTAAGTAATACATGTGTGTTTGTTATTAGTTACAAAAGATCATTAGAACGCATTACAAAACAACAATGTTATTAATCATGAATGGATGCCAGTCCTGCCCTGACAAGTAGCCTCCCCGTGTGCCATCCTCAGCAAAATTACCTGCCAACTGAAAATGCATAAAAGTCAGCGTTGCTGAGTGAGTTTTAGTTTTAAAATAGTGAAAATACTTTATGAATTTTGTATAGGAAAATACTCCTTAAAATACTGCTTACTCTTTTGTATGTGATCATACGTCATACATACATTCAAATATTATTCATTATCAACATTAATATCTTTCTTCACCATTTCCATGGTCGTTCACTTGAACCTTTACTTTTAATCTTTCACTTCGATATGGACCAAAGCGCTATACCCCCCATATAATGCGCATAAACCTGGTACTGGGCCTGAGGTCTAATAATAGACCCCATCCGTGGTGCACAAAGCTGACTCCAGTACCGGGGCAACGAAAATGGTCCCCTCAATCTCAACGATTGACCCTGTGTGCATCCAACGGGTTAGCTAAACCGCACAAAGTTGAGCTAACAACCTAGTGGTTGTGAACCTCCTGTGAATTTGCTTGCAAGACTTTCTTACGTTCTTTATGTTCCACTTTTATTAATCTTTCCACTTTCTTAAAGATAATACTGTACGGATAAGGATAAAATCACACCACGTAAAGTCACGTAATATAATAATAAATAGGAACACAAGAACAGCCCATACAGGAATAAAATAATCAGATAATAGCATCGAGTCAAACCAGGGTCAAACCCTAAAATTCTAATTTTCCAAAATTCCAAAAAATTTTCTAAGTGTTTAGGCGCATGAGCCCTGCTTAGGCGCATTAACACTATTCAGGCACATAAACTCTACACTTAGGCATTTTAACATACATTTTGGGCGCATGAACTGTTTAGGCGCATGAGGTTATACTTAGCTTATCAGGCAAAAGTTTTGGGCTCATGGGTACTATTGGGGCGCATGAACCCCCATTTAGGAGTTTCTAAGGCAAATGTCTAGGCGCATGGGCCCTGTTTGGGCGCATGACATGTACTTAGGCATTTCTAAGACTAAACCTCCGGCGCATGGGCCCTGTTTGGGCGCATGACCACCGGTCATTCATTTTTCAGAATCAACTAATCCAGATCTGCATTTGCACCTGTTCTAAGCATAAACTTAACATTCTAGCAGCCATAACACATAAACAAGCATAGAACAAAAGCATATAAATACATAAACATACGGGTAAACATAAATCAGTGGTAAAACATTTTAATCATGCATTTTCAGCCCCAAAACAGTTTAAAACACGTAGAAACTAGGGTCTAGAACTCACCTATAGCAGCAAACAAGTAACACTCCTCCAAACTTGCCTGCACTAGAGTTCAAACACCTTCAAAGAATGCAGCCTTTCTTCTTTACAACCGAGAGAAACAAGGGTTTTCAGCTCTTTCTTCTTTTCTTTTCTTTGGTAGCAGCAGCAACAGGAAAGAGCATGGGCGACCATACCCCTTATACACATATTTTTGACTTTTGGTGTACTTTTACACTTTACACCTCTCATCTTTGCCCCTTCTTTTATTTCTTCTAGATACTTTTCTTTTCTATTTATTTGACCAAGTTTTCGGGTGTTACATCGTGCATAAAATGCAGTTTTTGCAACAAAAAGGCGATTGGGAATGTGGCTTGATGGTTATCAAGCATATGATGGACTTTGTCAATCATATTTAGCATGATTTCGCCATTTGTGTAAGTTTTTGTATATTTATTAAACATAATGCTAGATTATATACTTACAATCTTTTTTTATCCATTTATTTTTAGTTATGGTATACACAAGGGATTTTCCAACGGAAGAGAATGATGATTTAGTCTTACAATTGATGTCAGAAGTGATTGACAAGAGTTTTAGTTGAACCGGTGATGTTTTCGATTTGTTTATGTTGTTAAGACTTAATGATGTTATCTTGAAAATTTTTGGTGCATAGAATACATGCTTTGTGTCTAGATGTCGTATATCGAATTGATTTTGAACGTTTGATACACAATGCATGATGCTTTAATATATGAAACATTTGATACGCAATATGATATTTTTGGTTGATTGAGCAACTTGTACAAGGAATTATTTTCTGGATATTAAATAATTAAAATAATTTTTTCCGGCATTTAAGCATAAAGGACGGGTTTCATAGCTTCCCCTTTTGACATTCCGTTTGACATTTCGCTAGTCATAATTAAGCCATAAGGAGGGATTTTACAGCCGCACCTATTGATATACATTAGGGGGGGTTCAAAAACCGCCTCTTATGACACCACCCCATATGATCAAATAGCACAAGGTGCGTAGTCATATGGGCCGGGCTAAAAACTGCCCCTTATGGCCATTTTACCCTCCCTATTTGCTTCTTTTTGTACTAGTGGATACATACACACAAACACACACCGCACACGCACACTCACACCACCGAACACATAACCACCCACACACACGACCACGTACACTCTCGGCCGCAAACACACACACGCACACACACACAGCCTTCCTTCACACACACTAGCCGCGCGCACACACACCAGCCGCACGTTCACACATTAGCCAACGGAACACCACCGCAACACCGACACGACACACGCACGCATAATATATATATATATATATATGTATATATATATATGTGTGTGTGTGTATGTATCCCTACACTTATACAACATTCATACAATCGACATACACGTACATAAACCCGAACCCGAACACCGACGAAAATCAACCGAATGAAACGTAAACGAATGTGGTACCTCGACATTATGGAGAAGCGGTGCAAGAATGGAGAGTGAATTGCTGGAATGAAACGTCATGACGGGCTGTAGGAACTTGGTCGTGGGGGGAGGTTCCAAGGCGGGGGGGGGGGGGGTGTCTCAAATTAGGGTTTACGGTTGAGGTTATGTGCACTTTTACGAGGGGCTGCAGGAACTTGGCAACTTTTACCCTAAACAATATATATAATTTTAATGTTATTATTAATATTAATAATAATTAAGATAATAATAATAATAATAATAATAATAATAATAATAATAATAATAATAATAATAATAATAATGATAATAATAACAATTATCATAATAATAGTAATAATACTAGTAATATTAGTAATGATGTTAATTTTTATATAACAACATTAATTTTGATATTACTAATATGATAATAGGAATAATATATATATATATATATATATATATATATATATATATATATATATATATAATTCTATTTTCTATTATTTGATATTTAAAGTTTGGCGCGGCTTAGCTAATGATGAAAAAACGAATTCATAGACGTATTAATTACATAAAAACAATAAATGCATAATCGAATGATAACGGGCACCTGGTTAATTAACATAACTGAGAGTGACGAATGTTACAATCATAGTTTAGCATATATGGTATTAATTTTTTACCCTTACTTGTAAATCAAAACTATAAATTTCATTATGTTTTTTTAAATAGTTTCGGAAACTTTTTTCCATTTCTAAAGTGATTTTTGGTAATTATTTATAATCATGAAATGTATTTTTACATCCTAATGTAATGTGGTTCATATTCACATTATTTATATTTTTTATGATTTTATAATATTATTTTCCTTTTATAAAAAAGAATGGTTATTTCTTAAAATACAATTCAAGTTGTTAATTTGTTATACAAAAAAAATTTTGAAAAATTAGTTTCAAAATTGAAAATAAAGAAATGTTGTAAGTGGCAATATTGATTTAAAAATTTGACATGTGACTAAGAGTGGCTTATTATGTTGACAAGTGGACAACTTTTTTCTTTTATTATATGTAGAAGATTTTGATTAATATCAATCTAATAAAAAGTATTCTTGTATTTTTTTTAAATCAACAATGAACATAGTATTTAGATTGATATTTTTCCTTTTACAAAATCTAATAAAATTAAGTCATCTGCTAACTGTGATCTTCTAAAATCTAATAATAATTTATTAACATATAAGATATTTATTTATTGTATTTTGTTTCATGATGCGGCCCGTGTAATACACGACGATCTAACTTAATGTCAAATAAAGTTAATACCCGTCTAAATATCATATACAAACAAAAAGAAAGAGTCAAGTAAATTCAGCCAGCTTACTAATTGTTATCCTTCTTCTAGGCTTAGAGGGTCATGTTGTCCTATTATGACCCCATTGTTTATAAATTCCACAAAGAAAATTTTTTTCTTCTTCTTTGATATTCATTTCATTTCATAGTCTTGTTGAACTAATATGACCCTTCTATCTCTTCTTAGCTTTGAATTGAGAAGCAAATCTCTAATAGACATTGGTTGTGACGAATATGCTTCATGAGGAACGGTGAAAATTTGTAACTCCACGTAGCATAATATTCTATAATTGAGTAAAAATTATGAACATATTGTCAAGTATTCAAAGAAAACTTAACACATGCACTGTAAACAAGAGAACACGAATATTTAAATTTCTCTTACTTACCACATGTGCAAGTTTTTTCTTCAAAATTAACAACTTGTACATTTTTTTCTTAAGAGCTATTACTTCAAATATTCATTTTTTCCGGTTAAAAGGTCTTAAAGAGTAAGTACTAGCTTTTGACATTAAAGCTTCTTGTTTTGCAATAACACGAGAATTATGCACGTCCCATTAGCTTGAGCATTAGACCCCACTAGACGTCTCACATCAAAATATTTAACTAGTTTATAAAATGTGAACGCATGTTGTGATTGGTAAAAAAACAAACACCTTTAAGTACACTATTGGAAATCTCTGCAAACTTGTATTGAGCAACCATTATCACTTCCTACAATCATGTGTAAGTATCCATTTATCAAGTGGATGTCCCTCAAGCCACCGGCGCACTTGTGGATTTATTTTCCCTATATCTTCAATTACAGAGTTGAACTTTCAAATTTGATTTTGACTCCTATTTTCCCTAAAACTTTTAGTCGTGAGTTAGGAAACTTATTATTAAAGTGAAACGCTATAAGCAATACCTATTAAGAATCTTTAAAATATGAGTTGTAATGTCACACCTTGGGTTTGGCTCACCCCGGGCCATGTGAACCGATCTGGATTGTTTGATTATTTTTCTATAAAATCATTTTCAATAGTTTATTGGCAACGGAATTTCATCGGTAAACAACATCGTAATATTGTTTTATAATTCAAATCAAATTTCAAAACTAAATTATACTTTGATTCATAATATCATTTTACAAAAGATCATGCTTGTATTTACAAGCCACATGATTTCAAAGCTAGAGATGTATCCATTTCTACTTCCGGTTTGTATAACTCAGATATTGATGTTGGATACACCCATATAGTTTATATTGTTGTATGATTTAAGTCATATTCAATCTTTCTTTACCTTTAAAATATTTAACATTCAATATTAGTGATCTGTTGGTGAATAACATTTATCAAACTCAAATAATTTTTATAATCAAGCATGAACATATTAATATAAGATAAACCATGCTAGATCCATAGGATGAAAAACACATCAAGATCTTTCGTTATACTTTGATAATAGTTTGATATCGGGTAACCCGTGGGACCGTTAATGCCAAAGGAGTCAAAATCCTTTGGTCATCAAACCATTACCATCCATGCTTAGGCATAGTACCCCTTTCAGGGTCCTACCCATCACATGTGCATCAATTCTGATCACACCATGCGAACGATCTTAGTCCGATGCTTGTCTTGCATTTCGCCAACATGCGTTAATAAATGAACTATAACTTATGCTGGTTTTCAAGGCAATCATGATTCTTAAAGATTCATTAGTTTCGTTTTAAAAGACAAACGTATTCACCTTAAAATCAAGTTGAGCCTTTCTTTGTGATCTAAGGAAGGTTTTAGGTTGCTTAGACAGTATCTCATCTTACTGCTAGGCTTGTTTTATAGATATTTCGGGAGTTTTGGTTCGTCGAATGTTGAGCGTATGTTCATAAAACGGGTTGGAACTTATCCAAGCATGCTTCTCGATGTTAAGTGTTTGTTTTTGAGTGTGAATTAAGAAGAAAACGAGCAGAATGCTCACCTTTATATAGGTGAGGTCGGCTAGCAGATGCGGCCAACATCATCTTGCCAATGCGCCCCGCATTGGGTGTCACCTCTACATGTAGGCACGTGTTACGCATGCATTTCCTCGAGCCCCTTTTGGTGATGTGGCCCGCATCCAAAGCCGATGTAGTCCGAATCGGTGTCCACGTGTTTGACACTTGCCCCTTAGCCAGCATCGATGTGTCGTATTCATATGGCTTCCTTAGCAAGTCGATGCGCCTAACATCCGTTCTCTGAGGCGGGCCACATCGGCCTAGTTTTACCAAATTTTGATTTTTCTTTATTTTTCTCCACTACACTACTTCTTCAACCCCAGCAAGGGGTTTGCCCCTTGGACCTCACTTTCAAAGGCTGCTGCCCAAACCTCAGCCATCCAACAGATGCTTTGGGTCTGCTTTTTAGGATTGTTAGTTGTAAAACTAAAATGATGAAGTTTATAATAAAAGAAATTTAATAAATAATACATGTGAAAGCCATATGGCTCCATTTAAGGAGATTCTTGCTCGTTAACCGCCTTTAAAGTTCCATTATGATGATTATATATTAGACATAGTCATTCACTATCTTTCACCACATGTTTCTTAACATGACAAAGAAATCAATTCCAGCTAGCATAAGATTCATTTTCTATAATAGTATGCAAGTGATAATATTTGATTGTTACCATCAACCCTATCACAATCATCATCTTGCATTTATACTTACCAAACAAATATTTTGGATCAATGCTAATCATAAGTCGAGAATGCTTAATTCTCTAGATGGAAGGAGCAAATGCCCAAAAAATTACATCTAAATCCCATATGATCTATAACAGTTTGACTTAGAATGCACCATTCAACAATAGCTCTTGGATTAAACATTTGTAGCACATGTAAAAACTTAGGTAAAACATTGTAAGATTCTTCCTAACTCCTAAATACATCTTCAATTGCCTAATGTTTTCCTATCCAAACCTTCTTGTGCAAGGACTATAGCCTAACTTATCAATTATTTTGGCTCTCAAAGTAGTAATAATAACATAAGGTTGCTCTTTATTATTGAAAGAATATTTTCTCAACTCACGAGTCAAATCATTCTTACCATTAAAATGTGATACCATCTAACTGTCTTCATAGTCATGTTAATTTCCTCAAAATTGGTAGGTGGAGGGACTTGGTGGTTACCATATGATGTTTTATCTCTATCAACTTGAATATCATCATTAACTCCAACTTCTTCTTGCATATCATCAACATCATGTTCAATTTTAGTTTCATCGACATCATCATAGTTCGCAATAACAAATTGAGTCGTCATGTTGAAATCCTCATTGTGAATCATGTTTAATATTACATTAACTTGGTGCATTATGTAATATAGAAACTGTATCACAATCGAAATCAAATTAGTCCACAAACTAAAAATATATAATCAACCTGATTGCATCATGATATCAAGTTCATCCATATATTGGACTTGATGTGATAACGATTAGCAACCAAAATAAGTATTCAACAAAATTGGTCCACCAAATGCTTTTATTTAATATTGTTAAAATTGGTGATGAAAGGCTTTTATTAAATGAGGATGTCTAATCATATATTTTTTCCATATTAACCCAAAGAACATTCAACCAAATAACTATTTAAAATTAATACATTATAACATTCAAGCTATCTATCTTGCGATGCTAACAACCAAATAAAACAGAAACTAAAATTACCTTCTACTTGCATAATAGAATTCAATGATGTTATTGGAAGAGTGAAAAAAGTCTCCAAAAAGGTGTCACCGACAAGAAGGCTTTGTCGGCGGAACATGGTTTGAAGACAATCTGAATGGTAATCTAAATGTTTTCTTAATAGAAAAATTAAGATTAATGAAATAATATATAAAAAACATTATTTTAGTAAATTATTCTCAAAGAGCACTATTTTGGTAAATAGTTTTCTCCCGAACACTATTTTAGTAAAAAACTCCTAGTATGCAATGTTTTAATCATAAATATTGATTAAATGTGTTAGTTACTTAGATTAACTTAATTACTTACATCAGTGTAATCGAAATTGCATTAATGTAATTAATCTATTAAAACATTTTAATTCATTTGGTACATCCATTTGAGGGTTCTATCAAATTAATTCTATTTGGTGCTTATATAATAGTATAAGTAGTATTTGTTTGGCGTTGGTATGATTGAGAATTTTCATAAAAAGGTGGTGAAAATAAAATTTTCATCTTTAATTTATGTTCTTATTTATTTATATAAATATGTTTCATATATAATGAATATCTTTAGAAAATGTTAATAACAATAATGTTGTGAGTAGTGTACTATGTTTGGTAGTCTTGACGCTTAGCATTAGTTTAATCACCGATATTCGATAGTTGACGGTATACTGTAAAAATATTAAATTGTTTTGCATAAAAATGAACTTCTAATTATAGAGGTTCACATATGATACGTTAGGTGGTTCGAGATGTGATCATCTTAGTTGAGTCATAGTATTATCGAAGGATCACAATCAATTTTGTATTTTAAACTAAGCTAAAAGACGCATAGGGTAATAATTCGCATATACTAATTGCCTTAAGTAATGATTGAAATTTTCAGAAAATGTTACACCACATAGTTAGGAAGATTAATAAAAAAGTTCAAGGACTTTATGTTATTTACAAGAATTTAATAAAAAAAGTCTACCTAGAAAACAACTTGAAGATCCTAACTTATAATGGCTAACAAGATAAGCAAGAAAATTCAGATTGAATAAAATATGTACGAATAGATAGAAAAATAATAGATTATAATCCTCTAAAAATAATTGTTGATCGAATGCCACCTTTAAAATTTCAATCGCTTTGGATATTTGGATTGGATGCCTTGCGCATAGTGTGTAAGGGTGATGGGTGCATAGGTTTGAAATCCTTTGAACCCACTCTCTCCACCAATGAGTGGATGCAACATTGCAACCCAAAAATTTACCATTTGAACCAACTTGTAGGGGGCATAATTTTTTTTAACTCTTTGGGCCCATATTTTTAATAAAATAATTTTATAGTAAAAGTTACAAGTTATTAAAAAAACAAACTACCATTCAATATCAAGGTGACTCAGGTACTCTAGATGATCAATATGCTTGGTTAGATTAGCTTAAAGACTATAATTAAAATCCTCGTTAAGCAGCTCCGTAAGAATATTCTCCTCAACAACGGCTTCAGTTGGGGATTCCGAGTGTAAACAGATGATATGGCACGTCCATCGTCTTTAAAGATCATGTTGTGCAAAATACAACACATGTAAGCTATGTCCGTGATCTTTTCGTTCCTTTTCCCCTTACATGGTCAACTTAGTATTGCCCATTTATTTTTAAAAACCCTAAACGCACGTTCTACAACTTTTCTTGCCCCTTCTTGTATCCTTTCAATTTTCTTCTAGAAAGATTTTACAAACATTAACCATTTTGGGTAAATCCATAACAAGAAATTGAAAAGCTTGAAGACAGTGAATAGTCGGTACTCAAAGACGAGATGCTCATTGTGATTTTTTTTTTATTTTTTATTTTAAAATTATATTGGAGTGGAGTGTATTTTGTTGTGTAAAATGGGGTATTCATTAGATAGTTAAAAAGTATTTTCTTTTTAACTAAATAACCAAGGATGTCCCTACCTTCAACGTTAAAGAAATGTTGTTCAAGTATTCAACGACAATATGGGGTGTGGTTTGAAAAGGTTGGTGACCCTGCCAACCTCCATCTTCTTGAACCCGATGGGTTGGCAACAACGTCACCCACCTACCCGTCCAACCCTTGAGTTGAGCCCCATGACTCTTCCTTCACGTTAAGTAATGTCTATTTAGCTTAACCACTTGTGATAAATATCATTAGTAGAACACCCTAACTTAAACCATGTGTAATGGGGTTGTAAGACCATAAATGAAGCCACATAACACCCCATATCATTACGGTGGGGTGTTATGTCAAAAAAGCCCCAAGCGTTATTCAAATAACGCCACACATCACCAAACCCACACCAATGAAGGGATGTTATAGGGGCTTTATTCATTACACTCCGTTTTATCTATAATGCCTCGTACTAAAATGGTATCCACGTGACAGAAGGCTTTAATCATTACTCATGATCATAAATCCCAAATAATCTATTGTATCTAATGAAAGAAGGTTTATTTTGACACTTATCATTCTCTTAACCCATATTTTTGCCATTTGTCATTCTTTTAGATATCCTCTCATCATTTTTTCCTCCAAAAGAGTATTATAGTAATTTAAACACTCAAACTAATTTATCTCTCTTATTAAATATTAAATTTTATTAATTGCTATATTTCTCTCTCTTATTTAGATTTTTTAAAATCAAACTATCATTTTAAAAATAGATTTTATTAAGGAAACTAAAAATCACATCTTTTTAAAATATAAATAATAAAAAAACAAAATTTTTATATAATATAAAATTTTCTAAAACACTAAACCTTATTGAAAAAAATATATTTTTAATCGGTCCTTTTAAAAAAAAATATAAAAAGGTGAAATTTTGTAATAGCAGTTTATTAAAACAACCAAAATAATAACAAACCAGAGTTTTTAATAAACAAGATTTTTATAAAAAATAAATTTTTATAAAAATCTTAAAATGAATGTTTAAAAATAAAACTATTTGGATAAGAGAGTTAAAAAAGAGTATAATTGTTTTATTTCTTGAATGTATATATAATTTTAATAATGTCTTATATTAAAATATCATATTGTAACTATTCGTGTTTATTACTAACTATCATACATTTAATAAATGAGTTTCTAGACTATCTATATATCTGTCTATCTATCTATCTATAATTAAGAAAACTTAAGATAAGACGTGACACAATTGTAAGTCTCATCATACTAATTTTCTTATTTCTCTCTATTGTTAATAATAATATTAAATACTAATAATATTACTCATACCATTTTTAATTTAAAAAATATATAATTTAATAAATAAAAACCTATTTTTTAATTAAAAACATAGTTTTTAAAATAAAAGTTTTATAATATACAAAATAGAATGAGTTTTTTCAAAGAAAATTCACTTTTCTTAAAAAAAATATTTAAAAACCATAATTATAATCATTTTTAAAAAAAATTCACTTTCCATTTTTATAATCCATAATTGTTTTATAAAACAAAAGTTAAAAAAATACATTTTTATTTATTTACTTAAAATAACTATTATACATAATTATAATCATATTTTATCTTTAAACGTGGTTTATAATCCATAAAATTTTATTACTAATTATTTAATATTTTATTTATTCAACTCGTGTAATACACGGGGTACTAACCTAATAAAAGCATTCACAGTCTGTTTCTTATTTTTATATGAGTGGGTACCTATATTATAAGAGATGGTTGTGAGTGAAGAAGAAAATAAAATTTATGGGGTTGTATACGGGAATCACGGTACAACCCCATAAATTTTTAAAATTTTTTGAAAGTGCTTGTGAGCGAATGATAGAGAAAATTTAACGATAAAAGTATAAAAAATATTATTTAATTAAAAAACAGAAAAAAAAAAAAAAATTTTAGTGTAATTATAAGAATGGATCATGGATTGTGAAAGCTTTAAACAAATTAAAACTTTTTATTTGTGACGAATCATGAAACGCCACATAAGCCACCAGTCGCATCCGGCGGAAAAGCAAATCGCCACTGCACAATAACGGTGAACTCACTCGAACAACAACAACAGAGGTCCTCTAGTATATCACACACACACACACAACCACCACCGGAATGATCGATCGACGGTGAAGATTCCGATCAAACTCCGATAACACATCGTAACAACATCAGATCTGTATGTATGGGTTGGGGATGGGCGATTTACGAGGGAGTGGTGGTGATCGGTTCTCTACTGCTACTCGGTTGGGCGGGCCTCTGGTTCCTCAACCGAAGGCTCTACAAAGAGTATGAGGAAAAGCGTGTGCTCGTTCAGATCATCTTCAGTGTCGTCTTTGCTTTCTCGTGTAACCTATTTCAGCTCGTGCTGTTCGAGATCATACCTATTCTGTCCAAAGAGTATGTAGTTGGTTTTGATTTCGGTTTTAGATGGTTAATTGCTGGTTTGAGTCCGTTTTGCGGTGGTTGTGGTTGTTTAGGGAGAGAGTGAACTGATAGGGTTTTAGAGTGAGGAAGCCCTAAAATGTGTGGTGGATGGGTTGAAATTGGAAGTTGCATTGTGTATTGCATCTGTTGATTGTGATGTTAGTTTCTGATGGAAGTTATCGAAAAGTTGAATTTATAGAAGTTATGGAAAAAGTTAGCCTTTTGTGAATAGCAAAATGATGAATAATGTAATCTGGGATCCTTAGTGTTAATAGTTGGGGACAATCTATGGAAAGTAGATGTGTTTGATGCATAGCTTAAAGATCAAGGTTAGGGCTAAAGGTACTTGAATCTCATGGAAATGCAACTATGCAAGATGATGACATGTTAGATAGTAAACATAGTTTTTTTTCTTTGTTTAGGGTTATTTCCTGTTGTCTCTGCGTATGCATGCTTAATGTTTGTTTAAGGATTTTCTATGCATGTGTAACTGGCCAATGTTAAAATCATGATTATGAATATGATGTAGCTGTAGGTAAAGTTACATTTTTAATAAATCTGATATTGTTCTATTCCTTGTAGGGCGAGATGGATAAACTGGAAGGTGGATTTAATATGCTTGATAACGTTACTGGTTTTCATGTTGCCATATTATCACTGCTACTTGATGCTCTGCAAAAGTGGTAT
Source organism: Flaveria sonorensis (assembly GCA_025506505.1). Classification (NCBI taxonomy): domain Eukaryota; kingdom Viridiplantae; phylum Streptophyta; class Magnoliopsida; order Asterales; family Asteraceae; genus Flaveria; species Flaveria sonorensis. Next base: position 8,150,196 of record CM046439.1, read on the forward strand.
GCAGTACTTACAAATTACACTTATATGCCAGATATTCTTAATAACTCAGTGTTGATGGTCAAAATAATCACTCCTTCCATATCCTGTAAAGTGTAGAAAGTTGTATTTGGGATTTATGTATTAGTTGAAAATTTTCAAGTTATATTACCTATTTAATCATATGGCATTTACAAAATATGTTGATTATTTGGTCCACAAAGTTCATTTAATTTGCTATAATTTGTCACGGCAGAGAATGTTTTACACATTTGACTAATAGTCAATCCTTTATTAATATTTATATTTATGTTGTACGTTTTGTACTTTTCGTCGTACCTGAGTAGTATATTTCAAATAGTTTTTCATGAGCTTGTTGGTATTTGATGGTAATTCTTTCCATTGACCATGGTAACTGTTGTCATATATTATATGATCATTCACTTCTCAAATCACATTGAAAAAACTTTTTTTTATATTGAGATGGGGGTAGTTTGATATATAAGCATGTCTACATTGGCATAGTTATCTTACACTCTATATTTTTAATTTTGATCCTCTTGAAATATATTTCCTCCGAAGTTACATATAACATGTTTTATCTATTAATTAAATCTTAGTTCTGTATGACAGGTGTCAGCAAGCAACGAGCTGCAACTGGAGCTGTTATATTCTTATTTGCTTTTCTATACGCTTTTTGGCGTTTGGGAATCCATTTTCCCATGCCTTCACCCGATAAAGGTTGGTATCTATGTCACTTGTTATCATGCTATGGGTTTTGCAATTTAAATGTTACTTGTTTCTATGACCCATTGACCCTTAAGCTTTAAATTGGTTTTAAGCCTAAAACTTTTGGCAACAACTACTAATTGACGCTATAACTTTTGTCTCTGAGAAAGCAACTGAATATAGAAATACCGAAGAGAAACCTAAATATGACACCTACCCATGAAAAGTTTCCTGCTATGCATTACATGTAGTTTATTGAGTTTCATAATCTGATCCATTATCTGTAATAATTTGCAAAGAAGATAAACTATTCTCCAACATATAAATTGTATGTTAGCCTATTTGTTTGTCTATCTGATTACTATTAGGGCCCCGCAAACTGCTGGGATGTGGGATCTCTGTTAATATTTTATTTTATTTATTTACCGTTGTATCTGCAGCAAAAACGAACAGGTTATAGGCATTAGGCAGCCAAACTTCTAATATCGTGGGACTCTGGACTCGTATATGACCTCTTTACCTTATTCTAGGGCCCTTCTTATCATGTTCTATTTCTAAATTACTCAAGATGTGTTATGTGTGCTTATGTCCAATATGCATCTTAAAATTTATGAGAAGATGCAATTTATGTTTTCCGATGTTAACCAGATGCTTTTTCATCTTGTATTTCACATGTTACCTATTGGCATGTTGATGTTCTAATTACAATGCATCTGCTCAGGTTTTTTCACCATTCCACAGCTTGTGAGTAGAATTGGAGTAATCGGTGTGACGGTTATGGCTGTCTTATCTGGTTTTGGAGCTGTGAATTTGCCATACAGTTATTTATCTCTCTTCATTAGGTAAGATATTAATTGAAATATTAGATTCATCAGTGCAAGTGCATAGGAAAAAGTGTCAAGTAAATTTGTGCCCAAAAAACCTTAGAGGAATATGAAACCATCCAGAGGCTTGTTTATCAACTTATGCACACACACACAAAAACACACAACATATCATATTATATGTGTTGCTTTATTTCTTTATATATTCTTATAGCCATTGTTTTTAAGTATTCAAATCCAAATGATTATAGATAAAATTTTGCTTCACGTTTCTATTTGCAATTACTGTATGTAACAATTTGGTATGTACTTGTTATTCTTTCTTGGGGAGCACAGGAGGTGCACAAAATGCGTGCACATAAGTGATTTTATCGTAAGACACATGAACCATGGGCATGAATACATATCCTAAAGGGTCTGCTTCATAGCACCAATTTCATATTGATGGTAAACTGGTGATAAGAATACTACAAGTTGATGATGAAAAACTCCAGATTTTTTTTTCAACTTTCAACTCTGTACTTGTATTTTGGATTTTATAAACGCAAACAGTTACAATAAAGTGGCAGGTATGCACCCCCTTTTGATGATGCAACAAAGTGGTCATAAACATAGACTGGTCTTGCCTTTTCTTTTGTGGACAATAACTGCAGACAACTATGTACCAACTTTTTTGTTTTTATTTTGTCGGTGTGTAGGCGTGTAGCTAGATTGCACACTATTGTTTAATATCCACATGCTGGTTGAATATCTATTAGACATATTGTTATCCTTTTTGTAAGGTGGTAACATATAAGAAACATGGCTTGGACTTCTTGATTATTATGTTAAGTCGCTGTCAGCTTCTTATCATAGTTTTAAAAAACGTTTGAGGCGTGCGCCTTGAGGCGAGGCGGCCAGAAATCGATTCTGAGGCGGCGCCTCAGGGGGTCAAGCTCGTACGTACGCCTCTGGTGGCCAAGGCGGTACGCAAAACGCAGAGGCAGGGCTTTCTTTTGAGGCGGTCAACGTTGGGCGGGATTAAGAAAATGCCCACCGGTGGCAATTTTGTCATTAAGTGTAAAAACAGAGATGAAAGAGATGAAGCAGCCGAAAGAGATGAAGAACAGAAAGAGATGAAGCGGGATTTTGACCTTCAAATTGGGTTCCAGAAATGAAGGAAATGAAGAACCGAGATTGATGAAGCATAGGGTTAATCTTGGAATAGAGATAAAACGGCTGCAAAGATGTGATTTGAGGATTAAACCTAAATATTGAGAATGTTTTTTTAAGTTGTGAGCCCATATTTGTTTTTTAGAATGGGCCTATAAGTTGTGAGCCCAGATTTGTTTTTTAGAATGGACCTTTAAGTTCATTAATTTGGGTAATGGACTTAAATAGAATTAACTGGGCCTAATTTTAACATCAGTTAGAAACTTAGAATTATAGAATTAAGATATATAATTTTTATATTTATTTTTATTTCCGCCTCGAGCTTACGCGTCGTTTCGCCTCTAGGCTTACGCCTCGTGAGGCGAAGGGAAAACGCCTCGAGGCTCAATTCCGTTCTTTTAAACCTTGCTTCTTATACCAACAAAAGAAAACTAAATTTGCTCAGTTGGACTATATCTTTATAAGCTCATAGTCATCTGAAAAAAAAAATTATGTTAATGATTTTGTTTTTTTGTTCTCTGTTTGTATAATTGTATCATTAAGTTGCTCATCTTTAGCTCTCTGATATTCTTATTTACCCTATTGTGGTAGAGAAATTGAAGAAATAGAAATCAAGGCCTTGGAAAGACAACTAATGCAGTCAATTGAGACATGTATCGGGAAGAAAAAGAAAATCATTCTTAGCCAAATGGAAATAGAACGGGTCCAGGGACAAGAAGAGGTTTGGTTTTGAAACAAATTATTTAAAGCTATTTTCTGTTGTGCATAGACTTCTGTTATTTTATAATACATATACAGGTCTATATATCCATCTTTTGAGGTACCAAGTTTTAATTATTAAATGTCATAGTCAAAGTCCAACGACTAATGCTCTATCTAATGGTTGGACCCTCAAGTAACTTTTGACTTTTTTATGACTTCTGTTGTATGACTGTACCCGCGACTTTCGTTTTTTTTTTTTTGCAGAATTACAAGGCAGGGTCCTTTTTCAAGCGTATTGTTGGAACAGTTGTGCGTTCTGTGCAAGATGACCAGAAGGAACAAGGTTAGAGTGAATTCTATTCTCAATGATATAACCCTTATCTCTGTATACACACCCATATCTGTATATATATAAACTGCAGTGTTGCAAAAATCGGATTAGTCGGCCGATTAATCGGCGACTAATCCGTAATCGGAGGCTCCCCGCTTCGATTTTTGCTAATCGGCAACAATAATCGCTAATTGGTGAAATTGGTTAAAAATCGGGATTAATCGGCCCTAGTCGGCCAATAATCGGCGTTTTTTCCAGTTTCCGGCGAGTTTCCGGCGAGATTCCGGCGAAGTCTAAAAATTCCGGCGAAAACTCCGAAATTCCGGCAATACATGTATATATATATATAAAACTAACATTTTTAGTAGAAATACATATAAAAATGTGTGTATTTATATAAGGATTTGAAAATTACATATAAAAGTTCCAAACCGATTAATCCCGATTAATCCCGATTACTCCCTAGTCCCTACCTCGCCGCCCGACTAGCGCCTAGCGATTTTTACAACACTGATAAACTGAAGATATTTTGAACTACCCAAAAAACTAGATCCATAATCCATGTAATGTTAGAGTTTGTTATCACTTAAAGTTGCCCTTACACTGATCTTGTCCATGAAATGCTGAGTGTGGAATAATTGGTTTGACTGTGATATCTTAACTAGTTACTTTTTTGCCTCCTGGTAATTCTGGTTTGCTTCTGCTAGTATGCTTTTGACTTTATTTATTTAATATTTATCACTCCAGTTTTTTTGATCTTGTTTTATGTTGAAGATATTAGAGGCTTGGAATCAGAGGTTCAGGCTTTAGAGGAGCTCTCAAAACAGCTTTTCTTGGAGATCTATGAGCTTCGCCAAGCTAAGGTATATCTTGCATTTTTCCAATAGAAATCTTGCTTTTTTATATTGATCCACTGCTGCAGTGCTTATCTTCAGTTTTTCATGACATGTTAACATATTGAATTGGTGTTTAGTTTTTTAAATGATCAGGACTTGTTGCCAATTTTCCATATGATTGTGAAAGTTTATATTTTTCTTGCAAGTTATATGCGACTGTACTGGGCCCAAGAGTATATAAGGGGCTGTTTATTTTTTTTTGCTGTATAGATAAACCGTTGCACGGATAAAGTGTCGGTGTAGATAAATGTAAATAAAAATGATAATTGTTAATTTGTGCCGTTTGATGTAACTGCACTAGCCCTTGGTTGCTCGATGAAGAGGGGGTGGGTTTGATGTAGGCGTGGTTGTGAAGGATGTTGCCTAACAATAGACAAAGATTTCTTTTGGCATTTGACTACTGATTTGGTGGGGTCGTGGGGAAGGGGGTAAATGGTCTTTAGAACATTTGTATGGGAAGGGGAGTTGCCTTATTATACCATGAGATAAAGGTAAGGTTTGTTCTCATCTCACCCTCCCTAGCCCTACTGTATAAGTGGGGTTTTTTTCCGGGTATATTGTTTGTTTCTAACAGGATGGGTGGCTTTTAAAGGGGGTTATTCAGACAGAAAATATGTTGGGAACTTTGGATTAAGTGGGAGAAACAATAAATTTTGTTGTATGGATTTAGGATGTATCCTTATAGCTCATTAAGCAAAAGAGAAACATGCCCTAGTATCCTTATTGGAAACAAAGAACACATGGGATGCTTATTGAGAAAATGGTTGTTTTTAGAAGCGGCATGCTTGGTCTTGAAAAGCTGGCCTGAGGCGTGCCTAGATGTGAGGAAACTTTAAGCGCAAGTTCTTGGGCTTTCGGTTACTTAAGCGCACCTCATACAAGAATCATTGGCTCCTGAGCTCGCTTTTCTTGCCTAAGAGCTTTTCTTTTGGGCTAATCAGACTTGAGACTTACTTAAGATGGAGATTCAAATTGACGATGGAGATTCAAATTGACGATGGAGAAGGTTGGAGATGGATGATTTACGAAGACAACAATTTATTTTGGGTTAAAAAGGAGGAGATGGAGTATGGAGATGACGGGTTGATGGTTCTGTGGGGTTAAATGGGAGAGTGCAGGACCGGGTAAGGGTGCCTAACATAATCAGTTTCACAATGAGGAGAGACTTGGAACACTTAACAGTTCAAATAGGGAACCGGGTTTGATTATGAGGATACTATGAACACAAGTAAGTAATGAGACAGAACAAGCAACAATAACACAGAAATATGGTTTTCAAGGAGTGTTGTATATTGCTCTCAAGTTCTATTACAAGTGCTACAAAGCATATCTAAATTACAAGAACCTGAGACTCTTTATACTACATCCTACAACCGTCAATACTTAGAAGGACAGTTGGAATTGACTAATCTAGACAACAAGATCAATCTAAAGTCAAAAGGCAGATTGCCTTTTGACTAGTGACTATGACATGCCATAGCTCATATCCTTTTCTATTACAAAAAGGTTTACAGGTACAAAAGTAGGAAATTACAAACAAAGACCTACAAAAGCATGGACTTTTCACCAACTCATACAAGTTGGTGAGTCTTCAGAGTTGCAGCGGAAAGTGTGTCAGCTTTATGTAAAGTAGATCAGAGAAAGCATGTCTTTCTCTGTCTTCGGAAGAAATCAGTCTTCACAGCAAAATGGCTTCGGAAGACTTTGTCTCTGAAGCTTCGGAGGACTTCATCTTTGGCTTCAGAAGATTTGGACTTTGGCTTCAGAAGATTTTACACTTAGAATATTTTCTGATGTAGTGTGTAAACTTCCGAAGCACTTCTACCTTTGTACATTCAGTGTATTCATGCAGGAAGACCTTTGGTTGTTTTGGCTTCTTTGTTGCATCAGCCTTATAATCTTCTGATATACCTTACAAACTCCCCCTAGACTGATGCTATTAAAACAAAGAAGTACTTCAGATGTTGATAGTCCTTATTAGGATCAAGACCAAGCCTATCTTCATCATCTGGTCAGGATCCTTCAGACTTTCATAGTATCTTCTCATGTCATAAAGATCATGTAGAGGAAGATTGTATGTCTTGCCAGAAGTAGACATCTTGACCTCCTTGATCTCTGATGACATGTCATCTGTCCGGATTGGCAGCAAAACTCCAGGACAAGATGGGTCTTCCAATGCAAGAGGCTCTACTTGAATAGCAGTTGGTTGAGCAGCCTCTTCATGCACTTCCTCAGGATGCTCTGACTCATCATGAGGTGTGGAGGCGGATGGCTTGGTTTTCTTCTTTTTTGAAACACTTTTCTGGCCATCCTTTTCCTTCTCTTTGAAGTTTTCTACTGAGAGGATTAGTCTTCAAAACTAGATTGTTCTGTTGTGTCCCTCTCAGTTGGGATCTCGTCTCTCACAGGTTCAGATGGAGAGAGAGGAGAACCCTGCTGCGGATCAGAAGATGAAGTTGGTTGAGATGCAGCTCTAGGATCTGGTTGTGTTGTCTCAGGGGTTTCAACTTTCACCTCAACTTCAGGTTGAGCTAGACTTGGTGGAGAATGCAAGTCTACAAGCTCTCCCCTTTTAATCTTCTGCTTGATCACTCTTATATGCTTATCCATGGTGGATAGAGACATAGGACCAAGCCTTCTACCGGAGAATCCGTACAGCTTCAAGAAGCTCATCATCCTTTGTCTATCTTCAGACTTCTTTTGGCTTTTGTGGATGATGGCCCTTGACCTTGCAGCTTCTTCCCTTAGATTTCTCTTAGCAGCTTTTCTTCTTTTGTGGCTTGTTCCTCCAGCTGCTTGAGATATTCAAACTCTAAGTACTCAAAGGATAAGGGAAGAAGTGCAGCTGCCTGATAGAGTCCTGTGGCACTCAGGTAGTTGATCATATTCATTCTTTCAGCTTCCCTATCTACCTGAGGTTGTGCCTGTGCCACAGTCTTGTCTCAGGACTTTCTTGAACTGGGGAGAGGACATGAGCATGTTTGCAGAGCCTTTTCAGTCTCCTTTCTTCCTTAATCTTGAGGAGCAATGCTGCATCCTCTGCCTCCCTTCTCTCCTTTCTCTGCCTCCCTCCTCTCCTTTGACAGCTTAGTGTCAGCCAGCTCATTCAACTCTTCTAAGGGGAGAGATATGAGTTCATCAACATTATAATTCCTGGTCCCCAGGTAGTTTAGCCTAGCTGCCCTAACTCATCATCTTGAGTGTTTGGTTTGGGGGCAGCTCGGATAACAGTTTGCATGAAGCCTGAGGACCCTCCTGAACTTTCTCCCCTTAGCTTCCTCTTCCTCTCTCTCTTCTCCTCCTCTAACTCCTCGGAGGTCATTTTCCTCTTCCCTTTGTCACGCACAGGCCTTGGTGACTCAGGGTGGAGAGAGCTTTGGCCTTCATTGCTTGGTTCAGCAGTCAAGCTTTGGCCAGAGAGAGGTTGTGAAGCACCATCACCAGCTGGTGCTTCACTGAAGGTACTGGGTGCAGAAGGAGATCCTATCTCAAGGTTCACAGGCTCAACCTCTGGGCCTTCAGTCAAGGTTTTCCCTTTGAAGCTAATCTTAGAGTCCACCTCAACATCCAGTTGACCAAAGATCTCATCTGCTATCCTTTGTATATATAATCTTGATCTCATCTTGAACTCTTCTAACACCCTTTTTTGTATCCAATCTGCTAGTCTTTCAGCTTGTCTGTTTTGGCTTGGGTTGACAAGTGGAAGATCAACCAGATTTATGCACTCATAGAAACTCAGGTTTGAAAAGTTGAAAGTTTTTTGTTAACCCTAAGTTCTAGAGATGATGAGAGCTCTTCTTTCTGTGTTATACCTCCATCCTATGATTGGGTTCTTAGAGTGGAGAGATGGGTAGACATGGCTCTGGGTATACCCTCCTCAAATAGACTTTGAATGAGAGAGTCTACATCCATGTAGACTTGAGGAGGTTGCTGAGTATGGACTATTGCAAGAGGGTGTGATTCTCTATATCCATACTCTGAGAGGAACTCTCAGGTTCTGTGACTGTTGGACTTTCTCCCTTTTTTTGGTAGCATCACCTTCTTAATACGTGAGCTGGGGGTTGAGTCTGTCATATTCACAGGTTTTTGTGGACCTGGTTGAGTTCGTCTTGGTGGCTCTCAGCTAGCTGGCCCTTGAATCGGTGATCTCAAGTTGATGGTCATTGACCCTCTTTTGTAGATAGTAACCTGAGATTCCAGGTGACTAATCTTAGAGACTAAATAGGTGCAATTTTGTCAGTGTGTGCACCTTTAGTTTCAGACTCCCCTCATCTTCATCAGAAGAATCACGGGGGGATGAGAGAATTGGACCAAGATCCTCCTCATCACCAGCATATTGTTTTTGGCTGCTGGATTTCCTCTGCCTTATGACAGCTTCAAGAGAAGTGTCAAAAGGCCTGGTTGCCATGGTGAGGTCTTAAGATGTAATCACTTGCTGAGTGAGAGCCTTTTCCATATGGATCTCCTGACAGGTTCAGAGAGATCCACCTCAGTGATAGGTGAATGATGTGGGATAGACCTGGGTGAGACAAGAGTACTCATCTCTCCTTAAGTAGGTGTGGAGAAAGAGACTCTTGGTACTCGCTAAATGCCATGTCTTCATCATCATAGAAGTCAAGGCTGGGAATTGGTTGGTTTAGATCCAGCAGCTGGGAATGGTAACTTTCCCCGAAAGGTTGTTCACTAGAGTGTGGAGACTCTGAGTGAAGGCTTAAGGCTGTTTGGGGTGTGAGCTCATCAGGCTGAGCATTAGGAACCTCAGCACTGATCATATGAGAGATGGGAGTGGTTTGCTCCTCAAAGAAAATGGAAGCTCGAGTGTCCACTTCCTCCTGTAAGATTGGTGATATGGGGGTCTGCATAAGCTGAATAGCATGTGTAGGGGTTCGCTTGGTTTTTCTCTGATAGGTGATGGTTATTATGGGCTGTATGTGTGGTTGAGAGATAGAAGGTATGGGTTCAACATTAGCTGGTGCTGTTAGGTTGCCACCTTGTTCAATGAGCTCAAACATTTTTGGGGCAAGGGCTGTTTCTACCCTAAAGAAGCCAACAGTTGGCTTCCTCATTATTTAAAGATGCCGGGCTTTATTTGTCCCATTTAAGAATATTACCTGTCCCCTCAAATTGAGAATACCTGAACTTGACCCCCTGAACCATTCCATGAACTATGAAGGAGAGGTCTTCTGGAATTTGATCCCATCCTCCATGCTTGTTTAACAAGCTGTGTATGACAACATGAAGGAGGTACTTCCATTGGGATGAGACCTTCCCTTCCTGAAGGTTTTGACTGAGAAGTCATCCTCATAGCCCATCTGCGCAAAGAAGTGGTTGACTGCAGATTTGGGGAAGGACAAGTCACCTTTTACATCATCCAGCTGAATATGTGAGTTTATGATGGCCGGAGTGATAAAGATTGTCCTCCCCTGCACTGTGGCGGACAGTGCCTTCACCCCGTTCATGGTGACCTCTTCGCAGGTTCGCTGGAACTCCAACTAATGATCCTCATAGAGAGGAGGATCAATGGTGAGGGAGGTGAAGTAGGGGTCAAAGAAAGGTAACGACAAACCTCTGAGAAACCTGGATCTTTCTTAGAGTCTAACAGAGCAACTTGATTATGTTGCCTGTGAAGATGCATGAAAAAATCGGGTTGATTTCTGCGGTCAAGGTTGACCATTTTAAGTAGCTTTGTGATGAATGAAGATAAGAACGAAGGCGGTTTGTGGGTGAAATTAGGTTAGAAAACAATGTAGATGAAGAGGAGAGTAAGAAGAGGGGGAACCATTTGAGAATATATATGAAATGGATTTGAAACAAAGTTATTGTAAAAGGATAAACTTTGAAATCCGGATGTCGGTCCCACCTCTGAAAAAGTGCCCAAAAATGTAGTTATTTTGGAAGTTGAAAATCTTCCGAAGATGATTTAGCTTCAGAAGTTTTTAAGAAAAAGGTTTCGAAGGCAATTTGGCTTCGGAAGATATTTTTAAGAGTTGTGAAAATTTGGCTTCGGAAGAAAAAATACTTAAAGAGTTTTTCTTCCGACACATTTGATTTCGGAAGATATTAAGACTTGGGAGTTTTATTCTAAAGAGACTAAATATTCCGAGACTTAATTGCTTTCGGAAAATATTTGTCCTTCAAATACATGCAAGTACTTAGAAGTCTATTTAGCTTCGGAAGATATTCTCAGAATTTCTTTCGAAGGTAAATTTCTCATAAGTAGTTATTTGATTTGAAAACATAAATTTCTTCCGAAGTCAACTTGAAATCTTCCGAAGGAAAATTTGTTTGAAAATTTTTCAAAAATCTAAGGAATATCATAAAAATTTTCTTTCGAAATAAACTGGGCTTATGAAGGTGATAAAATAGACAACTTAGGACACATGTTTTAGAAATAAAGTTGATTTAAGTTTTTTAGAAAATCTACTCAAAGTTAATCAACCCAATAGCTCATACAAGATATTTGAATCTCTGTTCATCAAAAACTTTAGTGAACAGATCAGCATATTGTTCATTTGTGTTAACTTTGACTAGTTTGATTAATCCCTTCTCAAAATTATCTCTAATCAAATGATACTTGATGTTGATGTGTTTGGTCCTTAAGTGCTGCACAGGATTCTCTGTAATTGAGATAGCACTGTTGTTGTCTATGTGGATGGGAGTCTCTTTGAAGTTGAATCCATAGTCCAGCATCTGATTCTGAATCCAAAGCACTTGAGCATAGCAACTTGCAGCAGCAATGTATTCAGCCTCAGCAGTTGATGCAGAGACACAGGATTGTTTCTTGCATTGCTATGAGACAATTCTTCCACCAAGGAATTGACATCCCCCAGATGTAGACTTTGCAGTCATGTTGCAACCTCCATAGTACTATCTGTATAAGCATACTGATTGAAGTCAAAATTCTTTAGATACCAAAGGTCAAGCTTGGGAGCACATTTGAGATATCTAAGAATCCTTTTGACAACAACCAGGTGTGATATCTTGGGGTTGGCTTGATATCTTGCACAGATGCATGTGACAAACATGATATCAGGCCTGCTGGCTGTTAGGTACATAAGAGACCCAATCATAAGCCTGTAAAGATGTTCATCCACACACTCCCCCTCAAGATCAGGTCTTATGAAGTGGTTTCTGGCTATAGGTGTCTTAGCAACCTTACATTCAGTCATGTTGAATCTTGTAAGTGTACAAACTGTGACTGACTTATGAAGATGTCATTGTCAACTTGCTTCACTTGAATTCCCAAAAAGAAATTTAGTTCCCCTATGGCACTCATTTCAAATCTGTTCTTCATCAGTCTCTTAAAGTCTTTGCAGAGCTTTGGATTAGTTGACCCGAAGATAATGTCATCCACATATACTTGAACTAGCATTAAGTCATTCGAGCTTGGTGCAGCCTATAAAGAGCTTTATCAAGCTTGCATATAATCAGGATGATCTGGGTCTGCAAAGCCAGGTGGTTGTTTGACATACACCTATTCATCAATCACCCCATACAGAAAAGCACATTTGACATCAAGTTGGTAGACCTTGAAATCCTTGGATGCAGCAAAAGCCAGGAATATTCTTACAGCTTCAAGTCTTGCCACAGGAGCAAAAACGTTTGTGTAATCAATTCCCTATTCTTGTGTGTACTCTTGAACAACTAGTCTTGTCTTGTTCTTGATGACAAGTCCTCTATCATCCTTCTTGTTCCTAAAAATCCACTTGGTTCCTATGACAGTCTTCCCATGAGGAAGAGGACATAGGTTCCAAACCTTTTCTCTTTTGAATTGAAGCAGCTCCTCTTGCATTGCTTCAACCCAGCTTCCATCTTTCAAAGCCTCATCAACTTTCTTTGGCTCTACTTGGGACAAGAAGCAAGAATATAGACAAACATTTTTGTCATGGGTTTGTCCTCTTGTTCTCACCCCTGTATAACATTTCCAATGATGTTTGTGGTAGGGTGTGACTTGTGGATCCTGAGTTGAGGGATCACAGGAAGTTGATTTGACAGATCAAGATTAGAGAAATTCAGATCTGGCAATGGATTGTCACCTACTACATCAGCACAATTATCAAGTGAGACTTGATCCAATGAGTGTGTGACATCATTTATGTTGTCTTCTATGGAGTGGTTATCAGCATCAAGAAATTTTTGATCACTATCACCACCTCCATTTCCTCTTACATTTTAAGTTCCTTCTTCTGAGTTTTGAGCCTCTGAGCTGGAATTTGAAGGTATTTCAGATGTATTATGTCACACCCCGGTTTCAAGGCACCCCGGAGTGCGACCGATTGGTACGGCGTTATTGTTCATCTTTTATTTGCTTGTCTTGAAAGACGTTTACGCAGCGGAAAATCATTTCACAATTTATCTGATGATTTATAAAAACAACTTTCATATATTCGTCGGGGATTAAATCCCAAAATTTTACATAACATTGTTCAACGCAATGTTTACAAAATTTTCTGTCTACTGACAGATTCAAAATTCTACAAAACTTGCCACAAGTCTATGCTAGGAAACTTAGTCCTTCCGGGACTATTCTGCTACTATATTCATCACAGGGTTTCCATGCCTAGGATCATAGTCCATCCAGCACTAACACCTGACTAAACATATTTAATCATGTTTACCTGAAAATAATACATCAGCGAAAAGCTGGTGAATACATTTAATTTGACACAAAAATATTTCGGCAAAAATTGTGGAATGCATGATTGTTGTATTCTGTTCCATTGTCACATTAAATTGTTTTAATGGTTGTATTGAATTGGGTTTTTATCAAGTTAAAGAATTGAACAAAAGTGGAGAATGTAACACCTGCGAAATTTTCATATTATTTTTGTCAATTAAATAATCATGGTTATGTTTCATGCGTGACTTCATGACTAAGTTATAGATAAAACTTAATGTCTAAGCCTTGCGATACGACTTAATAATTAAGCTACGGATAAAACTTAACAATTAAGTATTGGATAAAACTTAATGCCTAAGTTTTAGATAAAACTTAACAACCTGGTACTAGAGTTCATAGTTGAGTCTTCAGCCTTTACCACTTCAAACCCCACAGAAATGAACACTTGTTTCTGCTTGGAGTCAAAAGTGGCATTGATCTCTTGAGTTTTTTTTGATCTTCTCTTAGTTCTTCTCATCAAGTTCTTCCTCTTTGACTTGGTCATTCCAGACTCTTTCCTCTCCTCAGGAGAATAGTGACCCTTCTTAGGATGATCTTCTTCACTCTTCTCAGAGTCATCCTTCACTATCTCATCTTCATCCTCTTCAATAATGGAGTCTATGAGGGGAAGCTTATCTTCACAAGTTCCACACCTTGGAGATTTTACAGACAATAGAGTGTGTGGAGGAGCTATCTCAGTAGATCCCAGTCCCTGCTTATTCTGATAACAAACTTTTGTATGTAGGGATGAGGATATTATGTTCTTGAAGGTCTCTTCTTCAAGAACATATTTTTTTGCCTTGGCTTTGCTGATCACAAGCTCAGCCTGGCATTCAGTTAACTTGAGATGAGATCTTTGATTTGAGTCCTGTAGTTAGTGTGCTCATGCTTAAGAGTTGAAATGGTTTTCTCTAGATCTTCTATCGTAAGTTTATAATCATTTTCAGCTCTTTTAAAATCAGCTTTTAAGATATTTAAGGACTCAAGATCAGACCTCATCTCTAAGTTATAGGACCTGTATCTATTACTTTAGCAATACATTCAGGTGTACAGAGATGTTTCAATACCTTGGCTTCATCATGATCTGCCATCAATGCTTGGTTTAGAGATGCATCTTCCACCTGAAAGCTCCAGTCAAAGCCTCCTTCTTCAACAACAACTGCGGCTTGTTGTCTTGGCTTCTCATTCTAGTGAGCTCCTTCAGTGTAGTTTGGCCTTGTTTATGCTTGCCCACCATTTGACCTTGGTGCCTTGCACTCTCTGGCAAAATTTCTCATTTGGTTACAGCTGTAACACTTCACTTTGCTTTTATCAAGCCCAAACTTTCCACTGGCTGCATTGTTAGGAAACTTCCTTCCGGTCATCTTGTAGAATTTGTTGGCCCTGTGAGTGAGAAGAGCCATCTGCTGGACTATTTCCATATATTCCAGGTCATCTGGATGGATACAATCCAGATCTTCAAGGGTGAAGAGAAAGTTGTCTGAGCTTTCATCAGAAGACACAAAAGCTTGTGAAGAGCTTGTCTCCTGGAATGGGCTTCCAGGGATCTAGCCTTCCCTTGGTGTCTCCGGAAAGGTAATGAAAGGACCCTTTCGTGATTTTTCGGGGTAGCAGATGAGATGGTGCTGTGGTGTTCTGCAATCCCTTTCAACCACATGAAAGGCTGAACTCTGTTGGTTGTTGCCTGACAATAGACAGATTTCTTTTGGCTTTTGACTACTGATTTGATGGGGTCGTGGGGAAGGGGGTAAAGTGGTCTTTAGAACATTTGTATGGGAAGGGGAGTTGCCTTTTTATACCATGAGATAAAGGTAAGGTTTGTCCTCATCTCACCCTCCCAGCCATACTGTATAAGTGGGGTTTTTCTGGGTATATTTGTTTGTTCTAACAGGATGGGGTGGCCTTTAAAGGGGGTTATTCAGATAGAAATATGCTGGGAACTTTGGATAAGTGAGAAAGAAACAATAAATTTGTTGTATGGATTTAGGATGTATCCTTATAGCTCATTAAGCAAAAGAGAAACATGGCCTAGTATCCTTATCGGAAACAAAGAACATATGGGATGCTTATTGAGAAAATGGTTGTTTTTAGAAGCGGTATGCTGGTCTTGAAAAGCAGGCCTGAGGCGTGCCTAGATGTGAGGAAACTTTAGGCGCAAGTTCTTGGGCTTTCGGTTACTTAAGCGCACCTCATACAAGAATCGTTGGCTCCTGAGCTCGCTTTTCTTGCCTAAGAGCTTTTCTTTTGGGCTAATCAGACTTGAGACTGACTTAAGATGGAGATTCAAATTGACGATGGAGATTCAAATTGACGATGGAGAAGGTTGGAGATGGATGATTTAGGAAGACAACAATTTATTTTGGGTTAAAAAGGAGGAGATGGAGTATGGAGATGACGGGATGATGGTTCTGTGGGGTTAAAAGGGAGAGTGCAGGACCGGGTAAGGGTGCCTAACACAATCAGTTTCACAATGAGGAGAGACTTGGAATACTTAACAGTTCAAATAGGGAACCGGGTTTGATTATAAGGATACTATGAACACAAGTAAGTAATGAGACGGAACAAGCAACAATAACACAAAAATATGGTTTTCAAGGAGTGTTGTATATTGCTCTCAAGTTTTATTACAAGTGCTACAAAGCATATCTAAATTACAAGAACCTGAGATTCTTTATACTACATCCTACAACCGTCAATACTTAGAAGGACAGTTGGAATTGACTAATCTAGACAACAAGATCAATCTAAAGTCAAAAGGCAGATTGCCTTTTGGCTAGTGACTATGATATGCCATAGCTCACATCCTTTTCTATTACAAAAAGGTTTACAGGTACAAAAGTAGGAAATTACAGACAAAGACCTACAAAAGCATGGACTTTTCACCAACTCATACAAGTTAGTGAGTCTTCAGAGTTGCAGCGGAAAGTGTGTCAGCTTTATGTAAATTAGATCAGAGAAAGCATGTCTTTCTCTGTCTTCGGAAGAAATCAGTCTTCACAGTAAAATGGCTTCGGAAGACTTTGTCTCTGAAGCTTCGGAGGACTTCATCTTTAGCTTCAGAAGATTTGGACTTTGGCTTCGGAAGATTTTACACTCAGAATATTTTCTGATGTAGTGTGTAAAACTTCTGAAGCACTTCTACCTTTGTACATTCAGTGCATGCATGCAGGAAGACCTTTGGTTGTTTTGGCTTTTTTGGTTGCATCAGCCTTATAATCTTCTGATATTATCTTACAGAGAGGGAGAGGTAAAGGCAGATGAAGACTGATTTCAAGTTAAAGAGCTTTTTTTTGTATGATTTTCTAGTTATTTTACTCCTTTTTTTACTAAATTACACATTACATCCTTAACGATTAAGTTTTTATCATATTTGACCTAAAATTTATTTTAGACATATTTAGGTGTAAATATTATATAGAATTATTTTTAAAATATTATATTATTACATTGCATCTCGCGTACAAAAAGCCCTACGTTTTTGCGCTTTGCGCCTCGGTTTCAGAACTTGTTGCCTTAGTGCGCTTCTGGCTTTTTGAAACCAAGGCGGCATGATGGGCATGTCGGGTAAAAGCATCTCGCGTACAAAAAGCCCTACGTTTTTGCGCTTTGCGCCTCGTTTCAGAACTTGTTGCCTTAGTGCGCTTCTGGCTTTTTGAAACCAAGGCGATGATGGGCATGTTAAAAATTGGTAACTTTATAGTGTCGGTTGAGTCATGTTGACTGTATCTAGTTTTTTGTTCATTTGAAACTTCTTTATAAATAAATATTGTGTTATTATGATTGTAGAAGTTATATTATTACATTAATAATCTATGTTTTTAATGATTAGAAGGTTTTATTCAATTAGAAATACACTTGGGAGATGTTCACCTTGTTTAATATGTTACTTTTTATATGAATTTTTTTGGCTTGAGCCGCTTGACTAGTTTGGGATAGTTGTAACCCAAATCAACCTAGTCATAGTCCCATTTTTTAATTATTTATATTGGTATCTTGCAAGCTATGTTCACCTTATCGTTTTGCTCTTTGTGCCACTTCATTTTTGGAGACTTAAATTAATTGTAGTTTTATTTGGCAAAACTATCAGGAAGCAGCGGCATATTCTAGAACCTGGAAGGGTCATTTGCAGAACCTACTTGGCTACGCATGTTCAGTATATTGTGTATATAAAATGATAAAGGTATTGATCATGAACCACACATGAAACATTCTTTCTGTTACTATGGTTTACATTTCATCCTATCGCATGAAACACTCTATATATCTTATGCTCAGTTAATGCATCTGTTATCAATAAATTCCTATTTCCTTTTAAGCAAGTTCTAGACTCGAATTTTATTATGCAACAAGAAAACAAATTCTTCTCTCCTGAACTAGTTGGCTACATTGGAACCAATAAACAAACAAACAAACAAACATTCCTAGTGAGTCCCACTCAAATAGTAAGGTTTGGGGAGGGTGGGGGCAAACCTTAACTCTATCTCTTAAGATAAAGAGGTACATTGAAACCAATAAAAACTTTAAAAGAACCGAGGTCAAAACTATCTGGATCATGATTGATAGAGGTGACTATTTTAATCCGTTTGTGGGTAAAATATGGTAATTCTCCTTATACCTTATCGATAACATGTCAAATGGGTAGAAATTGGAGAATGAGCCAAAATGGAAATGGATTGGATCGGGTGACTAGTCAAACGGATTGAATGTCACTCAAAGTGTATTCAAAATGCATAGAACCTCATTTATCATCTTATTTAAAAAATCAGATTCTCATTTGTAGAAATATAGTTTCCAATTATATTTAAACATTAGCGTTAGTGGGCCAACCATCCATTTTAAATGCACTAAAAGTACCCATTTGATCCATTACCTAACCTGGCGTTGTTTACTTCTTGGGGTACTCAAGGTTAATAAATCATGACCATAGGTTCTTTCGTTCCCATCTTCAATTCAGCGTGGTAACATGAACTAACACCATATTGTATTTAATATCACATAATTTGCTTATATTGTATTTAATATCACATAATATGCTTATATCTATGTATATAATTTTTTTGAACTAGAATTTCACCTTGTTTTGGACTGTAAATGATTTCTGATAATCCCATATTGTATACCTACCCCTGTGTTGTTTTCTTGAATATTTAGATCTATAATGTTTACATTATCTGATTGTTTCAATTGAATTTTGCAGTCTTTGCAAAGTGTTGTCTTCAAGGAGGTACACATTTATCCTATAACTTCATTTAATTATTACTTAATATTATGGTCTACTACCAGAATTCATTTGTTCTTTTATGCTATGAGACATCTTTGTCTTCTTGAATTTTTTTTATTTTAGATATGGTCTTCTTGTATTCTAATATACTTCTCTTTTACAGGCTGGCTCAGTTGATCCTGTGACTAGGACAATCAGCATATCACTGCAGTTTTTTGACATAGGCATCGATGCAGCATTGTTGTCTCAGGTTCTCTTTACTGCTTATTTCTTAATTTCTATAACCATATAAAATGATGTGGAACCTAGTTTCTGGTAAATAGGTTTCATCTTGTGTTGTTATCTAGTAAAAGAAGTGTTTATTCATGATTCAGAATGCAATTGTTTAGATCTAGCGTGTCCTATAATATCATCGTTTTACTCTTTCTGTTTGACAGTATATCTCTCTCTTATTCATTGGAATGCTGGTTGTGATATCCGTTCGTGGGTTCTTGAATAATCTGATGAAGGTAATCCTAATTTCTCAGTCTTCCATTGAACTATGAAAAGTCTGCAAAATGGGTGGGTTAGTAATGGGTACTTTTTACATAGTTGGGTTGACTGGAAACTTTTTTTTTTTCCTAACCTTTATACTTTTTTCCAGGCAAGCTAGTTTCTTGGATAGATTTATCTAGGAGGTTTTATCTTTTATGAATAGAAAGTATACTTCAGGCAACTTTCAAGTTTGAAGCTTTCCTTTTTAGCTAGCTTATTCTTTATTTACCCATTTGACCTGTTAGTAATAAAACTTAGCTGAGTTGACCCGTTTGTAAGTATGCGGTTGAAGTGACCTCCTCTAGCATGATCTTTGAGTTCGTGTTATTGAATGGGCTCTTTTTAATTGATTGGCAAGACTAGTCAAGTTACTACTATTAATTGGGCGTGTTGGGTAGTGGGTCAAAGTGGGTCAACTTGATATGGGTTGAGTTGGGTTAGGTTGACCAGAAAAGTTTTGCCCACTTTTATACTTATTTTTATGATTTATTAGGGTACAAAAGGGATTGCAGAACTTATATTATTTCAATGACAATGTAAAGAATAAGATATAAGGGATTTTATTTAATTAAAAAAAAATACACTTTGGATGATCTTCGAGCTGCTTCCTTTTAAGTTAACTTTATTCTTTTGGATTTTACACATTTGACATGTTAAAGATTAAGCATACCTTAATTGAACCATTCATAAATAATGGGCTGAATTGGTAGTAATACTAAGCAAGTTACTATTGCAATTCTAGAGTTTAATAAATATAATGGTTAATTATATCAAAATGTAACTTCCCTTGTTTTTTCACTGTATATTAGTGTTGGGTTTGTGAAGGCTTTGGGCTTGGGCCCATGTTTAGTTTTCTTGTCTATTAAGTTGTTAACCCTAATTAGTCTCTATATATATCCATGTCATGTATTTGTAATCTTTGTACTGAGCAAATAAAGAAAATCCTAGTTGCAGCCCGTGGACGTAGGTCAGACCGACCGAACCACGTTAAATCCTTGTGGCGTTTATTTTCTGTCTGCGTGATATTCGTTTGTGCTCGTGTGTTGGTTCCGCTGCGCTGCTTGATTTCTAACAAGTGGTATCAGAGCTTAGGCTCGTTGAACACACGATTAGTTGCACCGATAAACAATTTGCAGAAGGAGGTTTTGCGTCGAAGTCGTGCCGTCATAAAGTTTTTTGTTGTCGCTGTTGCTTGGAAAGAGTTTATCTTTTAATTGGAGTTCATGTGAGGAGCAGACAATTTCAATGGGAGTTGTCTAGTTCTTTGGGCCTTTAATAAAAGATTTGGGCCTACGGATCTCTTGGTGATTTTTTTTATTGAACAACGCAAGCAGGACGCACTAAGCCAAAAAAAATAAAGAAGGAAACCGTGAGCCACCGCCGCTTGCGACCATTATTTTCAACCACCAATCAAGAGAAAACAGGTTTATTTGTTTCATGTTTTTTTGTGATTAGGGTTGCGATTTGGTGGTTGTTACGGGTTTGGGTGTTCAAGTTTCGGGTTTGCTTTTGATCTTAGATTTGTGCTTAGGTGTTTGAGACGGGAGTACCAATTCAAGACTAGGTTATGGTTTTGGTTATCAAAGTTTTGGTTTTTGACCGGTTATTATCAACTGTTTGGGGAACCGTGTTTTTTGTGAAAGAAAAGTACGTTCGGGTTCAGATTTGTCTACAAGGTTTATTGTAGGAGCAAATTGGTTAATTAACAGTGTTAAGTAGAACAGCCGTCAAGTTCAGGCCCGTGCCATTGCTGTGTCTGTTCACTGTTTCGATTGCTATTTGAGATGGCTGAAGACGGGAAGGTTGTGATCGAGAAGTTTAACGGTTCTGCTTTCAGTTGGTGGAAAATGCAAGTAGAAGCATTGTTATGTCAAAAGGATTTGGAAATGGTACTAGAAGAAAAATCTGAGGAAATAAAACAAGCTGATTGGGAATCAAAGGACAAAAAGGCTCGTGCGGTTATTACATTGGCTTTGACGAAAAATGTTGCTTTTAACGTCATTAAGAAAACCACGGCTCGTGTATGATGACTGCTTTGTCAAATATGTATGAGAAACCGTCTGTGACGAATAAGGTGTTCTTGATTCGGGAGCTGGTGAACACAAGGATGAAAGAAGGAAGCTTGTCACTCACATTAACAATCTAAATTCAATCTTAACAAGACACGTGTCTGTTGGAATTAAGTTTGATGATGAAGTTCAGGCTCTACTGTTGTCGTCTCTGCCTGATAGTTGGTCTGGAACTGTGACTGCAATTTCAAGTTCTGTGGGGACTAAGGGTTTCACTCTAAATGGTATTCGTGATCTAATTATGGGTGAAGAAGTCAGAAGAAAGAACTCGGGTGAATCATCTAATAGTGAACTACTCAATGTTGGCAGGGGTCGGGGTAATAACAGGAACAATGGGAGTCGGGGAAGGACTTCATCTAAACCTAGGAAGAATGTGAAGTGCTGGAGCTGCAATAAGGTGGGACATGTTAAGAGTCAGTGTCCAAATAAGAAGGAATTAAACACTGCTGCTGGGGATGTTTCTGATGATGATGATGCATTGATACTCAGTGTGGAAAACAGTGTGGACTCTTGGGTCATGGATTCAGGAGCTTCGTTTCACGCCATGGACAACGGGGAAACGATGGTGAATCTAAAACATGGTGATTTTGGAAAGGTACGATTAGCCAATGACGAGATACTTGAGGTAACGGGCATGGGTGATATTGATCTGGTTACTTCACTGGGTACTACATGGAACCTAAAGAATGTCAGGGTTTTTTTGGGCTGAAGAAGAAATTGATTTCAGTTGGTTGGCTGAATGAACAAGGACTGGAAGTGAGGTTTGGTAGTGGTAAATGGAGGGTGATCAATGGTAATCTAGTTATTGCTCGTGGTATGAAGCGTGGGTCATTGTATATGGTTGAGGTACCTGCTGAGGGATGTATGACCATCCCGGTTAAGCACGACAAAATCCGGTTTGCTAAAACTGGTGCTAAGAGAGTTCATTTTGCAAACGTGAAGTCTGGAGCAGGGATGTTAGGTGAACAAGTTCGAAAGTCTAAACCATTCAAGGGATTCGGTGACAGTGGGAGCGCGGGACGTGTTCCGGGTACAGTTACAAAGAACCGTTGGGTTTTAAAGACTACGACTGAAAAATTCTCTCCTGGTGATTGTTTGCTGAATTTGTAGAGTGATGGAGATCCTCGGTGTATCTTTGAATCCGGTGAAATGTCTAAATCGGTTAAGATAGAGGATGAGTCGTTGGCGGGACTAGCCACGATTGAGTTGGAGCTCGGGGGAGCTTCAACTGGCCCTTCCAGTACTTGATGATGAGGGGCTGCTGCAACTAGGAGATGTGATGGAGTCTTAGCTTGTTCTTTGGGAATTGGAGGCTTGGAAGACTTGTTTAAAGTTTACTGAAGTTACTAGACGACTGGGTTGCTTTGTACTTGAATGGCGGGCTAGAATTTATCGCAAAGCCTTCAAGTGGGAGATTGTTGGGTTTGTGAAGGCTTTGGGCCTGGGCCCATGTTTAGTTTTCTTGTCTATTAAATTGTTAACCCTAATTAGTCTCTATATATATCCATGTCATGTATTTGTAACCTTTGTACTGAGCAAATAAAGAAAATCCTAGTTGCAGCCCGTGGACATAGGTCACACCGACCGAACCACGTTAAATCCTTGTGTCGTTTATTTTCTGTCTGCGTGATATTCATTTGTGCTCGTGTGTTGGTTCCGCTGCGCCGCTTGATTCCTAACAGTTAGACGAAAATTAGTTTTTTTTCCTATTGTAAATACTTTTGATTTTGGCCATTGTATGTAACATACTTTTGATTTTGACCATTGTATGTAACATACTTTTGATTTTGGCCATTGTATGTAACATACTTTTGATTTTTACCATTGTATGTAACCATCTTATAGCATGTGATGGTTTTGATGAGATGGTTGTGTCATGCCACTGTTTTACCTGCTATAGGAGGTTACATGTGATGGTAAAAAAAACTGGGAGCATGTTACATACGATAGGTGAAAACATTTCTTTTATTACATGCATTGACAAAAATGTGAAAATTACATTTGGTATAATAAACCCTAGATCGTGACTCCTGAGTTATCCTCATGTCAGCAGGCATTGTAACAAATCACTTCATTTTTTTGTATGCAGTTCTTCTTTGCGGTTTCTCGAGTAGGAAGTGGGTCCTCCAGCAATGTTGTTTTGTTTCTATCTGAAATCATGGGGATGTACTTTTTATCTTCTATTCTTCTGATTAGAAAAAGCTTGGCAAATGAATACAGGTATGCACATGATTTGTTATTCAGTTATTCCTTGTTTCATATGGATGTTGATTGAAATAGATTGAGCTTAATTATATATCCCGTCTCACCTGATTATTATAAGTACTCATAAATTCTTCCCATGCCATTTCCCTTCTATTATTTCTTGCCCATACCTGATTGATGGTATTATTGAACTAAAATAGAGGTGGCAAAATTGGACGGGTCAAGTGGGTTGGTAATGGATTAACAAGTCAAATTGGTTACCTATTTAATACAAACTCAAATTGGTCAGGTTGGGCGAAGCCATTGGTGTCTTTTGTCCATTTTGTTATATACTGCAAAAGTTAAAATCTGGGTTTCTTGATACAGCAATTTGGGAGATTAAATCATTTGACAACACTTTGAGTGATTTTGACCCACTTGACCCTCATGATCTATTTGACAAACAATTTTGTTAAATTAATAATCATAATATTTTCAATGCAGTGAATGCGGAGGTTTTAAGCATTTGATAACACTTTGGGCAATTTTCAACCCATTTTTTAAAGCTAATTTTGAAATATGTTCGTCTGATCTATTGAAAGAAAAAACAAACCCAAATAGACCTTTTAAAGTAAATATATCAAAACTGTCACGTTTATAAACATCAAACAATATTTTTTTTGTGGCATTTTTTGCAGAGTAATTATTACAGATGTATTGGGTGGTGACATTCAGTTTGATTTCTACCATCGATGGTTTGATGCTATTTTTGTGGCTAGTGCTTTCTTGTCTCTGCTTTTGCTGTCTGCACATTACACATCTCGTCGGGCTGAAAAACACCCAATTGATTGATCAAACTTCACTTGTAAGATACAATTTCATTTGTAGTTTATATTACAATAGTGATGTCATTTTATGCTTTTGCACCATCTTAAGAAGTTCACAAAATATAGATATGGTTTAGTCTTAGTTTTGTACCGCAATTAAAGGTTATAATGTGATTGAATGATTTTAGTATATTATTATTATTCTTAAAAGGCAAAAGCATTTCTCCTCGTTCACCATCCCCCAAATTCAGCCTCTATGTTTTTGTAGATCTATATCTTAGTTATCAAGCTTTAATTTGTCAACTATCATGGCCTCTTGAGCATGAACATTAGATTCCAATAAGGAACCTTCTCTGGCCTTTTATTTTTATGGGAGAATTTCATATATATCCCTGCAAACTTATAAAATATCATATATATTTAACCAAAACTTAAAATATCATATATGTCTTTAGATAAAATAATTTTTAGTTTATGACAATTTTACCCCTATCAAATATTTTTATTATATATTAATATCTTTTAAGAAAGTTTATGATTTTTGTTTCTAAAATGCTAATCCAACTGATTTGTTTCTCCTATTCGCTTCATTCGTACCACTTGAATTCTCTGAAAATCATTGTGAAATCGCTCCTTTTGAATCATAAAGAATAAGTTTGAATCGGTTGTTTGACATTTATGTTTCTTGAATTTCATTGTATCCATTGGATGCCACCTTTAATTGAAGTTGATTTGCCTGCTAATTTATGTTCAGTCGTTGCTATTATATTCCAAGTGGATAAATTTTCATCCACGTTTTCCTAATTAAAATACTTTTTGCTTATTACACCAGTTGGACTATATTCTAATTTGTATTAACCAAACCTTTTTTTCTTCCTTTCATAATCTTAGCATATGAAATTCTAATTCTTAGCATTCTTATTATTTCTCACATCTTATTTCTGAGCATTGAATATGATGTTTTTGTTTTAGGAATTCTATAATAATCACTTGAAATTTGATCTTTGTTGCTTGAATTCCTAGGTTTGAATTGTTTCATTCATTTCTAACGGGACGCTAACTCAAGTTGCCAAACTATTGTTTATGAATCGAATTCATACATGATGAATTTGAAATCACAAAACTACCTGATTGTTTGTTCTTCGAGCAAGAATGTTTTGTTTTATTGAACTGGGTCAATCTCGTTTTTCTAGAAATATCTCTGATGATGGATATGAAATCTTGATAATTTGATAGAACAATTATTGATAAGTAAATTTTGGTGTTAAAAGTGGGTGGATATCAAATTTAATGTTTTGAAATAAACAAGGGTAGAATGGTCATATTTTAAAATGTGTTTAATGAAATGGACAAATATGATATTTTAGTTAGTTTGTAAGGACATATATGATATTTTAATTTTTGATTGGGTATATATGATATTTCATAAGTTTGTAGGGATATAAATTTTTCATATTTTTATCTAGGGTTAATTCAACTACAATGCAAAAAATGTTAACCTTTTTTCATTTTGTATACTTTTTACTTTTACGTGTGGCTTACATTTTATGCAGTTGTACCACATAATGTATCGATGTTGCATGCAATAGCACAAAAGTTTTAAGTATGTTTCAGATTCACGTTACCTAGAAAGTTCATCAACCTCAGGGAATATTGCTCTCCTCCTTGTGCAGTTTTAATGAACATTTATGATGGGAGAGTTTGGTTAGACAAAGGCCTATGATGTGGATTTAGATTTGATGACCAACTCCGGTCATGGAAGGATTACAAGTCTAGTATTAAGAGTCGGGGGAGTTTTGTATTGCGAACCTTAGAGACTTATCTGTAATCCGTCTATAAAGGGGTAGTTCTTGGATAGGAACGTGATCAGAAGCCATGTTACTTTTTAGGCATGGCGCATCACGTTACCCGCTAGTTGCTATAGTGTGTCCTTGTTGACATGACTTTAGCAATACACCATGTGATGAATATAATTATGTTATGCGACTTAGTTTCCTTTGTATCCATAATGACATTTATAGGATGAGTGTGTTAAGGATATTAAAGGAAATGTCTTTTCTAGATTTGAACATGTTCTCATGTCCTCTTAAGATTTGAACTTGTACGTCATGTGGACCTTTTAGGACTATGTCCAGTCTAGATCTGGTGAAAGATACTTTGTTATTAGATACTTTATAACATTTAATGATGACTTCATTGAGAAGTCGTGTATGAGTTTGACGAACATCTAAAGGATGTGGAATCGTTTCACAACTAACTCTATCGGAAACAATATAACACAATGGTGTTTTTGAAAGGTAGAATCAAGCACCATTAGATATGGTTTGATTTATGATTAATTAAACTAAATTGCGAAACTTCTTTTGGAATTATGCTCTTTAAACTGCTCTTTGAATTTTTCATTTAGTTCTAACCAAGAAGGTGGATAAAACATCGTATGAGATATGGCATGGAAGGAGTCCCCATTTATCCTACTTAAGGTTCCGGGGTCGTGAAGCCAACGTTAAATGTGAGTCGTACAAGTTTCATAGCTCGTGGAGTAATTTTCTTACAGAAAGAATTCGTCACGAATGGCCAACTAAAAATGTAGTAGATCTAGAAGTCAAAGAACCGAAAGTAACCCCACCTAAGGTTAAAACCATCGATCAAAAAGGAGTTATTGAAGGTGAACCAGAGAACATTTAAGAATTGAGAGTGACACTAAGCGACAATTTGTCAAGAACCTGAGATATATGGTATTCCTATGCATCATAATGTCTACTAGTGGATCAATTTGAACCCACTTACTACAAGACTGTTGTTTTAGATTCATAATCTGACAAATGGCTAGAAGCAATGGGCGAGGAAACATTCTCGTCGGTAGCTATGCTTAAATCAGATTTTTTATTGTCATGTTAATGTATTATATGATCGGGAGATATAGCAAATGAATGTCAAAATGGCTTTTGTGAATAGGCTTCTTACAGAAGAAACAGCAATGGACAAAACAATACGAATTGTAGTGGCTTTGATAATGGGGATAAATGTATCATGATAATCTACAGTTGGTTGCTCACAAAAGCCTCGAGCAACCAAACGCGCCTTGTAATGCGTGACAACACCTGTTTGATCTTGTTTTATTTTATACACCCATTTGCAGCCCACAATATTAATATTAGGAGTACTCGGTACTAAAGACCATGTGTTATTTCTAACCAGAGCTGAATATTCATCGGCCATAGCTTTTCGCCAATGAGGATCTTCGTTTGCAACAGCGAATGAAAAGGGTTTGGTGGCTGAAGTGTTTGTCTGATGAGCTGAGAGAGTGTATCGGTCAGGTTTTTTTGGGTTTGGTCGTAGATTTGGTGGGCATGTGCTAGGATGCGGTGGTGGTGGAGGTGTAGGAATGGATGAAGAAGGCGAATTGTGTGCTGAAGGTGCTGTGGAGGCTGGTGAGGATGTTGGAAACTAAGGAGAAGAAAGATGATTCAGGTTTGAGTTGTGATGAGTGGGAAGGAGATGTGTGATCTGGTGAGGGAGTGTTATGAGTCGAAGACATTGAATTTGGGACGGGATAGGAGTAGTAAGAGGTGTAGGTTTGGGATTAGGTTGGGATAAGATGGGTGGTGGCTGGAACGGGAAAACATGTTCATGAAATCGAACATGACGAGCGACATAGAGACGATCTGTTTTGGGATCAAAACACATGTGGCCATGATGTAAGGTGTTGTAGCCGAGGAACACACACGGGATGGAGCGAAGTTCCAGTTTATGAGAGTTGTATGCTCGAAGATGCGGGTAGCACCGACACCCGAATACCCGAAGAGAGGAGTAATCTGGTTTACTGTTAAAGAGATGTTCAAAGGAGACATATGTGAGTTGAAACGAGAAGGCATCCGATTAATTAGATAGACTGTTGTGCCAAAGGCAAAGTCCCAAAGTTTGTGTGGAACGTGAGATTGGGCAAGTAAAGTGAGTCATGTTTCAACAACATGACGGTGATGCCACTCAACGACACCATTTTGCTCGCTTGTGTGTGTACAAGGGAGTCTATGTATGATGCCACATTCCAAAAGGAAGGGATATAATTTGCGAAACTCGCCTCCCCAATCTGTCTAAACCGATATAAGTGTTGTTTCAAATTTGCGTTCAACCGTTGTAATGAATTATTTAAAGGTAGCAAACACATCATATTTAAGTTTTAATGGGAAAGACCACATGAATTTGGAATAATAATCCGCACATAATAGAAAATAATTGTTACCATCATAGGAAGCAACTGATGCAGGTCCCCATACATCACAAATAACTAAATCCAAAACATGTGAATTGTGATAATAAGATGAAGGTAAAGATAGTTTGGAAGATTTTCCCATACAGGAAGAGTCGCAAACATAACTAGAAGGTTTATTAGAAACAGGTAAACAATATTTGTAAAAAATAGAATTTAAAAGTTGAAAATGGGAGTGTCCAAGTCGTTGATGCCAAGTCTTAGAGGAAGCACGAGCAGAGTAGAAAGCAACTTTGGGAACATCTTGAATCCGTGGAAGACAAAATGTATAGAGACCATCATTGCTGGGACTCGTGAGGAGGGTAGTGTGTGTAAACTTGTCCTTCATGAAAAAAAAAGAAATCAGTGTGAAATTCAAAGAACACATTATTATCACGACAGAATTGTTGTACAGAAAGGAGATTTTGTTTAGTTCGTGGAACATCAAGAATATTTTGAGTGTGAAGGTTTATTTGGGGAATAATAACGAGTTGAACCAATATGAAGAATAGGAAGAGGCATACCATCACCAACATGAAGGTTATTCCCACCTAGATATGGCTCAGAGTAGTCAAAACTAGAAAGGTCAGAAGCAACATGGTTAGTAACACCTATGTCCGGACGGTAAGATGAGGAGGCCTGAGAGTGAACATCTTAGAAGTTTGCTCATGGTGACCGTCCCCGAGTCGTAACAGAATCCCTGTTTGGATAGTGAGAAGGGATGTGACCGATGCCATGCCGATTACAAGTCCCATAAACCATAGTTTCTGTAGAAGCCCATGGAAAGGGGTTACGGTTCTGGTTTTGGTTGTAGGATGGGCTTCGGTTCTGGTTGTAGGAGCCTCGACCACGTCTATTGTTGTGACTTCGACCACTGTTTTGACCCCGGTTGTGACCAGGTTGATTGGTGTAATATGCTTGGGCTGATGAGGGAACAGGTGGTACTAGATTAGGCTGAAGACTAAGTTGGTTGACAAGTTGCTGGAGGGCCTGAAGAGTGGGGTTGGGGCTGGGATCGAGAAGGCCAAGGGCATGTGAGGTTGGGTTGGTGATGGCTGAGAAGGCCCGAGTAGGGGGTACGGTGTTGGGTAACTAAGTTACCTTTGAGACCATGGTATTCATCTCTTAGGATAGTAATAACTAACATAACAAGGTCTTTATCTTTGACAGGTTCACCAAAATTGGCCAGGGCATGAGCATACTCTTGTGCTCGTTCAAGATAAGATGACGGTGATTCATCACTTTTCATTGCAATCTTCAAAAGTTGTTGCTTGAGAGTGAATTCACGTGAGATGGTGTTTGGAGCATATGCTCGTTTAAGGGCTAACCGCAGGTCACGTGATGTGGTGGTGTGTTGAACATGACCAAAGACTGATTCAGATACGGTGGACAGGAGAAGCATTCGGACATGTGCGTCATTGGAGATCCAGGTAGCGTAGTTCGGATTATCTTGTGGCGTGTGTTAGGTATCTAACGCAGCGGAAATAAAACACAAACACACGTACGCACACGAAAGCAATAAGAACACGAGAATTTATAGTGGTTCGGTCAAGATGACCTACGTCCACTCTCTGCAACTAGGTATTTTATTAAACTCAAAGGACTAGATTACAATACAATGACATGCTCTATATATAAAGATAAATTAGGGTTTCAAGAAGCTTCAATGGGCCAGGCCCATAACTCCATCCAAAAGCCCAAACGCCATCACACCTTAACAATCTCCCACTTGAAGGCCTTGCGAATACTCCAGCTAGCCATCTAAAGTACAAAGCAACCCTGTCATCCAGTATTATCAGTAATCTTCAAGTAACAGAAATCCTTCAAGCCTCCAATT
The DNA here is from genome assembly GCA_025506505.1 of Flaveria sonorensis. Taxonomy (NCBI): domain Eukaryota; kingdom Viridiplantae; phylum Streptophyta; class Magnoliopsida; order Asterales; family Asteraceae; genus Flaveria; species Flaveria sonorensis. The sequence goes on from CM046439.1 coordinate 8,180,386, forward strand.
CCAAAGAACAAGCTAAGATTTTAATCCAAGTCCCCTAGTTGCGGAGGGCCCTTTTCATCAATTACTTGAAATGGCCCGTTGAAGCTCCCCCGAGCTCCAACCCAGTCGTGGCAAATTCCACCAATGACCCATCCTCTGTCTCAACTGGTTTACACGATCCACCAGATTCAGAGATACATAGAGAACCACCAACACTTTCCAAATTCAGCAAACAATCACTAGGAGAGAATTTTCCAGTCGTAGTCTTCAAAACCCAACGATTCTTCTTGACTGTACCCGAAACATGCCCCATGCTCCCATCCCACTGTCACAAAATCCTCTGAATGATTTAGACTTTTGACCCCATTCAGCTACAATCTCTGCTCCAGACTTCATGTTTGCAAAATGAACTCTCTTAGCAGCAGATTTCGCGAACCCAACTTTAACTTGCTTAACCGGGTTGATCAGTCCCTCAGCAGGTACCTCCACCATATACAATGACCCATGCTTATCACCACGAGCAATCACTCGGTTCCTATTGATTACCCTCCATTTACCATCACCAAACCTGACTTCCAGTCCTTGTTCATCCAGTTTACTAACGGAAATTAATTTCTTCTTCAAACCTAGAATCACCTTGACATTCTTCAGGTTCCATGTAGTTCCCAATGGAGTCACCAAGTCAATATCACCCATGCCCATTACATCAAGCATTCTGCCATCGGCGAGACGTACCTTCCCAAAATTGCCTGTTTTCAGATTCACCATCATATCACCGCTGTGTACGGCGTGAAACGAAGAACCAGAATCCATGATCCAAGAATCCACACTGTTTTCAGCCTCAAGAATTAACACGTTACCATCATAGACATCCTCAGCAGCAGTGTCCAGACCTTTCTTTGGACATTGACTCTTAACATGTCCATCTTCGTTGCAGTTCCAGCACCTCACATTTTTCCGAGTCCGAGTTGAACTCTTTCCCCGACTCCCACTGCCTCGGCTATTTTCCCTTCCCCTGCCAACATGTAACATCTCAGAAGATGATCCAACATTTTCACTTTTTATACGTGTGTCTTCACCTATCACAATGTCTCGAATCTTTTCAAATGTCATTTCGTTAGCCCCCATAGAATTTGTAACAGCAGTTACAGTCCCAGACCAACTATCAAGCAGTGAAGATAGAAACACTAGAGCTCGAGTCTCTTTATCGAATTTTATTCCCACTGATTCTAATCTGGTAAGAATAGACATCAGATCATTAATGTGAGAGGTGACTGAGCTTCCCTCTTTCATTCTCGTCATGAACAGTTTCCTCATCAAGAACATCTTGTTAGCTGCAGACGGATTTTCATACATATTTGACAGAGCCAACATCATACCACTTGCAGTGGTTTCTTTCATGATGTTAAAGCAACGCTCTTCGTCAAAGATAACATGATAACCGCTCTAGCTTTCTTGTCCTTGGAATTCCAAACTGCTTCTTCAGCTTTCTCCATACTCTCTGGTTTCTTTTCCAGTACCATATCCAAATCCTTTTGACACAATAATGCTTCTATTTGTATTTTCCACCAACCAAAATTAGTGCCATTGAACTTTTCGATCACAGTCTTCCCATCTTCAGTCATAATAGCAAAACAGAGATAAAAACCAAAAGAAATAGGCACACTGAACAATTGATAACCAGTCAACAAAAGAATATACAAACTAGATTCGGTACTTCCAACCAAAACCCTAGGCGGGCGCAGAACCCTAGGCGATGGTGGCGGCGGCGCAGAAATCCTAGGTGGCGGCGGCGTAGAAACCCTAGGCGTACGAAAATCTTTAAGAGCCTGATGCTCTGATACTAGTTGTTAGGTATTTAACGCAGCGGAAATAAAACACAAACACATGTACACACACGAAAGCAATAAGAACACGAGAATTTATAGTGGTTCGGTCAAGATGACCTACGTCCACTCTCTGCATGTATTTTATTAAACTCAAGGGACTAGATTACAATTCAATAACATGTTCTATATATAAAGATAAATTAGGGTTTCAAGAAGCTTCAATGGGTCAGGCCCATAACTCCATCCAAAAGCTCAAAGGCTTTCACACCTTAGCAGCCTGGGTGCAGGTTGGTCCGCCGATGGTGAGGGTGGGGTAATGGTTGTTGACGGACATGGGATGGAACCATCCACATATCCATACAAATTGTTTGTAACCAGAAAGGGTTGCCATAGTTTCATTGGGATAATTTGAATGCTAACTTATTAGAGTTGTGAGTTGTTTTGGCAGCATCAGAAAAGGGTTGAAGCAGGGCCATTAGAATGGCTGGGGAAGGTGGAGACAAAGAAAAGATTGGCTGAGGAAGGTGGCCGCAACTTTAGGGTTTCAGAGGTGACAACTCTAATACCAAATTAGACTTGGGTAATTGTACGTAATTGAGGAATTGTATATTGTGTGTTATGAATGAGATTACAAGAGGTATAAATAGATTACATATTTACATAAATAACTCTCTAATATAGCTAATTATTTATTTGTCTAATAATAGGCTACAGCAAATGTAGTTAATGCATTTGAAAGATACATAAACGTGAAAAGAATAGTGGCATTAATTATTTCTAGAATTATTAGTTCTCCAAAAGAATATTTAGTATTATTAGTATTGTAAAATAATAAAATAAATATTCTAGAACTTGATTATATTATTTGTACTTATAAAGTTTAAACATTAATAATAACTTCTTTTTATAATTAGCAATTGTTTTTATAATGGTAAAAGTTGCTTTCTTAGATTTTTGGATGATTGTGTTAATTATAAATCGTGTTTTGTTTGCATTGTTTTATCATGTATGTAATTCTCGTTTTAGATTCTTATATTTGATTGTTGAGGCTATTTTGTAGGAGTGTTAAAAAAGAACGAAATCCGAAAAACCCGTAATCCGATACGTATCCGTAATAAAAAAAGCCTATCTGAATCCTTATTCGAATATATAGATAATCCGATCGGATCTCATCCGAATCCAAATTCCTTATTAGAATTTCAAGTCGGATTTTAGATATTAAGTTTTTATATTCGGGTTATTCCAATTATTCGGACATTTTATTAAACCGAATAACAAGCTCATTTATGTTTCCAATCCAATACTCATTACCAACGACTTATTCTTTTTTCAATTCAATACTCAAGAGTTTTAAGACATTTCAGCGCTTCGGTCCTAAACAACTAAACGAGATTTCTAAATTAGGGATTCTAATCTTTTGGTACTAAATAATTACCTATTATATTTGAACTTTGAATTGGTAAATAATTACCTATTATATTTGAACTTTGATTGGTGTTCAAGACTTATTTGTAGTTTCAAGTTTTATATATTTTATTGTGATTTTAAACGTAAATGTTAGAATAGGAAAATAGCAAAAATAAAAAGAAACAAAAATAATTTCAAAAATTGTTATTTGGTTGATTAAAATTATTCTATTTAATTCGAATTATTCGGACTTATCAGAAATCTGATCGGAATTAAATTCAAATTATTTCAATTTATGCCTTATTCGAATCAGATCATAAAATTTTCAAATCCGAATAATTCAACCCAAATAAACTGAATAAATTATTATCCGATCCGATGAACACCCATGCTACTTTGAAAAGCGTGTATTGTAATAGAATATGTTGTATTTTATTTATTCTTCTATGTACATCATAATTCAAGACAAGATATGTAACATCACGTCCCTCGTACCACTAATATTGTCAGCTTTGCCCGCAAGTAACTCGTGGATTTGGTTTTGGTTGCCTAGGTGAAAACTTCCCAGGGGTCATCCATCCCCAGATTGCTGCCACCTGAGCACGCGTAACTGTAGAGTTCTCCTTTCATCCACAACCAATACGCCCAAAACGCGTTGGTGGTATTAGAGCCCATGCATTACTTATGAACCCAACATCTCTCCTATCCATGGCTTTACGTAGGGTGTCACAATCACCCCCCTTTGAACTCATTGTCCTCGATAAGGTTTGTCCCACCATCTCGAATTACACAAGATTGGCTCTGATACCATTCTATAACACCCGGTCCCTTATACCACTAATATTTTCCGCTTGTTCACGAGGAGCTCACGGATTTGTTTTGGTTGTCCAGGTAAAGACTTCCCAGGGGGTCACCCATCTCTGGATTGCTTCCATCTGAGCACGCTTAACCAGTGAAGTTCTCCTCTCATCCACAGCCAATACGCCTTGGTAATATTAGAGGCCAGACATTACTTATGAACCAAACATCTCTGTTGTTTACTGCCGATGCTAGATTTACGTAGGGTGTCATAAGATAGACCTGAGATGAAAAAAAAACAGAAAAAGAACCAGAATTCAAAAGATGTTAAAGCAAATGAAAGCATCTAGAAGATCATATTTGTTTGATTTAATTTGTCCCTTATTTGACCTAGTTTGGTTGTTCAAAGTAGCTTTACTCATGGGTGATGATAGAGTATTTTTAGTGAATCGGTGTATACCCACTTACTATAAATCTGCTATATAAATTAAAGAATTTGGTAATTAACTTAAAGCCATAGATAGAAGTTGAGATGCACTTCATTTATGACAACTAAGTCTATAATTTAGTTGATTTTCTTTTTAATGGAAAGATCGTCTGGAGTAAGTGGATTTTCAAAAAGAAAGCTGACATGAATGGTAAAGTGCATACTTTTAACGCACAACTAGTTGTTAAGGGTTTTAATTAAACTCAGTGTTTATTATGAGAAAACCTACTCACCTATAGCTATGACTATATCCATCAAGATACTAATTTTCATTGCTGCTTATTACTGCTTATTATCATTGTGAAGCATTGCAAATCGATGTTAAAACAACTTTCTTTAATGAACATCTAAGTGGAGATGTTTATATGCCATAAGTAGAATGTTTTGTCGATTCTAAGTATTCCGATAAAGAATCCAAGCTCAAGAGATGCATTCATGGATTTAAGCCAACATCAAGGAGCTGGAATATTTGTTTTGATGAAAAGATCAAGGAATATGGATGACTAGTATATCAAATGATTTGATATTCAATCAAGTAAATCAATAAGAAATAGTTGAAATATGAAGAACATAAGAACCAATAAACATGTGTTTCTATTGATTGATCAAGCCACAAGATTTACAATAGCTCCTTCCTTCTATATAGTAGCCCCAAAACACTAACATTTGCACTAAAATCTCAAAAAACACACAAGATAGTGAAATTTTTATTCAAAAGTCTAATTACTAAGATAACTGGCAACTATATGTCTATATGTAGAACACTTAGAGGTGTCACAGGATGAGAAATCATGCAACACTATAAGTGTCGACTATCGCTCAAGTCATCAAAAACATCAAATCTTCGTCTTTCTTTGTGTGTTTGAAATACGACAACCTACTATGATTCTACAAGTTTGTAAGTAGAATAAGTAGCTTACATCATGCAATCAATTTTAGTGAAATTTCTTTTACACTAGGGTTAAATATCATAATATTAACTATAAATCAACATTTGTTTGGATGGAGCTTTAAGCAGCAAACGATGACATAAATGAACACTAACCTAAGAAATTGTGGCAAGCGGTAGTAAAAAGCCCATGAAGATGCAAAAGTATGCGGAAACATTATGTAGATGTGGCAGAAATTGAAGGGTTGCTTTTATATCAAACTTATTCAAGTGGGGTAAAAAAATGGATAGCGTTAAAAAGTGTATCGCCTGTTTTGTATACAATTAATATGAGGGAATTATGTGAGCATTGTTTCTTATTTTTAAGTAAGTGTCTACTCTATATTATGAAGGATGATTGTGAGTGAAAATTTACGAGGGTTGTACCATGATTCTCCATGAGGGTTGGTTGTGAGTGAAAATTTACGAGGGTTGTACCATGATTCTTCATATTTCGGAAAATACGGTACAACCTCCATAATTTTTTTTAATAATTTTGAAAGTTGATGTGAGTGGAGGAGAGAGAAAAAATAATGATAAAGATATAAAAAAATTATTATTTAATTAAAAGAAATGAAAAAAAAGTAATATTTTTAGTATAAATATGGAGATGAGAATGCTCCGAGAGGTTAGAGGTTAATATTGATAATCCTAATTTCCATTCCTGTCATCTAACACTAGACATGTCACTTGCTATATTTATATACTCGAAGGGTGATTACGTATGTCACCTCCTAGAGGCGCTAGAGACATTGAGAAAAGAGCAATTGTATATGAAATTCTTCAAATGTGTAATTTTGACTTGAAAGTTCAATTCTTAATCCATGTGATACATGTAGACATTAGATGTGATCATGATATTGATAGACCCCGCCAAGATTGAAAGAGCCATGCAACGGAATCACCTAAAGACGTCTTTGGAGGCTTAGAGTTTTCTAGGATTAGCAATATATTACTATAGTTTATTTAGGACTTCTCAATGATGATTGTTATTGACAAAGTTAACCAGAAATGAGGTCAAGTTTGATTGGTTCCAACTTAAAATCATGCATTTTAGAGTAATCACAACCCGTTCCATAAATTGATTTGAGTGTATTCCCTATATTATATGATATGATTATAAATGGTTGTGAGTGAAAGATTGAAAAAATTTACTGTTCAATTTGTATTTTAAAAAAAAAAACTGTTCAAACCCCTATAATTTCTTTGATATATTTTAAATGATTATAAGTAAAGGAGAGAGAAAAAGTAATGATAGAGGTATAAAAATATTATCTTATTAAAAAAGAGAGAAAAATAGTGATTTTTAATATAATTATACGGATAAAGATAGGAAATGAACTGTAAATACACTAAAAGTTTGAGGAAAAGATAAACCAAAGCTCCAAATTTTGAACTAACTTAATGGTGTATTCAAACACCTCACATCAGGTTGGGGGAATGTATACTTATGCAACAAGGTAAGGTGATAACTTATGATTCATGCCAACTAAAACCTCGCGAAACCAATTACTCAACACATGATTTGAAACTGGATGTTGTGGTTTTCGCATTAGATATACGGGAACATTATCTTATGGAGTCAATTGCTCCATTTACATGACTTCTAACAATATGATCTATATACGAGATAAGGCCACAGTTGGAGCCGATTAAAGACTGATTATGCACTAAGCCAAATGGGAGAGGCAGACTCAGGTGGGGTCTTATAAGCTTAAACATAAAACTAGTGATGACATATTTGCAAAGCTAATGTGGTATCTGGCGCACTAAGCGGACATGTTTGAAGGAGACTTGGGGCAAAAGAACTAAAGGAAATTTCATATATTTGAATGGTAACTGATGCTAACACATTTGCAAAGCTGACTTTGAGTATTTTATAAAAAGATTAAACATAAAACTCACCAACCGGCTCATAATTGAATTGTTTTAGCATGTTTCTAGGAAAATTATGTTGCTTCCAGATAGCAGGATAAAAAATAAATAAATAAGAGAGAGAGAGAGAGAGAGAGAGAGATTAAATAGATAGCATTGGTTGAGCTATTGCTCAATGATGAAGTTTCAAAAAGAAAGAACATTAAATAGATCTTATCATAAATGATCGGTTAACTCCAACCCAAATGCTCAAAATTGATACTCAAGAGGTGTTTATTCTACCATACACAATGAACCCCTGTCATTTATGCCCACAACTGTTGGTTTGCAGTGTGATACTAAAACCGTTTCTCTACGCATTTTAAGTAAATTCGGGGTTGCTTATCTAAATTCAATAAACCATTCAAATAAGCAATCCCAAATACCCACATTTGGGGAAAAAAAAAAGAAAAGAAAAGAAAAAAACTTGACTTGATATTTAGGATTGAAGTATTTACCTTGGATTGAAGTACTTACCCTGGACATGTATGTTGCCTAAAACACAGCCTCCCAAACAAGTTCAATTTTTCTTTTTTCAACTGAAACCTATAGAAAATGAACAAAAGGACTAATTTGATGAGTAACACAGCACAAAACTATAAAATACCTTCCAAAAGGGCTGGCATGAAACCATTATTCACAAACCCATGTATTATATATCTATATATCATCACTGCTTGTCTACCATATCTCTAAAAAGTAACATAGGACCTGATTGCCACTTACCACCCTTTCCCCTGTCATCCTCGCCATCCTTATCCGGAGGCGAAAACGCAAGAGAAAGTGATAAAGATGATGCCACATCATCATCCACGTCCTTTTTTGTTGTTACTACATTATCTGTTTCTCCAACTTCACATGATATATCTTCGTTTAAATCCAAAGCAAACACAGGTTTTTGTTGCGTCTTTCCCGTCTCTACTGGGAAGAAGTGCCTTTCACCATTACTATTTCCTGCACCATATACATCACTCTTTTGCTTTTTGCTCAAGTTTCCCTCCTGTTCCACTATTTGACCACTTCCAACGCACGACGTGTTTGTTTGACTTGTACCATTATCGTCATCATCTTCTGAAAGGTCAATAAATGGACGCTTTATGGGCTTGTTTTGTATATCGCTTTCTGAGATTATCTCTTTGCTACTAACAGTAACAACATTAATACTATCCACTGATCTCGATACGCTATCAATTGCCTTTTCATGTGACGAATCTTGCGAATTTGAGTCGACCTTTGACTCCATGTCAACATGTTTATCCTGTAGAGTAATAAAACAATTTACTTAAATGGGTTAAATCTTAGAATAGGAGTCATCTCAAAAACTACTAAAAATGTTTATTCTGTTACCAATAAACATATAAACCTATAATGCCAAAAACAAGGGTGACTAATCATTAACTACCCATATTAACAGCAGAAAACCATTTATAGCATTAACAACAGAAGATTGTGTTCCCTAAATCTTCTTCGCCTAGAAGATGAATTGAGGGGACACTCAGATGCCTCCAATTTTATTATTTTTTTTTATTTTTTGCTTGGGCTTGTTTGTTTTGTGGGGTGGGGGGGGGGGGGGGGGGATGAACATGCAAAACGAGTTGGATATAATTTTAGCATAGTTCAGATTACCCTGAAAAACATTTTTATAAAGATTTGATTTTTCATAGAAAAAGATCAGTGTCAAATATGATTAGGAAATTGTATGCATTAAAATACACTCCAGGCTACTTTCAACCCCTTTTATTTTGAGCTATTTTTTACTTTATCAATATACAAACCAATGCTGGCTTCATTGTATTTCAACCCGTTTCCTTTTAAAATATTTTTTTGACTTACCCATTTGACCAATCAGAGGTAGTATTTTAACTCAATGCTAGCTTTAGTGAATTCAAACTAGAAAAACATTATCCACATGTTAAAAATAATTACCTTTTCAACAGATCCAACCGAACCCGCGTTATCCGCCAATGATGTTTTATCAATTGAGATGGATGAAACGAATTGAGGAACACAAGTTTTTTCTGAATTTTTTGGAATTCGATGCAACGAATTCTTTTTCTTCCCTCTGAACACACCCCAAAGGAAGAACATCATGTTCCAACCTATAGATTAAGAATAAGAAATGTGAGGGTGCGAGCGCAAACACATATATGTGCACATGTATAAGTATTTATCATAGACAAGGGTGTCTTCTTACGGTTGGATTTCTCAGGAAGCTGATTGGATGAGAATATCAAAAGTTCAGTCCCGTTAAAACTTCCAATAAGAGCTAAATCACCCCTGATCATATCATCCAATAAAACTTGGTAGCTTTTCTCATAGCTGTGAAATAACACAGATGAAAACCATTAGGCACAGTTTTAAAATGATAAGTAGAGGTGGCCAAATGGGCAGGTCTACAGTCAAATGGGTAAAAATTGTAGGTCAAAAGTCAAAACTGGTCCCAGAACACTTTTTGCGAATCTTTTTATAATAATGTCAATATGTCATATATGATTTAAAGAAATTACTCCCCATGTCCCAAAATAATTTTCCATATTACTATCTTAGTTCAACCCTACTGTCCGCCTTTTAAAAATGAATAGTTGCTTTTTTCGAATTTTCACATGTTACCCTTATTTACCTGTCATAATATTGCGATTCAGTGATATCTTAAATGCATTAAAGGTAAGATTGGCATTCTCTATGCTAAAAGTTGGGACGGAAGAAACATTAAATTCAATAAAATAAAATAGTTTGGGAGAATTTATGCATTTAACATAAACTTTGGATAAACGCACTTCCAATTAAACTAACTTTTTTACCCGTTAAAGACGAAACATAATCTGCATCAATCCCTTCACGACTACATAGAAAAATGAGATATAATAATATTAGGAAAAAATTATTACCTCTCAATATCTTTAGCAAAAAAATAGATTGCAATATTGTCCTCTTTTACACCATTATTTTCAAATTGTGTGGGCCAGGCACTAGCACGAGATACCCCATTTAAAATAATCTTATGAGGGAATTTGTTCACAGCTTCAAAGACTCTAGGTGATGCACAGGTTGACAAATGAGCTTGTAAACCGTCCCAAAATTCAGCAGTTTTACCACTTCTATTAATCTCAAAACTTCCTCTGCATGTATAAAACAAAGCGTAAGCACAAAAAATAAATAAATAAATAAATTAAGAATCCAAAACAAAAAATAATAGAGGTTAAGAAACCATACTGCCAGATACATTCAACATCGGGAATAGATGTGTTCTTTGAAAGAGAAGGCAACACCGCATCATCATGGCTGGATAGTCCAGCTGTCAAATGCTTTCCTTCAGCAGGGAGGATCATGGGTTGCTTATTACCGTTACCATTTGACTGTTTAAAATGGTTAACATTAGAACTCCGTGAAACTTTTCCATGCCAATCAGTTAATGACACATCAGCAGAATTCAAACTCCCTGCATTTCTTAAATGTGGTACACGGTCAACAACGGCTGCTTCGTTGATCATAGTTGGGACAGACGACTCATCAGGTTGATCAGAAGCTTTATTTTTCCTATAAATTCCAGGCTTTTTAAGCAATGCTGCTTCAATTGCATCCTTTAACTTGTTATCTCTGTTTTTCACATCTTTTAAAGTTTTCATAGCCGATACATTATTACCAAGTGATCCTTGCACAGCATGACCAGTTTGTTTATGGTTCTGGCAAGAAACACCAGGTGAGCCAGGGTTTAAGACCGTTGTATTTTCCTTGATTCCATCAGCATGATTCACTGATTCTTTAGATATTGCTACTTTTGATGAATTGTCAACAGACTTTTGTTCAACAGAATTGCTAATTCCACTAGATGATGCAGTTGCAACCCTAGTTGGGGAAGAGGGCAACTGCTCGTTAATTTGACCTAAAACGGAAGAACAAGAAAATACATAAAACGACAGCAAAGGAAAACTTGTGCAAACTACAAGTGCCATAACATAAATATTTGGCCTCTTTTGGCCCAGAAGTTTTTGGCCTGTTTAGTGCCAGGTCAAGATTCAGTTACATATTATTATCAATTTGTTAAGGATTTAGTTAGTAATTACTAACTAGATAGTTATGTTTCAATGTGCATATTCCATTACTACCTACACAATTTATGTGCACTTTAAATAGGTGGATATTAAATTATAATGATAAGATACAATAACTTTACGATCAAAACATATAACATATAATATGTAAAGATAGTTACTGTATTGTAATTAATCACATTCCACTTTTTTCAACGATACATTATGTTTGCTTGATAATCCAGAAGCCCAAAAAAAGAGCACCAAATGGGGCCAAAAAGGTTACATGTCCGGGGCCTCCGGGCCTATTTGAACAGGTCTTTGGGACTGCTTTCTTCCTCTATTTTATAATTTATACGGTCCTATTGGAAGGAATGAAGAACATACCTTGAGAAACAGGGGCTTCGGCACTTATATTAGCCAAACGGTTGGTTGATTTTGATCCTGAAATTAATTTACTGTCACCCTTTGATGGTTTTACTTCAGAATTGGAACCAGAAGAAACTGAATTAGTTTCACTACGAGGTGACAATAACCTATCAGCTTTAGGAGTCAATGCAGAACTAGAACTTAACTTTACTGAATTAGTCCTTTCAAAACTCCTTTCTTTTTTGTTTTTCGAGCTTTTGAGATCCAGAACATGGGACAATTTTGGAGATAACATTTTAACTTTAGAACCACTTGGACCAAAGACCCAAAGTTTGTAGGCTTAAATGACATAGATTTTGACATTTCTTTGGCTACCGTTGTATCATGAGAAGAGCGTTCCTTTGTCGATTTCTGCCTTTGAAGAACGATTTCATCTACAAGTTTAGTTTTAGACCTTGCATTGGGAAAACTGAATGAACTGGACTTCGAAAAAGCGCCTGAAAATTTTATCAGGAAAAGTTTAGTTTTAGACCTTTCATCTACAGTACCTGAAATTAAATAAAATGATCACATACAAACTTAGACTTAAGGTAACATCTGGTATGATGGAATCAAAGAAGGAATGAACTGGTCATTCCTGGAGGCATTTGGTTGATTTTCAGTCCATTACCAGCAGGTATTTTCACCATTACATCTTAAAACGGAATGTTAAAAATGCAATATATCTTGGTTTAATTCGCATGATTTTAAAAAATATAGATCTTTTTCGAAACATACAAAACTTCGATTAAGTTACTTCTTTGTTTTCCAAAAATAAGTAGAAACTATATATTTTTATTATAATCTTATTTGAGATTGTAATGAGCTTTTATTAGGACTAATTTGTACCATAAGACCTTAAAATACAATAACTGAATAACATATTGTGTAAAGTAAAAAAAAACTTTTAACACTGTCTCTATTTATAATATAATTGTTTATATAAACTCGATCCTTTTCTGCAACGCAAACCAAACAAACCCAAAAAGCAGTTACATGCCTCACTTTTTTCATTACCCTTTCCATTCCATTCATTTTTACCCAATTACACGTAATGGTTTCATACCTCGTAAGGATTGCAACCGTGGGCGTTTAGCAGGAGAACGTGACCCTTCTGAAGACTCATTACCAAAATGAGAATCAGAAGAAAACTGATGGTTAGATTTCCCTTTCCCGCGGTCAACATCTTTGGTTGACTCTGTAATCGTCTCAAGAGCCTGTTTTTTGAAAGACAAAGAAGACACTAATTCTTCAGCACGTCTTTTTCCAGATACTTTCCCAACTGCTACATCAGAAGCTTGAACTTTTACAGGTAAATTTTCTGGGCTATTATTTTGTCGGTTTGTGTTTTTACGTTCTTCTAACTTGCATTCCTCACATAGCCAGTCACCTTTGGGAACTTGATCTACCATTACTTTCATGCAATAACTGGCAGGATTAAAAAAATAACAATTAATATCTTTTATTAATACAAAAAACACCAATGGTAGTGATAAATATCCTTACGTGTGTTCAGCACCATCAATGCACCTACAACATACAGCAAGTAAATCCTCTCGCCCTGCATCTCCACATATATCACACACTTTAACCTGTGACCATCAAATAAATTAGCAAAAATATAATTGTTTTATACAAACAATGAACAAGTAGGATTGATACTAACATCATGTTCCACAACATCTGATTCATCACTGTCATCTGTATGATGGCTTTGCAAAGATGTTTCTGGTTCAAGTTTTGAATGTTCTTCATGCAGATTTCCGCCATCACTGTTGGGTCCTGCTTCTTTCTTCTGGTATCGAGTATTGCCTACACTAACTTTATTATTTTCAAACTCATCAGAACTAAGTGAAGATTTTTCTGCACGGAGATAGGTACAAGAATCTATTAAGTTCTTTATAAATAAGGTATAATCAAGAAAAGTAACACATGGTGAAACAATTGCTGTACCTTCAATGTTTCTTAATCGATAATCATTATCAGCATCACCAGAGATGTTAGGTCTGTCATTAAACTTGCTTAAACGACTGGCCTTCATATTAACTTTACTTTCAGAATTTTCAGAGAATGTATTATAACTGGAACTTGAACTCTCTAAGTTGCTTGTTTCACTAGTTGTTTGCTGTTTGTGTTCACATGTTTTATTCTTAACAACAGTTCTAACACCATTAAGTTTATCCGAAATATCATCAGCTTTTTCCATTCGAAACATGAAAACAACACACGTCACACGGAGCCGCCTCTTATCTCCTTTATCAACTCAAAAAACACCTAAACATGCATCAAGAACACCAACAATAAAGAATTAGTAATGCCAATATCAACAAGAAATAATAACAATATAACCAGAGAACAAACAGACGAGTTATATTATGCAGGCAACATATTATGCCTCCAAATTAAAACGCATATTGCAGGTTGATCACCAGAAAAATATATATCTACTGACCATTTAGGTACTATATCTATATTGTTCACTAGTTACTACCCCGGTAACTAAGAATTTCAAGCAATGAGCTAGTTATATTCAAATAAACAGATAACAGGGCTTATAATATACATCAGTACCGGCACCTAACGATTCAGAAAATGAGCAATCATCTACAAAACTAAAGTTCAATGAGCAAAAGTGGACCCCTACATGGCTAACACCCACTAGAATCTTTACACACACTGAAAGCTTCATTAGGGAACAAATGCATATGCATTAAATACATTATTACAAGCTTCATTAGGGAACAAGAGTAATTCTGATAACGAGCTTACAAAGCTATAACCAAAGCAATGTAAGCATCATTTCAATTTTCATGCAACAACAATCTAACAACATAAAATCAGTAAAACCACATTCATTCATCTGTTTCTAAATTTAAATCAACTTCATTTGTCAGTCTACCCCACACTCGGAATAAATGAAAAGGTACAGAGTAAAAAGGCGAACAAATCAAAAGAGGATCAATAATAGCCCTAGAAGTGAGTACATATACGCAATTGACATGAAACTAAACAACGAGAAAACCTCGAGAAATCGGATGATCTCAGTGGCATTATAAACAATCGCTACTTGTTGCAATTCACCATCAGCAAACGATCGATCAAACATGAAAGTTTTTGAATAATTCAAGATATCGATTTGTTCGCATAGTTTATGTGTGGAGATTAAAGGGTTTGAAAGTTGAAATCGTAGGAGATTTGTGAAGGGGATAAATCTAGGGCTAGAACTAGGGCACCAAATCACCACTCAAACAATATGGAGAGCTTGTCTTGCTTTCTCAATAATCGATTCCCAAAACCAACAAATTTAAATTTAGATTTGTGGATGGTTAATGTGACTCAAATCTTATTATATTTATTTACACGATTTATTATCATGGAAAAATCTGTCAATATTTAAAGAAGCGTGAAAAGTAAGCAGGACACGTCACGTGTGTTAAAAGGTGAAGGACAATTGCGTTCGTGATGTTTAACATGTCATGAAATTCGAGCGGTGGAGAAACACAAGCTTCCCGCATCGTTATATCGGCTGACGCATTATCATTGGCGAAGCATTAAAGGGGTCTTCATCCCCTATCTTTTTTTCATCAGTAGTGTTAAATTTTGATTTGGTAATATAAATTTTTGACCCGGCAGTGTAAATTTTGTTATATATAACAAGTTCGTCACCCCTTAAAAAATTTTATTTCGCCTCCGCCTCCTATGAAAATGTCCAAGCTCCGCCGCTACGCATCATTATATAGGTTTTAGACTGTGTCATATAACTTGTCTTTAAAACATCATTATAATCGTATGATTCAAAATGCTTCAATAAATTTTATAAAAAAATATAACAATAGTATAACCAAATAATAAAATTGTTTGATTTTATGTTTATTTCTTAAAATACCTTCGTATAAAAAGCAATTGATGTTTAGAAAATGATGTAACGAAAATGGTGTTTTTGTTATAATATCATAATAATTAACACAAGATTAGTGTTATAACCTTAAGAACTTTAAAGAGAATTGCAAGAGCAAGAAGAAGAGAAATGTATAACTTATGAAAGTGTATACAAGAGGTGCATCTTCTCCTCTACATTGAGGTGGTATTTATACTACAAAGATCAATCATTTTGGTAGACAAGTAAAACTATTTAGCATAGTAAACTTATCTACAAGTTTGACAAAGAGTTCATCCACTTGCTATGGTAATAATTCATAATACTCCCCCTTGGATGACACTTTTCAAACTTCAAGAGTTTAAGTACTGCCTCATTAAAAACCTTGCTAAAGAAAAACCCAGTGGGAAAAAACCTTAGCTAAGGAAAAAAGAGTGCAGCTTATAACTCCCCCTCAAATTGTCTTCTGTAGATCATCACATTGTGTGTACGTGCCGCATGCCAATATCATAAACATGTTTTCTGAAAGTTGTTTTTGGAAGTGCCTTTGTGAAAAGATCAGCTGAATTATTGCTAGATTGAACGTATCTCATTTCAACTTGTTTATCTTTAATAAGGTCTTGAGTGTATGAAAAGAATCTTGGTGGTATATGTTTTGTTCTGTCACTTTTGATATACCCTTCTTTCATTTGTGAGACACAAGCTGCATTATCTTCATAGATTGGTGTTGCATTTCTATCTTTCTCCAATCCACAAGAAGTTAATATAAGTTGTGTCATAGATCTTAACCATACACATTCTCTTGAAGCTTCATGTAGTGCAATGACTTCAGCATAATTTGAGGATGTCGCAACGAGTGTTTGTTTCTGAGAGCGCCATGAAATCGCAGTTCCTCCATTCTTAAATATGTATCCCGTTTGAGATTTTGCTTTATGAGGATCAGATAAATAACCTGCATCTGCATAACCAACCAACCCTTCTTTTGAATTATTAGGATAAAACAAGCCTAAATCAATAGTACCTCGAAGATATCGAAAAATATGTTTAATCCCATTCCAGTGTCTTTTAGTAGGGGCTGAACTAAATCTTGCTAACAAATTAACTGCAAAAGAAATGTCAGGTCTCGTACAGTTAGTAAGATACATAAGAGCTCCAATTGCACTGAGATATGGTATCTCTGGACCAAGGACCTCTTCATTATCTTCGCAAGGACGAAATGGATCATTATCAACATTGAGTGATCTAACAACCATCGGTGTGCTTAAAGGATTTGCTTTGTCCATATTGAAACGCTTTAAGAGTTTCTCAGTATAAGTCGACTGATGTACAAGTATTCCATTATGCATATGTTCAATCTGCAAACCAAGACAATATTTGGTTTTTCCAAGGTCTTTCATTTCAAATTCTTTCTTTAAAAGAGCAATTGTTTCATTAATTTCCTTTTGCGTCCCAATTATATTTAGATCATCAACATACACAGCTATGATCACATATCCTGATGTTGTCTTCTTAATGAAGATGCATGGACAAATAAGGTTACTTGTGTATCCTTTACTTGTCAAATAATCACTCAAACGATTATACCACATCCGTCCAGATTGTTTGAGTCCATACAAGGATCTTTGTAATTTGATGGAATACATTTCCTTAGGCTTTGAGTTTAATGATTCGGGGAATTTAAAACCTTCAGGAATTTTCATATAGATGTTACTATCTAGTGATCCATACAAGTAAGCTGTGACAACATCCATAAGACGCATCTCTAAATTTCTAGAGACTGCAAAGCTGATTAAGTATCTAAAGGTTATTGCATCCATAACAGGGGAGTATGTTTCCTCATAATCAATCCCTGGCCTTTGTGAAAAACCTTGAGCTACAAGTCTAGCTTTATACCTTGTAACTTCATTTTTCTCATTTCGTTTTCGTACAAAAACCCATTTGTACCCTACAGGCTTTACGGACATAGGAGTAATAACAATAGGTCCAAACACCTTTCGTTTGTTAAGTGAATCTAATTCAGCTTGCATAGCTCCTTTCCATTTATCCCAATCATGTCTATTTTGACAGTCACTAACTGATTTTGGTTCAGGATCATCATCTCCACTCATGATGTCACTTGCTACGGAATAAGAAAATATTTCATCAATACCTTCCATTTCATCTTGATTCCATAAGATATGTGTGTGACCATAGTTAATTGATATTTCTTTGTTAGTTTCATCCAAATCCTCCTCATGAGAGGTTTTGGTATTAAGCGTTTCATCAAGATCATTCACTTTATTGTCAACTTCCTTTTCATGAGTTTTTCTTTTTCGAGGATTTTTATCCTTGGAACCGATTGGTCTTCCTCGTTTCAAACGTCTCTGAGATTCATGAGCCATTGTGTTATCTATTTGCTTATTTGGAATCTCAACTCGAGCTGGAGCATTAGCAGCTGGTATATGAGACTTAGTAACTCTGCTTGTATCAGTAAATGCATCAGGTAATTGATTTGCAATTTCTTGCAAGTGTATTATCTTTTGAACCTCTGTCTCACATTGTTTAGTTACTGGATCAAGATACAATAATGAAGGAACATACCATGATACATCATTTTCTTGTTTTTTCTTTTCTCCCCCTAATGCCGGGAAAACTGACTCGTTAAAGTGACAATCAGCAAAACGTGCTGTAAATACATCACCCGTTAAAGGTTCAAGATATCTTATGATGGAAGCTGATTCATATCCAACATATATTCCCAACCTTCTTTGAGGACCCATTTTTATACGTTGTGGTGGTGCAATAGGGACGTATACAGCACACCCAAAAATTCTAAGGTGGGAAATGTTTGGCTCATTGCCAGAAACAAGTTGTAAGGGAGAGTATTTAAGATTTGCACTTGGTCTCACACGAATTAGTGATCCAGCATGAAGAATTGCATGACCCCAAATAGACACAGGGAGTTTTGTCCTCATTATTAATGGTCTAGCTATTAGTTGTAGACGTTTGATTAACGACTCAGCTAAGCCATTTTGTGTGTGTACATGAGCAACAGGGTGTTCAACAATAATTCCTACAGACATGCAATAATCATTAAAAGCATGTGATGTGAATTCACCAGCATTATCAAGTCTCACCCTTTTAATAGTATAATCAGGAAAATGTGCTCGTAATTTGATAATTTGTGCAAGAAATTTTGCAAATGCTACATTACGAGTTGATAACAAACAGACATGAGACCATCTACTTGACGCGTCTATCAAAACCATAAAGTATCTGAATGGTCCACATGGTGGATGAATTGGCCCACATATGTCTCCTTGAATTCTTTCAAGAAACAGGTGATTCCTTTTCAATTTTTACAGGCGAAGGCCTTGTAATTAATTTCCCAAGAGAACAAGATGTACACAAAGGAATTTTATTCGATTGTGGGATCTTTTGATATTTCAATGGGTGCCCATGAGTGTTTTCAATTATTCTTCTCATCATTGTAGATCCTGGATGGCCTAATCTGTCATGCCATAAGTTAAGTGTTTCAGGATCACAAAATTTTTCTTTAACTGCCATATATGCCTGAGGCACATTAATGTGTGTATAATGTAAACCAGACTGAAGCATTGGCAGTTTTTCTAATATTCGATCTTTGCTTATGATATGCAAATATTTTTCACTATCAACAGTCTTTGACTGAGTATCATATCCATTATGATATATGTTTTTAAAACTCAACAGATTTCTTGTTGATTTTGGGGAAAATAAAGCATTTTCTATTATAAGCTTTGTACCATTTGGTAATGCTAAATTAGCTTTTCCCACTCCTTCTATCAGGTCTGTAGGTCCTGATATTGTATTAATGATTCCTTTTGTTGGTTTAAGCTCAAAAAAATATTTCTTAGACCTAAGTATAGTATGTGTGGCTCCACTATCCGCTATACATATATCTGCTTCATTTGTTTGATCTTGCGCTCCAATGATGTTCATTTTAATCTTGAAAGTATAAAAAAAATTAATAAGTGAATAACGACGATATTGTTATATTTTAACGAGAACTTTATTTAATTGAAAGAAAACATTACATGAAGAAAAATACATAATTAATAAATATGAAAACACTTAATTGTTGCATATAACTATTATGGTCAAGCAACATGTGTTTCAGAGTTCCATGTCAAAGTCTGCAGTGTTCAACTCAACGTTGAGATTATCAAAATTATCAACATGGTTCACTTCCTTCTCTTTCCTTTTAAGAGAGGCTTGGTATAGCTCACATAAATGTGGAGCTGTGCGACAAGCCTTTGACCAGTGGTTTGTGCTACCACATCTAAAACAGGAAGTGCCATTGTTTTCGGACCTACCAGCTTCATTCCCTTTGTGTTGGTTAAAATTGTTATTTTGTGGAGCGTGGTAATTGATTGTTCTTTGATTTCTACCACGGCCATATCCACGGCCACGACCACGTCCACGACTATAAAAGTTACCTCGGTAATTATAATTACCCTTGAAAGAATGGTTGCGACCATTAGGGTAACTTTTATCAACAGAACCACGACCACGACCTCTTCCCCACTTTCTTCCAGAGTTTTTAGTAGCAACATTAACTTCTGGAATTGCTAATGATCCCGTGGGACGAGCTTGATGATTTTTCATCAAAAGCTCATTATTTTTTTCTGCTACAAGGAGGAATGAATTTAAATCAGAATATCTTTTAAACTTTTGCAACCTATATTGTTGTTGCAAGTTTATATTTGATGCATGAAATGTGGAGAAAGTTTTCTCCAACATATCTTCCTCAGTAACATTTTGTCCACAGAATCTGAGGGTCGAGCATATCCTGAACAAAGCAGAGGTGTACTCGTTTACCTTTTTGAAATCCTGGAACCTGAGATTGTTCCATTCATCTCTAGCAGTGGGAAGCAGAACTTCCCTTTGGTGATCAAATCTGCTTTTTAAATCTTTCCATAAAATATATGGATCTTCACAATTTGAATATTCAAATTGTAACATTTCATCAATATGCTTATGTAAAAAGACATCAGCTTTCGCTTTGTCTTGTTCGAGCAAGCATTTCCCTCTTGTATAGTTTCTAAGACACCCATGGATTTAAGATGTCTTTTTACGTGGGCCGTCCACGGCATATAGTTTTCTCCATTGATATTAAGAGCCGGGAATTCAATTTTTGCAATGTTCGACATTTTTGTTTGCTAAACAAGAATTAAGCAAATAGTAAGATAATTATTAGAATCCATATATATCAATAAGTATTGCGATACAATAAAGCGGTAGAGCTATAAACAAATATAGAAATAAGAAAAGTTTAAATTCTTCAGGTGGTAGTTCAGCAATGGGGATAAGAATTAAAATGAGCATTATGGTTGCCAGCACTAAAACCGGGTGTATCATCTTTGAAAAGTTGCCTTGGATAAACTTGAGAAAAGAGATAACTGTTTATTGAAAATAGGTTGATAGTGGTCAATTTATAGTTTAAAATTATAACCGTTTTGTAACGGCTATGTACAACGGCTATATAACCGTTTATAACGGCTAATAACCGTCGTGTTTGTATATATCGACAACAGTTTTAAATAAAATAGATAAGTATAATATTATGTTATAAAAACATGTATGTAGTTTATAAAAACAATAGAGAATAAGAACGACAGGTTATAATAAGACGTTAGTACGAATAAACATAATCAAAATGTTAGTTGTATAAAGTTAGTTGACATATAAAGAAATGTTAGTTGCATAACTAAAGAAAAAGTTAGATGCATAAGTAAATGTTAGTTGCATAAGTAAAAGTTAGATGCATAAATAATATGTTAGATGAATAAGTAAAAGTTAGTTGACATAAAATAAAATGTTAGTTGCATAATCAAAAGTTAGATGCATAAATAAAAGTTAGCTTGTTAGTAGTCCCATGGTTATCAAGATGTCCATAATATGATCTCCTTTATGCTTATTTTATTTATCTTAGTTATCTTCTCAATATAAGATATTATATATTATTACTTAATGAAGTCCTTACCTTAATTAATGGATGACTTTTTGCTTTATTGATCTTCTTGATTAGAGTTTAAGAGCTCTCGTGTTGATAACGTGTTATAATATCACAATAATTAACACAAGATTAGTGTTATAACCTTAAGAACTTTAAAGAGAATTGCAAGAGCAAGAAGAAGAGAAATGTATAACTTATGAAAGTGTATACAAGAGGTGCATCTTCTCCTCTACATTGAGGTGGTATTTATACTACAAAGATCAATCATTTTGGTAGACAAGTAAAACTATTTAGCATAGTAAACTTATCTACAAGTTTGATAAAGAGTTCATCCACTTGCTATGGTAATAATTCATAATAGTTTTCTCATTTTACCCATCCATATTTTACATCTTCAAATTGAGTCCATGTTATCTTATAAATCTTAACTTGTAATTACCTTTAATTAATTATCCATTATCATCCTCACACTTTAGGTTTTTAAATTTTTAGTAGAACCCGAATGTGTGTAGGGTATGGTTCCACTGAGAATCCATACTAATTGTAAAAACAAATTAGTGTAACCACTAATATAACTTAAGCAAAATGTGCAGGTCATGATTATATTGGTGTAAACATAATGATTACATTAGGCCACCTTACAACAATAAAACCACTACTTACATTGATGTAAGAACTAAACTTTAAAATTTTAGACTATAATGGGATTAAAGAGAAAAATAAGACTAGTTTAATGGTTAAATGTAAATAAATTATAAATGTTTAAAGCACATTAGGGGAAACATTTATTTTAAAAAAAGTAAAATAACAAATTATATGGTGGTGACACTTGTCATTGCCATATTAGATTTGAAAGTAACTGGTGTTAAAATGACTATATTACCCTCTAAGTAATTTTTACTACTCATTTTTCCTAGATTTAATGTGGATTACTCATTTCAATATACAAAAACTAAACAACCAATCACGTATGGTTAATGGGTTCTCACAAGTTTGTAGACATTTCATTTGAACAAGATCCTATATATGTATATGTATATATGTGTATATGTATATATGTATGTATGTATAGGGTAAGGTTCAAATATTAACCTATTATTATTATGATAACCCACCAACCCCCTTCAACATTATATTAATTTATGTATATGTGTAAATTTTGTAACGTAAAAAGGTTAAGTCAGCAAAAGATAACATATATTCACCTTTCTTAACTTGCGAATTTTCATGTATACTTAAAGAACATATTGTTGTATATGTGTAATAATATTATTTCAATAAAAAGAATAATAATTTTGATTGATCTTGAAAGGTGTTGATGAATTATCGCCATAACAGAGGTTTACAAAAGATCTCAATCTTGCAAGTGTGTGTGTTCATTTGAAATAATTTTCTATGTAATATTTTATCATGGTAAAATTTACGATGCTGGAAAGAAAAGTCAATTAAATTAGGGTTTCTTATCAAGTAGTAGTATATTATACAATAATTCTTAATTTAGTGCTAATAAACTTTCCACTTTTCACAAAACATAATAACATTATACATAATATTAAGTCAGTTGATCGGTATTGTAGGAAAGTAAAGGGGGTGATCAGTTTCTTATTAAAGTTTTTTTGGAAATGTTCAACACTTGTTAATAACTATGAAAGATAGAATATCACCAAAAAGTAGATGAAACATAAAGGAAAGAATGACAAATCCGATTTATAAAAATTAAGTGAATGTTAACTAAACGTCTACTTCTTAGTCTTCCAATCAAGAGTTCACTCAATTAGACGTTTCCTTAAAGTGGTAGGGATCACAATACACCATCTCACTAATTAAAGGTAATGATCATTATTCTCAACACATTATGTCAAGATGGTACATCTTTATACGTGTTCAACTTCTCACTGTGACAAGAAAGTGAATCCTTACAACATTGTTAAGATAAGACTTCACCACCCAAGTATAAAATATCCATTATATGAAGATAGATTTTCTTCTCTAGTTGAACACTATATCAAGATTGAGTTATTTCCCTCAAGCCAACACTAACTCCATATCAAGATAGTGTTTACGAATAATTCTTACAATGCAAGTATAACTCACTAAAAGTTGTAGCTTAGTTTTCTATGGTGCATTGTGATGTTCAATCTCTCATAAAGTGTTTATGATGTAAGAATAAGGGAGATTCATAATTGATATGTATTTTAGTGTTTTTATGTCCACAATGATTGAAGTGAATATTGGACGAGGCTTGATATTTATAGGAAGATCGTACAAAAATCAAAAAACCAAACAAAAATCGTATGATCGATTGCACTTCCTTATGATAGATTTTTTTTCAATCAGTTATACTTTGTCCAATTTCACACTCTATTATCAAAAATATATTTAACCACTCTATGTATCCTAAAACTTAAGCTAGCTTTGGACTTTATCAAACTCTGTCAACTTTGATTTGAATTCATATTTGTTTATGACAAACCTATGAGTTTAGTCTTTACTTAGCTTCCTTAAACATTGATTAATATGTTTTAATAATATCCTTCATGTATTATGTCATCCTACATCAAAACACGACTCCTTCTATTTTTAAATTTGGCCATACAAATTTTCACTTGTGTTTTAGGTTTATTGACTTTGACTTTATCAAACTTTGTAAACTTCGATTTGAACTTATATTTGTTTAATGACACACCTACGATTTTATTCTTCCACTTAGCTTTCTTAACTATCGATTAATATGTTTTAACAATATCCTTAATGTATTATGTTAACCTACACCAAGACAAAAGCTCATTTACTTTTACATTTAACCATATTGTTTTAGGTTTATAAACTTTGACTTTTGGTTTACTAGACAAAGTTTTCTTTTAGTTTTGACAGCATATATTATGTAATGTGTTATGCAGCATTGCTAGTGAATTTTGTTCTAGAGACACATATTCAATCTAGACATTATATTGGTAACATATGCTCTTTAACTCTTAATGAAAGATTTCTAGTGAACATTATATCTTATTATAACATGTGTTACCGGTGATCTTAGAAAAACAACATAATTATTTTATACTGAAATGTGTATGTTTGAAAAAAAAAACATGATCATTTCTTATTTATTGAAATTTGATAATTTGTAATTGTCATCTCATCTTATAATCATTGTTGCAACCATATTGAGCTTCATATTTTGATCTATCTTAAGCATCATGAAGAGCTTTTCTTGCATCTTTGTTGAATATGATGTCTTGTCGTTTGAGTTTTAAGTGACTTGTATGTAGTATATGAATATATTTTATTAAGAAAATGTATAAGACAAGTCTTCGATTCTTATCATTATCAAAATAAGAGTGAGTTACTTTAACCCATTGTTTTCCAACAAGTATGAATAGCACTACCTCTCTTTTAACATCATGTGTTTATGTTTAATAGTTTCTTTGCGTATAGCAACTAATACTTGTGCCTAGCCTAGTGGTTAGGCATGTTTTTGTTTTCATGGTGCCTAGGATTCACCTCCTGTCTGCTACATCTTATATTTAACTGACCCAGATTGCATTCTGAAACCCCCCAAACCCAAGGGTCTTATAAGTTAGATTTATACATTCCCATCATAGTTCTTAGACTAATATTTCATTCATAAGCATGACATCCAAGTCTATTACATAATCCACATAATGTTTCAAACCAATACATAATTAACGAAATGCAAGTCTCTAGATAATTATGCATCCTTCAAATTTACTAATCATCTCTTCATAAACCCTTATAGTAATCCTACACTTGAACCTAAGGTGCATACTAAAAGTCAGCAATATTGAGTGAGTTCTAGTTTTTTATAAACCATTTAAACTTTAATGCACATCATATGATCCATATCATAACATGATGTAACGTAGGATAACATAACATAACATGACATTACGTGACATAATATAACATAATTATGTAACATGCTATAACATTACATAACATAACATTATTTATTATAATGCATTCTGTTAGCTGAAGCTACTATGTTCATAATCCAGCTGTACAATCATTGGCAAGAGACAAAGGAACTGCCTATACCATTGTATCCAAAGGACCTAACCTACTTGTATAATCGTTAGCAAGCTACAAAAGCATTGTGTATACAATTGTTATCTATAGAAGGACCATATCATTTTATCCATAGAAGGAACATACCATTGTATACACAAAGGGCCACACCAATGTATTCTAGGAACTATACCATTGTATCTGTAGAAGGACCATACCATTGTATCCATAGAAGCACCGTACTAATATATCCATAAAAGAACCAATCAGATTTAACAATTCATTAACTTATTAAATCTTTACTACTTTCAAATATATTTATATATATATATATATATATATATATATATATATATATATATATATATATATATATATATATGTATATATATGTATATATATAGGAAGATGTTCATACGAAAACCATATATTATAGCGAGAACTTACAAAAACCCGTTGTGATCAATCCATATCATTATTTTTTTACAATAACATTATTGCACATATAGAAGATAATGTATTATATTTATAAGTGTTATGATGTTATTCCAATAAAAAATATTTTTGATTAATGTTGACAAGTTTTCACATGTAAGTAAGAATGATAGTTGGGATCCTAACTTAGATGTCTACAAACTCATAAGTCATAAATATTATTGTTTAAGTTTTCTACACGGACAAGCATTTGCTCTCATAACATAATCATAACACCCAACTGTTGATTTAAGGTGACATGCCACCATTCAACGGTGGTCAAAACATAAGACGTTCATTAACTAATGTTTGAAGATACTATACTAAAAGATAGTTTCAAGACTCTAACATTACATTAAATTACATATTATTCATATGTTAAATGATAACTAAATTCATTGGCATACATGTCACGTACCTCGCAGCATGGCATCGTCGTCACGGGCTCTGGGTAAGAGGCCTGCACGTTCTGAGTCACCTCCTTCACCTCCTGTACTTGATAGAGGATCTAACTGGCCCCGAAATCCCTATCCTTCTGAAGAGATAGACTGGGATCAGCCTTTTGCACTACCCGAGCATGACGCTCCATGGAACTGGAGTTACTATCCCACCTATGTTGATCGCATGGTCTACAGGGAGCGTGTTCCAGCTATAGCTACTACTGGACCTAGGACTAGGTTGGCGACTGCTTCTACGGCACCTACTCTTCCTTCTCTGCGTATTCCTCTCGAGCAGGCAGTTGCAGCTTTGGTTGCTACACTGGACACTGAGCGACAGCGCATCAGAGGACTTACTAACGAGAACTCCATTTTACGACACGAGATGCGTCAGCTACGTTTACTGGTAGAGACACTTTAGGAGCGACTTTCAATGTCTATTGGTGGGCATCATACCTTGGCTGGTAATGTTTTTGTGCTTACTGAGCGCATGTCCACGCCAGAGCTTCATAGTGTAGGGACAGGTGATAGATTGACTGAGCTGGAGGCACAGCTAGCGGCACTTCAGATTGCGGATGACCCTGCACCTGGAGAAGAACCTAATGAGGAAGACCCTGAAGAGGAACCTGAAGAAGAGCCGGAGGAAGCCCCGGAAGAAGAAGAGCCGGATGAGATGGAAGAGGACAGTGATGGATCTGATGTGTTGGATTGATTTTCATATTCATTTAACTTGGACTACATAGTGTTTCTTTTAATTTTGACATTGATGTAATATTTTGTGAATCATTTACAATTTATTTTTCTTTGGTTATTATTTTAGTTATAAATGTTGTGGTTGTGACAAATTCATTATTTCTTACTATTTACCATACTTCGATGAGATTAATATGTTAGATGTTACTCATTATTGTATTTGTGAATGTAGAGTGAAATATGGACGGTCGTGGTAGAGGACGTGGACGTGGTGCCGGTGGACTTGGTACCGGGTGACCCCAGCCGAATTAGCCGCCTTAATTAATCAACATGTGCAGGCAACGGTAGGCGCTCAGGCTGCACAATTTGGAGGTAAAGGATGACCCTAGTCATCACTTACGTAAATCTTCTATTAGATGGTTAATCCATTTGGTTTGACTAAACCATCGAAAACATTAAATACAGGACCGCCAGCATGCATGTATAAGGCGTTCATGGATTGTAAGCCCCACACATACAATGGAGCTGAAGGAGCCGTAGGGCTTATGCGGTGGTTTGATAAGACCGAGTCGGTTTTCGCCAAGTGCAACTGTCCGGCGGCCGACCAAGTGAAATACACCACGGGGACACTTGAGGGTGCAACGCTCTCATGGTAGAATGCACATGTGCAGATGCTTGGCCAGGTGATGGCAAATGCTTTACCGTGGGATGAGTTTAAAGCGATGATGATGGAGGAATATTGTCCTTGTAATGAAGTCCAGAAGCTAGAAGCTGAGTTCTAGCAATTGAAAATGGAAGGATCTGAGATCAAGGCTTACACTACAAGGTCTCACGAGTTGGCAACACTTTGCCCTGGCATGATCGACCCGCAGATCAAATGAATTAAGCTTTATCTGCATGGCTTGGTTCCAGAGATACAAAGTATGGTGACTGCTGTGAACCTCACTACTATCCAGCAGGTTATTCGATTAGCACACAAGCTTACTGACCAAGCGGTGGAACAAGGAAAGCTACCCAAACGGGACGTTATGGCAAGCGTGCCCGAAAATAAATGCAAATGGGAAAACTCTGGTAGCAAGGGATCTTTGTCAAATAGCCAACCTCAGCAACATCAACAGCAACAATAGCACACTCAGCAACATCAGCATCAACAGCAACAAAGGAGGTTTGACAACAACCGTAGTTTCAATCAGTCATCTGTGAATCCAAGGATCGAATCAGGAATTATTAGTTTGATTGAACAAATAAAGATAGTGGAATTATCAAGATTTGTTTTTTTTAATTAATTGTTTGGGCAATTGAAATCAACGAACAAAATATAAAACAAATTGAAAACATAATAATATAAGGCAACAAAAGATTTGTTTCAATTGTTTTTCATTAATACACAATCAATTACAATTGCTATGATGCTCTGGTGATCTTTAGTGATGTTCTTGCTTTTTTGCTATTTTTCTTGAGTGATTGATTGATTGATTTTTCGATCGATTGATGATCGATGATTGATTGATATCGTTTCTAATAGTATGTATCTCTATTTGTATATGGATATCTCTCTCAATCTCTCTCTATGTTTATCTCTTCCTATGATATATCTACTCCTATGATGTATCTCTCTTCCTAAATTAGTGCACCCATGCCTTATCTTTATTGGCAGAGGGATTCACTTTACAAAAGAAATATTATTGATATGACGTGGAATATTTGCTTGACATAAATAGTCTTCTGTGGTCGTTGACTTGATGACGTCACAGGTTGACTTTATGTTGCGTACTTGATGATTTGAGATCATACAAGTATTTTGTTCTTCCGTAGGAGTTGGTCCTTTGTTCTTGAACTTCATCCTCAGGAGCAAACTTCCTTCTTCCGCAGCAGTAGCAACTTGACTTCAGAACTTGTTCTTTAGTAGATGTTTGAGCTTCCCCAGGAGATCTACGGATATGTTTTCCTTGTTCTTTGTTCCACAGAACATCTACGGAGGAACAACTTGTTCATCCGCAGAAGTTCTTGCACTTAGTCAATTTTCTAAATTGACCAAGTACGATGTTTTTCTGCAATTATATAAAATCAACACAAAATAATATTTGGGTTAACATATATATCTTGCATTACATAATAATGATAAAGAATTACAGATCTTCATTACAAGAAATGTTTCATCATGTAAACCTATACAAAAGATCTAAACCCAACAATACTCCCCCTTAGGTTTAGACTCTTGTAATCATCGGTTCAAATCTCTTAATTCTTTGAAATCTTTTCAAAATCGTTTTGTTTGATGTTGTTTGAATGGTGATTTAGGTGTGGATTGATGTGTGGAATGAAAAATTTTAATGTTGGTGGATGTGAGACCCTTAACTCTCATTACCCTTCCATGGTTATCCACAAGTTAATTCTTTTTTATTTGTTTTAAATTTATTCTTCCGCAGAACATCTACGGAAGACATAATATTTTTGATGTTTAATTCTTTCGCAGAAAATCTACGGAAGGCAAAACTTTTCATTTTGATGTATGATTCTTATCAAATTAATTCTTCCACAGATCATCTACGGAAGAACAAACTTGTTTTGTTTTGCTTTTCTATCCGTAGGGTACCAATCTACGGAGACAATTTTTGTTCTTTTTGATGTATGATCTTAACATCATGTTAGATCATTTGATGTTTGCTATTGGACCTTGTTGACTATGCTTCATGGCAAATGTGCAAGAAATGATTTAGTTGAAAACTTCAGATATCCTGCAGCCAAGTTAGTGCTCAAGATCCAACTTTCTTTATTTAAAAATAAAACACATTAAACTCAGATTTTCATGCTGATTACTACTCCCCCTAAATAAAACACATTGAACTCAGATTTTCATGCTGATTACTACTCCCCCTAAATTTATGATTAATCATGAAATTATGCATTTATCAAAAATTTATAAAGAGAATAGTATGAAAAACAATTATCTGTCCAATTTATTATCAAAGAAGAGAACAAAAACAAAATCTATTTACAAGTAGAAGCTTAAATATATGTACAAGCATTTACATCATACAATGGGATCATACTATAACACTAAGAAACTTCCTAATGACAGTTTTGTTTGATGATAATAAACATAGATCTAGTGCTGATTATAAGTATACTTATCCACATAAATTCAAGCAAGAGTGTATATTCAACTTGTCATGCTGTTTATCATGTTTTGGTACTGATTAAAGATAGACAAATATGGACTCCTTAGAGTTTATCCTCCGTTTACGAGTCAATTTATCATTTTTTCACACTTAAAACTATGTTCCTTAAGTTATAAGCTCTATCTTAAGATTTCTTTGAAATCTTATTAATGCTGATATGATATTTGAAGCTCTTTGAGATAATATACAATTGATCACATTGGATTCTTTTAGAGCTGTTCCTTTTTGGAACTTTTTGATTAGCATCATCAGGACACCAGGTCTTTACTTACGTAAAACAAAGGTGCCTGTGAACCAGAAATTTGTGTACACAAAACAAAGGGTCCATGATGAGCAAAGATAGAGGTTATAAAGTGTCACAACATAGTGTGCTTAGGTGAGTAAGTTGATCACAGCAGGATAAGACTTACTTGCTTGTTCCTCAAAATGGAATTGTCCACAATTAGTCACCTTAGCATTATGTTATGCATGAACTTGTATATTTTCCACTCAAGCTGAACCTACTCACATATCAAATCACATCTGATCAGTCCGTATTTTGTGATTTAAAAAACCAGGAAAGTATGCAAAGGTATAGTGTACTATCATTTCCCATAATATGACCTGCTTATTCAAGAAAACATGAAAATAAGACAATGTTTTTTTTTGGGTTTTATATGTTTTATGAATGTTTTTGGATTTTTCATATTGAGAAATTTAAATGGACAGAACATGCTTTTCTTTATGTTGATTATTTAATCTAAGTTGATCATGCCTAAGGACTCAATTAAGAAATTAAATCTCACTGAGTCAAAGGCTTTAGTGAATAAATCACCAAGCTGATTTGTTTTATCCAATTTAATCAACTTGATTAAACCTTTTTCTGAACAATCTCTCAAAAAATGGTATTTGATTTCTATGTGTTTTGTTTTACTATGTTGCACTGGATTAGCAGTGATGAACATAGCAGCTGAGTTATCAATATATATTGGTGGTTGAAGAAAATTGTAACCATAATCAAGTAATTGGTTTTACAACCATAAAACTTAAGAGCAACCAGCTGAAGCAGCTCTGTACTCAGCCTCAGCTGTGGATACTGATATATTTGTTTGCTTTTTGCACTGCCAAGAAACAAGTCTTGGTACTATGAATTGGCATCCACCAGTTGTGGATTTTCTATTGTTGTTACACCCTCCAAAGTCACTATCAGAATATGAGTAGAGGTTGAATTCTCTTTTTTTAGGATACCAAAGTCCTAGAGTTGGCTTCCCTTTGAGGTATCTGAATATCCCCTTCACTGCATTCATATGTGACTCCTTAGGGTCTGATTTTTACCTAGCACAAACACACACAACAAACAATATATCAGGTCTGCTGGTAGTTAAGTACATTGATCCTATCATAGATCTATATAATCTTTGATCAACTGACTTTCCTTTAGGATCTGGTATAATCTTATCTATTGTTGATGCTGGTGTTTTGCATGAAGATGAATCAGCAAGGTTGTACTTCTTCAAGATTTGATTCATATACTTTTCTTGATTAATGAAAATGCCATCTAGTTTTTGATGAACTTGCAAACCAAGAAAAAATGTTAATTCTCTTATGGAACTCATTGGAAACTCATATTTCATCAAACATTCAACTCTTCACACAATCTCTTGTTTGTTGATCCAAAGATGATATCATCTACATATACTTAGACAACTAAGAGATCTTGATAATCATGCTTCAGGAAGAGAGTCTGATCAATTGTTCCCCTTTTGTAACCATGCTTGAGTAAGAAAGATGATAATGTTTCATACCACTTTCTTGGGGACTGATGAAGACCATACAAAGCTTTGTCAAGCTTGTATACCCTGTGTGGATAATCAGGATCTTCAAAGCCTAGGGGTTGGACAACATAGACTTCTTCATCAATTTTACCATATAAGAAGGCACATTTTACATCCATCTGGTAAACTATGAACTTCTTATGTGAAGCATAGGCTAGGAAGACTCTAATGGCTTCAATCCTGGCAACAGGAGCAAAAACTTCATTGTAGTCTATCCCTTCTTCTTAAGTATAGCCTTATGCTATCAGCCTTGATTTATTTATCACAATGATACCTGTGTCATCTAATTTGTTCTTGAAAAGCCACCTTGTGCCAATTGGATATTGGCCTTCAGGAAGATCAACTAGATTTCAGACTTTTTGTTTTCTGAATTGTTGAAGTTCTTCTTGCATTGCTTCAATCCAGCTGTTGTCTTTCAATGCTGTAGTTATGTTGGCTGGAACCACTTGTGAAAGAAAACAGGAGAACAGATAGATATTGGCAGCTCCCCCTTGACTTCTGGTGGTTCTTTTAGTAAGATCACCAATGTTTTCAATAGGATAATACTTATGAATTCTTGTTGTTGGTACTGATTCAATTGGAATGGATGATTCCAAGTTGGTAATGTTGGTTGATGGAGATGGACTCAACTGAGATGGAGAATCAACAAATTGATTAAGATCCTCATCATTTTGGCCTTCTGATGCTGAATGAACTCCATCTTCATGATTTTGTGTTTCCGCAGATGTAGTTACAACTTCGGCAGCAGCTACAGGAACAACTACGGATGTAGTAGTTTGTTGATCTGCAAATGTGAATGTTGTTGGAATGTTTTCTGATGAGTTTGGAGCTTCAGTTGAAGGCAATGAAGCATCTTCGGAAGAAGATGGAACATCTACGCATGTATAAGGAACTTCTACGGATGCATTGTTGACTTTTGCTGAAGTTGAAATTCCTTGTCCATCAGTGTTTTCATTGCTTGTTTGAGATGAAGGGCCTGGATCAGCAACATTTGAAGTATGTGTGTAGGGTAATCTTGGAGGATCAGCTGACAACGACACTTCACCCAAACTTGGAGGTACATAAGGATAACATGTATCCGCAGGACCTACAACATTCAAATAACCAGAGTTAAATGAGTTTATTAATGCGTCTATATCAAACAACTAAGATGATCCTTTTACTGATTTTGGAAACAAGGATTCATCAAAAGATACATTAGGTGTTTCCTCCATAATGTTGTGATGTGGGATGTAGACTCTATATGATGTAGATGTTGATGAGTAACCAACAAAGAAACCATCATAAGCTTTTTCATCAAACTTTCCTAATTGATCTTTGGTGTTTAAAATAGACACATGACACCCAAATGCTCTAAGATAGCCTATAAAAGGTTTTCTTTAAAACAAAAGTTCATAAGGTGTTTTATTATATTCTTTGACAATTAAAGTTCTATTTTGAACATTGCATGCTGTGTTCACTGCTTCTGCCCAAAATGTGATAGGCAATTGTGAATCAGCTGGCATTATTCTTGCTGCTTCAATTAGAGTCCTGTTTCTTCTTTTAGCAACTCTATTTTGTTGTGGAGTTCTTGGTGCACTGAATTGTCTTGCTATGCCTTTGTTCCTGCAAAAGGAATCTAAAACATGATTAACAAATTCAGATCCATTATCACTTCTTAAGATTTTGATCTTTAAATCAAGTTGGTTTACAATCTTAGTGATAAACTCCATTAATGTTTTTGATGTTTCACTTTTATGTTTTAAGAAAAAGACCTATGTGAATCTAGTGAAATCATCAAGAATCACCAAACAATATTGCCTTTTACCAATGCTCAAAACATTGGTTGGACCAAAAAGATCCATGTGTAGCATTTTGAGTGGTATTGTGTTTGAGTTTATTGTTTTGGACTTTTGTGACACCCTATCTTGTTTTCCTTTATAACATGATGAACAATTATTAGAACAGTAAAATTCTTTCTTGGGAAGGCCAATGACTAAGTCGTGTTTGACCAACTTATTTATGTTCTTCATGTTTGAATGAACCATCCTTCTATGCCACAGTTGAGCTTCATCTTCTGATGACTTAGAAATCAGGCAGGTTTTATTGCTTGTCATAGATGTGTCGTTCATATCCAAAACATAAGTGTTTCCTTTTCTTGGTGCTTTAAGAAGGATCCAATCTGCTGGAACTTGAAAACCTAGCTTAAGAATGTAACAGAAAGAGTTATCAAATAAAGTGGTATAATTTTGATCACAAATTTATGATATACTAAGTAAGTTGTATTGTAAATTTTCACAAAAATTAACTTTCTCAAATTTGAGTACTCTATTTGTAACCATTCCTTCACCAACAATTTTACCTCCCTTCTTATCCCCACCAAATGCCACATATGAAGCATTTTTATGTTTGAAATCATGGAGGAGTGAATAGTTTCCTGTCATATGCCTAGAACAACCACTGTCAACATACCATTTGTTGACAGTCCTCCATGGATGTTCCTGCAAAAATAATGAAATCAATTAGAAAGTAGAGCCCAAGCCTTAATGATATTGGGCTTGCCATTGTTATCTAGAATAGTTACTCTATCATGAATGAGCCTAGATGTCTCAAGATTGTTTTTAGTCCCAACTGATTCATTATTTTCTGCTTGGGGTGAGGATGATTCTGTTGAAGATGAACTTGAAGCACTTTGATCTTGATTCACAGTCACTTCCTCTGTCACTTTTTCTTTGATTATCTTTTTCTTCAAACTTGAAGATGATGCTTTGTTAGAAAAAGTTTTAGCATCTTTTGTTTTTGATTGAGGTACATGATTACCTTTTTCAAAGTGATCAAAGAAGGCTTCATCTTCCTGCAACACTACCTTCTTGTGAGGAGTCTTGCTTTGATATTGTTGCTTCTCCTTCTTCTTCTTTTCTTGATCATCAGCAGTTGTTGGCTTCTTGACCTTTGGCACCTTTTGTTTAGGCCGCTGCTTCTTTTATTTTTGCACCTTTGATTCTTCATCCTCAGAAGATTGTGAGTCTGTTTCATCAGTCATAGATCGTTGCTTCTTTGGAACTTTGGATTTGTTCTTCTTGTTAAAGTAACATTTTTTACTAGAATGGTTGTTCTTATTGCAAATAGCATAGTGCTTGTTGAACTAACAATCGGTTGTCATGTGATTGTTCATGTTGCATATGGAGTAGTAACTGCTGAAATAGCAATCTTCTATATTGTGGTTGTACATATAACACCAGTTGCAGTACATTTCTTCAGTATCACTGTCTGACTCTACTTTCTTTTTATGCTTCTTTATAGTTGCTGCCTTCTGCTGTTTCAATTCTTTTTCAAACTTTGTAGCCGATGAGTTTTCACCTCTTCCTGACATGATGTCAATAGGTTCTTGTTTCTGAGGATCTACTGCTCTTTATTGTTTACCTTTCTGGTTAGCAGTTGAATCAGCAGGTGTTTTCTTTTTCCGTAGATTTTCTACGGATGACTGTTTTGATTCAGATGATTTCTTCTTCCGCAGATCTTCTACGGATGACTGTTTTGACTTCTTCCGCATATCTTCTACGGATGTTGATTTTGAATCAGCTAAATGCTTCTTCTGTAGATCTTCTACGGAAGTTGACTTTGGAACATTTTTCCTTTGCTTTTTTACGGATGTGTGAAGACCAGTCTTCTTCTTCCGCAGGTGTTTTGCTGACGTGTTTTTCTCTTCTTCCTCTGTAGTTCTTTTTGTTGACTGACTTTTATGCTTTTTGTTGAGCTCCTGAATTCCTTCTTTAAGGTGACCAATTCTTGTGTAGATGGTCTTTAACAAATTTCTTTGTTTTGGGGGATAAGGTAGCTTGATTTCATCAAGTTCTTTGGGAATTATTGGTTAAATTATTACATTTTTACCCTTACCCAAACCAGCACTTTCTTGTTCGTTAAGCTCATCAACCTCATCCAGATCATCACAGTCATCAAAGTCAAATTCTAATTCATTTTGTTTTGAAAATTTTGATTCAGATGTATCAGTTTCACTGACTTCAGTATCTTCACCATTTACCAATTCATTATTTTCAACATTTGATTCAATTTTGGTGCTTGACACAAAATGATTTGATAGACTGTTGGTCATAAACTCAGTTAGGGTGGTGTAGTTATCATTCACTGGTGGTGCAACAGCATGAAATCCCAACCCAGACCTATTCTTTGATTCAATATGAGAATTCAAAAGTTTCTCATATTGCTATGATGATAGTTGGAACTTCTAAAGTTTCACTTCAGTAGATGCATGATCAGACATGGACTTTGTTAAAGAGGTGGTCAGATGCTTAACTTGTGCTTTCAAATTATAATTTTCAGACACAAGTTTATCTAAATCCTTTTGCAAGGAAGTGATTTTACTGATACAGTTTATGTTCTCTTAAATAATATTCATTTAAAATCATTGTTTCTTTGACTTTATCAGCCAATTATTGATCATGAACCCTGTATCATTCTATCTCTTCAACACATGTTGGTGAACATAACCTATCCCTTACCTCTCTGGCCATGGGTGGAACTTTGTTCTCCAAGTTTGCCATCAGTGCTTGATTTTCCTCCTGAACTTCCTTCTCATACATGCTCCAATCACAAGTTCCATCCTGCAAAATAATCAAACCAGTTTCTTTAGAATTACCGGTACCTGTTGAAGAACCTGTGGCTGGTGGGGATGAGTTTGTTAGCTGAGGTTGCTTGAAGCTCCTCTGATTTACTTGTCTTGTGTCTGGTGTTGATTGCTGATTGTTGTTGCATTCCCTTAAGAAGTGACCATACAAATTACATTTGTAGCACCTCACCTGTGATTTGTCAACACCAATTTTTGTTGTTCTTCCAGCAACAGATAGTCCCTTGTTCCTTCTCATGTACATCTTGGCCCTGTAAGCAATCATGGTCATTTGCCATTGTAAATCCATCTCTTCCACTTCGTCAGGATGAAGTTCTTCCAGGTCTTGTTGGCAGAAGTGAGCAGGAGTCAGAGTACTACCCAAGTAAGCTTGAAAGCTTGAACTGAATGCTGCAAATGTTGCTTTGTGTTCTTCTATTTCTAGAATCATAATGATTGGTTCAGATTTGTTGTTGCTTTTGTTGTTTGATGATCCCTTTACTGCTAAACTTTTAGAATCATCAGCTTCCCCTTTTGCTTTCTTGCTTGAACTGCTTTGAAAGCTAGATTTAGAAGTCTTTGCTGCATAGAATCCAGCTTCTTCTTCATCATCACTTTTAGCACAAGAGCTTCCATCATCCTCATTGGAAATAAAAGCAATTCCAACACCCTTAGCTTCTTTGAATTGGTATGGTGCTATTGATGCTTTAACACTCTTGTTCGTTGTTTTCTCATCCAACTCCAATGCTTCTACCTTAGCTACCAAAGTATCTAGTCCAATTGCCTTTAGATCAATGGTATTTTTGAACATAGACACAGTTTGTGTCCAACTTTTAGGCAAGGTATGTAGCATCTTTTTGTTCAGTTCCTCATTACTGTACTTCAATTCAAGAATATTCATTTTAGTAACAAGTTGCATAAATCTATGGAGTTGTTAAGGGACGGATTTACCCTGAATATGATGGAATGTCTTATATTATGAACACAGGGTATCCTTCCTAATGCTTCTAATCTCATCACTTCCCTCACATAAAGCGTGAAGAATTTTTCATAATGAGTTAGCTGTCTTGTATGCTTCACACCTGATCAATAGGTCTTCAGGTAAAGACATAATAAGCATACTATAGGCCTTAATGTCAACTTTGACTTTCTTGGCATCATCAGGTGATAGATTTTTCAGACTTATGGGCTAATTGTTGTCCTTATAATCAGGTCTTAAAGAAGGTGGAATGTAAGGACCTTTAGTAATAGACACCCATAAATCAGAATCTGTATAGTTGACATGATTCCTGAATCTGATTTTCTATGTTTTGAAATCAGATTTGTTCTCCAACTTCGGAGGTTGATAAGCTCCAACCACTGAATTGCTCGTGTTGATTATACAGATTTGAAATTATGATGTTAGATGATGATGGTTTTGTTCAAAACAGCCTTGAGAAATCGAACAATATTCAAATCCACAAATCAAAAGCGATTCTAATGCAAATCGAAATTAATCGAGCAATGGAGCAGTGAATAATGATCGATATAACAAGTTTCTGATGATTTGATAAAACAAACATCCAATTAAAATAATCAAAATGATAGATCAATTGATCTAGATCAATGAGCACGAAGCTCTGATACCACCTGTGACTGTGAATCCAATGATCGAATCAGGAATTATCAGTTTGATTGAACAAATAAAGATTGCGGAATTATCAAGATTTGTTTTTTTTAATTAATTGTTTGGGCAATTGAAATCAACGAACAAAATATAAAACAAATTGAAAACAAAATAATATAATGCAACAAAAGATTTGTTTCAATTGTTTTTCATTAATACACAATCAATTATAATTGCTATGATGCTCTGGTGATCTTGTGATCTCCAATGATGTTCTTGATGTTCTTGCTGTTTTTGCTATTTTTCTTGAGTGATTGATTGATTGATTTTTCGATCGATTGATGATCGATTGATTGATCGTTTCTAATAGTATATATCTCTATTTGTATATGGATATCTCTCTCAATCTCTCTCTATGTTTATCTCTTCCTATGATATATTATTCCTGTGATGTATCTCTCTTCCTAAATTAGTGCACCCATGCCTTATCTTTATTGGTAGAGGGATTCACTTTACAAAAGAAATATTATTGATATGAAGTGGAATATTTGCTTGACATAAATAGTCTTCTGTGGTCGTTGACTTGATGACGTCACAGGTTGACTTTATGTTGCGTACTTGATGATTTGAGATCATACAAGTATTTTGTTCTTCCGTAGGAATTGGTCTTCCATAGGAGTTGGTCCTTTGTTCTTGAACTTCATCCACAGGAGCAAACTTCCTTCTTCCGTAGCAACAGCAACTTGACTTCAGAACTTGTTCTTCAGCAGATGTTTGAGCTTCCGCAAGAGATCTACGGCTATGTATTCCTTGTTCTTTGTTCCACAAACATCTATGGAGGAACAACTTGTTCATCCGCAGAAGTTCTTGCACTTAGTCAATTTTCCAAATTGACCAAGTACGATGTTTTCCTACAATTACATAAAATCAACACAAAATAATATTAGGGTTAACATATATATCTTGCATACATAATAATGATAAAAAATTACATATCTTCATTACAAGAAATGATTCATCATCTAAACCTATACAAAAGATCTAGACCCAACATCATCTTCTTCATCTCAGGGACAAGGTGGATACGTGGGGAAATATCCCAAATGTAATCGATGCAACTACCACCACACTAGCAGGTGTGACAATTTTCGATGCCAGCGTTGTGGTAAGGCTAGACACGCGGTAAAGGATTGTTGTGGTGAGTTGATGAAGAAGCCTCAACAATCCTAAGAAACACCAAATGGTTGATTTGAGTGCGGAAAGGAAGGACAGTACAAGAGGAATTGTCCTCAGTTGAAGAAGAATGGGAATGGTGCTGGAAATGGTGGAAACAACAACAACAACAACGGAAATGGAGATAATAATGGTGGCAACAACGGAGGAGATAAGGGGAGAGTCTTTGTCATGGGTTCAGGTGAGGCTCTAAACGACCCTACTACTGTTACTTGTAAATTCCCTGTTAATGGTCGTTTTGCTACTGTATTGTTTGACACTGGAGCCGATAGGAGTTTTATCTCTACTAAGTTTAGTAGTCTCTTAAGTGATATACCTTCTCTGTTGGAATCTAAATATACGGTAGAATTAGCTGATGGTAAGCAAATACATGTTACACACATCCTTAAGGGTTGCGAGATAGAACTTGCTGGTCATACTTTTGACATCGACCTCATGCCTATTACGCTTGGGAGTTTCGATGTGGTTGTGGGCATGGATTGGCTGTCCGAGAAGAAGGCGGAAGTCATTTGCCACGAGAAGGTTATCCACATTCCTATCTTGGACAGGGAAATTCTCTCGGTTAAGGGCGAGAAAGGTGGTACTGTGATAGGCATCATATCCTTTATGAAAGCACAAAAGTAGCTACGTAAGGGTCACTTAGCTATATTAGCCCTTGTGACTGACAAGCAACCGGAGGAAAAGAAGATAGAGGATATTCCGGTAGTTCGTGACTTTTCGGAGGTGTTTCCAGAGGATCTGCATGGACTACCACCTCATCGTCAAGTTGAGTTCCAGATTGATTTGACTCCCGGAGCCGCACCGATTGTGAAAGCACCTTACCAGTTAGCCCCGAATGAACTACAGGAACTATCGGCATAACTGCAGGAGCTGTTGGATACTGTTCTCTTCGTCAAGAAAAAGGATGGCACATATCTAATGTGTTTCGACTATAGAGAATTGAACAAGGTTAAAGTCAAAAACCGATACCCTTTGCCTCATATAGATGATTTTTTTGATCAACTTCAAGGATCAAGCTACTACTCTAAGATTGATTTAAGGTCTGGGTATCATCAACTGAGAGTCTGAGAGGAAGACATCTCGAAGACCGCATTCTGTACACGTTATGGTCATTATGAGTTCTTGGTCATGCCATTTGGGTTGACAAATGCACCAGCAGTATTCATGGATCTCATGAACCATGTGTGCAAACCCTATCTCGATCAGTTTGTTATCGTGTTCATCGATGACATATTGATCTATTCGAGGACCAAGGAATAACATGAAGAGCACCTACGCATAATCTTGGAATTACTTAGAAAGGAACAACTGTACGCCAAGTTTTCCAAGTGTGATTTCCGGATACGCGAAGTACAATTTTTTGGTCACATTGTTAACGAGAAAGGAATACATGTTGATCCTGCAAAGATCGAAGCGATAAAGAATTTGTTGGTTCACAAGACGCTTAGTGAGATACGACAGTTTCTTGGACTGGCAGGATACTATCGGCGATTCATTGAGGGATTCTCTAAGATCGCTCAACCTCTCACAGCCTTGACTCATAAAGGAACAACGTACAAATGGGGTGATAGTCAAGAGTCTGCTTTTCAGTTGTTGAAACAGAAACTGTGTAGCGCATCAATATTGGCATTACCGGAGGGAAGTGATGACTTCTATCCAAGGACTTGGTTTTGTCTTGATGCAATGTGATAAGGTGATAGCCTATGCCTCGAGACAACTAAAAGTACACGAGAAGAACTACACCACTCATGACTTGGAACTGGGTGCAGTAGTTTTTGCCTTGAAGATCTAGAGTATTACTTGTACGGAACCAAGTGCACTATCTACACCGAATCACAAGAGTCTTCAGCATATCTTTGAGCAGAAGGAGTTGAACATGAGGCAATGAAGCTGGGTGGAATTGTTGAATGATTATGATTGCGCTATCAAATATCACCTAGGAAAGGCAAATGTAGTCGCTGACGCGTTGAGTAGAAAGGAAACTGCTAAACCCCGATGAGTACGAGCTTTGCAGCTTACAATTAGCACTCACTTGCCTGAACAAATCAGGGAAGCGCAGACAGAAGCTTTGAAAGTGGAAAACATTGCGTCTGAATCTTTACGTGGAATGGACAAATAGTTTGAAGTGAAAGCGGATGGAATTCGTTACTTCATGGATAGACTCTGGGTGCCTTCGAATGGAAACCTAAGAGACTTGGTTATGAGAGAGGCACACAATTCTAAGTACTCTATACATCCTGGTTCTAACAAGATGTATCATGATCTGAAGGCGCACTATTGGTGGTCTAATATGAAGACAGACGTAGCTACGTATGTGAGCAAGTGCCTAACCTGTTCGAAAGTTAAAGTTGAATATCAGAAGGCGTCTAGGTTACTACAACAACCTGAGATTCCCATGTGGAAGTGGGAACAGATTTCTATGGACTTCATTACTAAATTACCCTGGACACCTACTGGTTGTCACACGATATGGGTTATCATAGATTGATTAACTAAGTCTGCGCACTTCTTGGCAATCAAGGAAATGGATAAATTGGACAAGTTAACTCTAATTTATCTGAAGGAGATAGTCTCGAGACACTGTGTACCGATCTCAATTATTTCTGACCGTGATGCTCGTTTTACATCATATTTCTGGCAGTCGTTACAGAAATCTCTGGGTACGCGTCTGGATATGAGTACTGCTTATCATCCACAAATAGATGGGCAAAGCGAACGTACCGTTCAAACATTGGAGGACATGTTACGTGCTTGTGTGATTGATTTTGGGAATAACTGGGAAGTTCACCTACCATTGGTGGAATTTTCTTACAACAATAGTTATCACACCAGCATTAAGGCAGTACCATTTGAGGCTTTGTATGGATGAAAGTGTAGATCACCAGTTTGCTGGGCGGAAATTGGTGACAGTCAGCTAACAGGCCCCGAGTTGGTGCACGAGAAAACTGAGAAGATCGTACAGATAAGGAACCGTATGGTTGCAGCGCGTGACCGACAGAAAAGCTATGCAGACAAGCGACGGAAACCTTTGGAGTTTTAGGTCGAAGACAAGGTTTTGTTGAAAGTCTCACCGTGGAAAGGTGTGATTCGATTCGGCAGAAGAGGCAAGCTTAATCCGAGATACGTTGGACTATTTGAGATTCTGGAAAGAATAGGTCCAGTGGCGTATCGATTAGACCTACCTGACTCGTTGAGTGGAATTCACAATGTATTTCATGTCTTAAATTTGAAAAAGTGCTTATCGGATGAGACGATGGTGGTACCACCGGAGGAAGTGCAAGTAGATGAACAACTACGGTTCATTGAAGAACCAGTTGAGGTGATGGACCGTGAAGTCAAGACTCTTAAGCAAAGCAAGATACCCATAGTCAAAGTTCGTTGGAACTTGAAACGTGGACCGGAATTCACGTTGGAACGTGAGGATCAGATGAAGCTTAATTATCCTCAGCTGTTCGAAACGACGACGACATCCGGCGAAGGTAACGATTAAATTTCGGGACGAAATTTCTTTCAACATGGGGATAATATGACAACCCACCTAAAAGTCACTTGATTTCTTTGTGCCAATGCAGTAGACCAGTGATGTAACACAACCATGTAACGCAATTTTTTGGGACGAAAATTCTTTCAACATGGGGATAATGTGACATCCGGTAATTTTCCGTTACCAAACTCCGTTAGTTCCGTTAGGTCTTGCATACACGTGTCGTGAGCACACACTAGTTGTCATTGAACGTTGGGGGCTTAATAATAATTAACAATGGTTAATTGATAATAATTTAATTAATAATATGGATTATTAACTTGTAGTTATGTGATTTATGAATTTTAAATATTATTTGTGGATTTTGCCTTGTAACGTGTCAACGTGTTATATTTATTTCATGTGTTTTGTAGCTAGTGGAAACTATACATGATTATTATTGTTGGTTAATAATACTTATGTTTTGAAGTTAGAAGTTGTTAAAAATATTAAAAAGATTAAGTTTTTATAAAATGTGATCAAGGAGGGATTAATTTGTAAAAACTACAAAACTTAAATTTGGTAAAAACCCAACCCTAGCCCCCCCCACACACACCATTCTTTGCGATTTTGATTAAAAACATCAAGAAGTCATCGATTTTGATTGTGATTCAAGTGTTCAAGTTGTTATCAAGTGCTAATAATCATTTAAACACACCTAAAGGTAAGTATTTATCAAGATTTTCATGGTTTTTGATGCTTGAAGAACCCTAGTTCGATTTTCATAGAAGAAGTCAAAATTTGTGAGCTCTCGTATTTTTTTTATTTAACGTTTGTTAGACGTCGTTATCTCTTGTAAGGGCTTGTTTCATTATTAATGCAAGTACGAGGATTCATTTTGTAAATTATTGTTGTAAATAAATGCTTAATTAATAAACATAATAACAA
Organism: Flaveria sonorensis; assembly: GCA_025506505.1. Taxonomy (NCBI): domain Eukaryota; kingdom Viridiplantae; phylum Streptophyta; class Magnoliopsida; order Asterales; family Asteraceae; genus Flaveria; species Flaveria sonorensis. Next base: position 8,224,500 of record CM046439.1, read on the forward strand.
TAATAATAGTAATAGGAATAATAATAAGCTTGACTAGTGTTTAATTTTGGAATAAATAAAAACAAAATAATCTTTAAAACTTGTAATTAAATAGCTTTTACATAAAATAATAACATTTAAAACTTCAGGGACCAAACTGAAAGTTTGTTTAAAACACAAATTCAAACTGTGGAATTAATTTGTAAACAATAAAAAACCACAGGGACCTAAGTGCAATTATTTTAAACACCCAAACCCCCCCCCCCCCGGTTTTCCCGGTGACCGGCCGGTCGACTCCGGCGCGGCTCCGGCCACCTCACAAACACCACAAAACATCATTTTTAACGTCCCAAACCGCACCATTCGAGTCGCCAAACCATTTCGAACCCGTACATGGGTATTAATTAGGATTTAAACTCGGTTTAAAGAGTCTGAGAACCCAAAACCGAAACTATCTCGAATTGATAACTGTTCAACCCTTAAATCACTTTAATAACGCAATTAATCGTATACAAACATTCGGTTAATGAAATACGACTTAATGGAATGATTAATTCCACTTGAAACAACTTTAAATTCAACCAAATCGAGCTGAAACGGCCGACAGTAATATCGTAGCCGTTGGACGTGTTCGGGATCGAATTGAACCTATAAATTAGAGGGCTTTTGCTCGAAATGGGTTTCCTAAACTCTCTGAACTCTCAATTTGATACAAAACACACACACATCGAATTACTCAATCAAGAATAGTCGCGGCTCGTTCGAACATAAGATCACCAAGAACAAAATCAAATCAGTTAATTAAAGATGTTAACCGATTCGATTTTACATGGGGAATAAAAGCCCCATGATTAATTTGGGTTTAATCAACGATTGATTGTGCAATTTGATCAATTTCGAGATTAGGGTTCTTAAACCCAATTTGGGGATTTTGCTAAAAAGAGTTTTAAATTTTATTTTCCAGTTTTATCACAAAACTAGGCTTAGCCCAACCGGTTTAAAACAAGGGAGGTTAGGCAGGAGGTCTCGGGTTCGACCCCAGCCCCTTGCCAATATTTTTTAAAAGGTTTGATTTAACTTATAAATTTCAAGAAAAATTCTAAATATTATTATTAACTATATAAAAATCATTTTTAATCAGAAATGAAATAAAATTATTTTTTTTGAAATTCACCCTAGAAATTCTTATTTTTATATTTTAAAAATTATAAAACAAACGAAAAGTGTTATAAAATAACATCTATTATCAACTTGAAATTGTAATAAATATCATTTAATTTTTAAATAATTTTAATTTAATAAATTCTTATTGTTATAAAATTTAGTTACAAAATTTATTTATATATTTTAAGAAGATAAATATATATGTACATATTTAGAATGAGCACTTATTGTGATGATTAGTTTAATTCATTTAAATCTATAAAATTACTATTTTATTTAATAGTAAATAACGACCATTTGATAATAAAAGTTTAACTTTTATTATTAGTGCTAACTATTAAAATTTTTATTTAAATTATTTAATTACCAAAATAATAAAAACTTACATCTATTTATTAACATGAAAACCATAACAAATGATTTATAAATATAACACCAAAATCACCATGATTAACTTAATACAACGTTCCATTTAGGTTGAACGTAATCGAATCTTCGGCATCTTATACAAGACTTCTTTTTGTTCATCCTTATTATTCATGTGAGTTTTTCCATACCCCTTTTTATATTTTCACACTTTGGGGTGAAACATGTTAACCTTATGATAAATGCGCTTGTAAACTCGTTCGAATCTTGTAAACACTTGGGCAATTTTTCTTATTTGTTGTGGTTAGTTGAACTCTTGTAATTACCATGTGATGACTATAATATGTACAATCATTAACTATTGCTAGCCTGGCGACGTCATAGATCTATGGGCCTGACAAGCCTACTTGGTGTTAAACCAAGTACACTTAGCTAATCGTTTAATCTTGTAATCTTGTAATCTTGTAAGCTGTCAAGGTTTGATAGTTATAATTATTCATCCATCCTTAGTTACTTTATTCAATAACCTATGACATGGATTGCCATCTTTTATATATATTTATGTATGAAAACTATGGAAAACTCACCAACATTATGTTGACCTTTTATTTTTAACATGTTTCAGGAAATGATACTGTTTAGCATGCCTTGAAGACTTACATACATCTAGGATTGGACCTAGACTAAAATAAAAGACATTGATCATTTTGTGACTTTGAATTTCTTATGTATTGTTGGATGTTTGAACTTGCTCTATTTCTTAAATGTATGTCATGAATATTGATTTTAATTATATTGTCATTTTAAATTAGCATTGTGTGGCATGAACAATCTTAACCCTCACATCTCGACGTTTCCGCCGTTAAGGTTGGGTTGTGACAGATTGGTATCAGAGCCCATAACTATAGGGATTTAGGTTATTAGAAATGGTGGCCTAGACTATGGTTAAACTAGGGACCCTTTACTTGACAATTGCTATAATCTTGTAAGTATGCTTATATGTCTATCTTGATGCATGACAAATTCCCTTATGTGCTATTTGCTGACATTTAGAAAATAGTGTCTTAGGAATATGCCTTAAACCTTGTAACCCCAACTTTCTAATCCTCTTCTTATGCCTCTACGTTTCTACCGTGTCTAATCTTTTCTAAATCTTATTCTTGACTACGTGAGGAAAACTACGCATTTTATTGAGTGGAAAAAAAAAATTCCTTAGACGATATGTCTAAATCTTGAAATTCTCATCGAGGTTTTAATTCTGATAGTCTTAGGGAAGTGTGTGACACATAAACACCTGTATTCTGGATTTCCTGGCAAAAGGCCCTCGGGCTAAGGTAAGCATTTCGTATAAATCTCATTGCGAGACCTGTTATGCTTACCTGGGGATTTATGGGATAAGTGCTAAATTATGGTCAACATACACATTTTTCCCGAGGAAATTAGGATTAAGTCACCTCGACGTGTTCATGTTCCTATTGGCTATGTGATACCAAATGGAACCATCCCGGCTGAATATAAATTATCTAAAACTCATGTTTTCTTTGAACTGGTTTATCTCCAAATACTAATATTTTTCTTTATTTCTATCTTATAGAATGTCTCGTCATCATGGAAAACGTGCTACCTCCGACCGCAAACTTGCTGCAATGATCGCCCGACAAATGGCCTCTGTACTTCCAACGATGGTTGCTGAACTTAGCAGCACCCTAATGGCCAACAACAGCAACAACGCCAATGGAAACAATGGTGGTGGTGACAACAATGGTCAAGGGGAAAATAGCAACAACCAAGGTGGGAATAGTCGCACTTGCACATTCAAGCACTTCCACTCGTGCAAACCCACTAGCTTTAGTGGAAAGGAAGGAGCCACTGGACTTCTCGAGTGGTTCGAAAGTATGGAAAATACGTTTATCGTCAGCGAATGTCCCGATGAACTCAAAGTTCGATATGCTGCAAGTGTCCTTCAACAACGGGCACTCACATGGTGGAATAGTGAGAAGAGGAACCAAGGTACTGAAGTTGCCTTGGCGTTGCCTTGGGAAGAATTTAAAGACATAATGATCCAAAAGTTCTGCCCGAAGAGTGAATTGCAAAAGCTGGAGGAGGAATTCTGGAACCTCAAACAGGATAGCGGGAATCATTTGGCTTATTCCACCCGACATCATGAGTTGAGCATGCTCCTACCCCACATGGTGGATACCGTTCCCCGCAACATCGAGAAGTTTATTTAGGGGGTACCACCTCAAATTCAAGATGCCGTGGTGGGTAGTAGGCCCACAACTTTAGAGGAGGCGATTAATATCACCGCCCAGCTGACTGAAAACCATATTAGAGCTAGTACTTTGACGGTGAAAGGTGCCAAGACTGCGGTGAAGGTGACTCCCGAGGCTACAAAGGAGGTGAAGGCCGAGTCATCTTTCAAAGGCAAGAAGCGCAAGTTCACACCGGCTCGTAATTATGCGGTGACAGCACCAAATGCCCCTCAAAGGCAAGCCGTCGTTGCAAATCAAGCCCCCGTGGAGAGGGCTTATACTGGACCGCACCCGATGTGCAATACTTGCAAGTACCATCACGCGAGTAACATTCCTTGTCGAGTTTGCTCGTTGTGCGGGAAGTATGGGCATCTGGTGGCTACCTGTCTTCATGCCCCGAATAATACTGCGTTGGTTGCCAATCGAGTCTGCTACAACTGTGGTGAACCTGGACATTTCCGTCCACAATGTCCTCGTAATGTGGGAAATGTTGGTGAATGGTACGTCATTAATTTCTTTTAATTGTTCTTTTGTCCTGTAAAATCACTACCTGCGTTCATTATGCCAATAATAGGTTATTATTTGAGCAGGTATGTATCTTGTAAATAGTCGTTATGCTTCTGAACTGTTTGATTCGGGTGCGGATAAGATTTTCGTGTCTTTAGAGTTCGAGCCTATTCTTTCCAAGCCGCGTTCTAACTTAGAGAGATCTTTTACGATCGAAGTAGCCGATGGCAAGTCTGTCAAAGTCGGCGTCGTGATACGCGATTGCACCTTAAGTCTTAACGAGCATGACTTCCTCATCGACCTTATTCCTATGAAACTGGGGAGCTTCGACGTTATTATTGGCATGGATTGGTTAGCGAAGCAACACGCGGAAATTATATGCTTTGAGAAGTGCATTCAAATTCCTTTACCATCGGGTGATACCTTAAAAGTTTTTGGGGAAAGATCATCCCAAAGACTCAAACTCATGTCTCGTATCAAGGCCCGCAAGTGCTTAAGTAAAAACTACGTAGTTTTCATGGCTTACGTAGTCAACACGAAAGCCAAGGGTAAAGAACTGAAGGATATACCTGTCGTGCGGGATTATCCCGAGGTGTTTCCTGAGGATCTTAGTGGGTTACCTCCCGTACGAGAAGTTGAGTTCAAAATCGACCTGATTCCTGGTGCAAATCCCATGGCTAAGTCGCCTTATCGTCTTGCACCGTCTGAAATGCAAGAACTAGCTAGTCAACTGCAAGAGTTGACCGATAAGGGTTTCATTCGACCTAGCTCTTCACCATGGGGTGCACCCATGCTATTTGTGAAGAAGAAAGATGGTTCTTTCCGTATGTGCATCGACTACCGGGAACTCAACAAGCTCACTATCAAGAACCGATATCCTCTTCCTCGAATTGATGATCTCTTCGATCAACTTCAAGGAGCTACACAATTCTCGAAGATCGATCTACGTTCTGGATATCATCAATTACGTGTTCACGACAATGATATTCCAAAGACCGCGTTTCGTACTCGATATGGACATTATGAGTTCATGGTTATGCCTTTTGGCTTGACTAATACACCTGCTGTCTTCATGGATCTCATGAACCGGGTATGTAAACCGTATTTGGATAAATTCGTGATCGTGTTTATTGATGACATTCTCATCTATTCCAAGACAAAGACCGATCACGAGTCGCACCTACATCAAGTCCTCGATCTTTTAAAGAAGGAACAATTATATGCCAAGTTCTCCAAGTGCGAATTTTGGCTTGAAGAAGTCCAATTCTTAGGACATGTGGTGAATAGCCAAGGAATTCATGTTGATCCTGCAAAGATAGAAGCCGTGAAGAATTGGTGTGTTCCCACGACCCCAACCGAGGTTCGTTCTTTTCTGGGTTTAGCGGGTTATTACCGTAGGTTCATTGCAAACTTTTCGAAGATTGCGAAACCACTTACGGCGCTAACTCAAAAGAATAGACTTTTTGAGTGGGGGCCCGAGCAAGAAGATGCGTTCGAGACGTTGAAACACAAACTGTGTAATGCTCCTATCCTAACCCTTCCTGATGGAAACGATGACTTCACTGTATATTGCTATGCGTCTAGTCAAGGTCTTGGTTGCGTTCTCATGCAACGAGGAAAGGTCATAGCTTACGCGTCGAGACAATTGAAGGTTCATGAAGTAAACTACACAACTCATGATCTCGAACTTGGTGCCGTAGTATTTGCCTTGAAGATTTGGCGACATTATCTCTATGGAACGCAATGCATAGTCTACACCGATCACAAGAGCCTTCAACACGTGTTTAATCAAAAGGATCTCAACATGAGACAAAGACGTTGGGTGGAACTAATTAGCGACTACGACTGCGACATTCGCTATCATCCTGGAAAGGCGAATGTTGTAGCCGACGCGCTGAGTCGAAAGATCCACAACAAGACTGTCTCACTTCAAGAAATCCGAGATCGAAGACAATGGTTTGACACGTTAGGAGAATTTGACATCGAGATTCATGTGGATGTTAACGAGGCCACTATCATGCTTCAAAACATAAGGATTGATAGTGATCTTGAGTTTTGCATCCGCGAGGCTCAACAAGCGGCGTTAATCGAGGAAGGGAAAGATGACGATCTGGCGTATAACATTCGGTCACAACTGGAGACCAAACCGAACGGCATGTGGTATTTCTTGAACCGACTCTGGATTCCGAATCGCGATAATCTCAGTCACTTCATCATGAACGAAGCCCATCAAACCTGATATTCCATTCATCCCGGGTCCGATAAAATGTACATGGATTTGCGTGGCCAATATTGGTGGCCGGGAATGAAGAAAGATATCGCGTCTTATGTTTCCAAGTGCCTCACATGTGCAAAAGTCAAAGCTAAACATCAAGGACCTAGTGGTTTACTTGAACAACCTGAAATCCCTATGTGGAAATCGGAACACATATCCATGGATTTTATAACCAAGTTACCACGTACCCCTCGTGGCCATGATAGTATATGAGTAATTGTTAACCGTTTGACCAAAACGACACATTTCATACCAATACGAGACACCTACAAGGTTTCAAGATTGGCTCGTATCTACATCGATGAAATTGTGAGTCGTCATGGTGTGTCGTTGCATATTATCTCCGATCGTGATGCTCGATTCACTTCACACTTCTGGTCTTCCATGCAAGAACTCTTGGGTACTCAATTAGATTTAAGCACGGCTTACCATCCTCAAACAGACGGACAAACCGAGCGAACAATCCAAACCCTTGAGGACTTACTACGTCTTTGTGTCCTTGATTTTGGTGGCGACTGGGATACGCATCTGCCTTTAGCGGAATTTTAGTATAACAATAGTTATCACTCGAGTATCAAGATGGCACCATTCGAGGCTTTATATGGTCGTAAATGTCGTTCTCCGATCTGTTGGACCGATATAGGTGAGAACTTCATTACTGGTCCTGAACTTATTCAAGAAACGACCGATAAAGTCTCCAAAATTCAAAATAACTGGAGGTGGCTAGAAGTCGTCAAAAGAGTTATGCCGATAAAAGACGAAAACCGTTGGAATTTCAAGTCGGCGACATGGTTCTTCTTAAGGTCTCTCCATGGAAGGGTGTTGTTCGCTTTGGGAAGCAGGGTAAGTTAGCCCCACGTTTTGCAGGACCTTTCAAGATTCTAAAAAGAATTGGGAAAGTGGCTTACAAACTGGAACTACCTTCCAAACTTAGCGGGGTTCATCCTGTCTTCCATGTCTCAAACCTGAGAAAATGTCTGGCTGATGAAAATTTGCATGTTCCTTTGGAGGAAATCCAAATCGACGAGTCATTGCACTTCGTTGAAAAACCTGTCGAGATCATGGACCGAACGTTGAAGAAGACCCGAACATCTACAACACCGATCGTCAAAGTCCGTTGGGAAAACAACGTGGAGCTGAGTTCACTTGGGAACGCGAGGACCACATGAAGAGGAAATATCCCTATCTTTTTGTTTAGTCTTGTCTTTAATTTCGGGAAGAAATTCCTTAAAGTTGGGGAGACTGTGACCTCTCGTATTTTTTTTTATTTAATGTTTGTTAGACGTCGTTATCTCTTGTAAGGGCTTGTTTCGTTATTAATGCAAGTACGAGGATTCATTTGTAAATTATTGTTGTAAATAAATGCTTAATTAATAAACATAATAACAATAATAATAGTAATAGGAATAATAATAAGCTTGACTAGTGTTTAATCTTGGAATAAAAAAAAAAAATAAGTTTAATCTTTAAAACTTGTAATTAAATAGTTTTTACATAAAATAATAACATTTAAAACTTCAGGGACCAAACTGAAAGTTTGTTTAAAACACAAATTCAAACTGTGAAATTAATTTGTAAACATTAAAAAACCACAGGGACCTAAGTGCAATTATTTTAAACACCCAAACCCCCCCCCCCCCCCGGTTTTCCCGGTGACCGGCCGGTCGACTCCGGCGCGGCTCCGGCCAACCTCACAAACACCACAAAACATCATTTTTAACGTCCCAAACCGCACCATTCGAGTCGCCAAACCATTTCGAACCCGTACATGGGTATTAATTTGGATTTAAACTCGGTTGAACGTAATCGAATCTTCGGCATCTTATACAAGACTTCTTATTTGTTCATCCTTATTATTCATGTGAGTTTTTCCATACCCCTTTTTATATTTTCACACTTTGGGGTGAAACATGTTAACCTTATGATAAATGCGCTTGTAAACTCGTTCGAATCTTGTAAACACTTGGGCAATTTTTCTTATTTGTCGTGGTTAGTTAAACTCTTGTAATTACCATGTGATGACTATAATATGTACAATCATTAACTGTTGCTAGCCTGGCGACGTCATAGATCTATGGGCCTGACAAGCCTACTTGGTGTTAAACCAAGTACACTTAGCTAATCGTTTAATCTTGTAATCTTGTAATCTTGTAAGCTGTCAAGGTTTGATTGTTACAATTGTTCATCCATCCCTAGTTACTTTATTCAATAACCTATGACATGGATTGCCATCTTTTATATATTTATGTATGAAAACTATGGAAAACTCACCAACATTATGTTGACCTTTATTTTTAACATGTTTTAGGAAATGATACTGTTTAGCATGCCTTGAAGACTTACATACATCTAGGATTGGACCTAGACTAAAATAAAAGACATTGATCATTTTGTGACTTTGAATTTCTTATGTATTGTTGGATGTTTGAACTTGCTCTATTTCTTAAATGTATGTCATGAATATTGATTTTAATAATATTGTCATTTTAAATTAGCGTCGTGTGGCATGAACAATCTTAACCCTCACATCTCGACGTTTCCGCCATTAAGGTTGGGGTGTGACAAAATTGATGATGATTTGATGATGATATGATGTTAGTTATGTTGTATGAATGTTAATCTATGTAGATTATGCAAGAAATCCATGGTTTTTGTCATCTAGTTCATACATTGCCAAAAATGGAAACTTTTCTTCATGTTTTGATGAATTGTTGATATTAAATGGATGATTATGATTGCTATGAACTAGATTAGGGCTATTGTTGATGAATTTGGGATTGAAATTGATGAACACATAGATTTTGGATGCCACTTTCCCAAAAGAGAAACTTATTTATATGAAACGTGTGATTTTGTGTTTTGATCATGTTTAGGATGTTAGGAGCATGCTAGAATGATCATGGATGATGTCTAATGTGTTGGATTGTGTTGTTTGGGTTGTAAGAATACTTGATGCACAACTTTGGAAATTTAGGCTCTTATGGAATATACATGATAATGGATGGTGTTTGGTCATTATGGAAGTATGTTGAGAATATGATAGAATTATGATGATGCATGATGTGTTAGTTAAAATTATAATTGTGGACTTCTTGGGATTTATATGTGTCGTTTGATAAACCATGGTGCATGATGAGCTTTATAGAACTTAAGTGTTTGTAATGTGGCATACGTGAATAACTATGTATGCTGAATTACCATACTTGATCAAACAAGAATTTAACTTGACATGTCACCAACGGGTCAAACGGGTCAACTTGGTCTAATGAGTCTTGTTTTCCAAAACCTTGGGTCTATGTGTTTATTGAGCACTTAGGGTTGTTGAGCTTCTATGTACACGTACTTATGTACTTGTGTGTTCTAGGTAACCTTTACAGGGTTATCTTTCTACTCATCATTAGCTTTTACAATCATTCGTTTGTGCACCAGGTGAGTTCATGCCCCACTTTTACTTACTTCTCTTTTTGGGGGAGAAAGCATACTTGGTTTTAAAACGCTTTACTGTTATAACATGTGTTTGGTAAGACATAACGGGTTATACCATAGAAAGCTCTCAAACTTTCGGATCATTAATTAAGGAATCTAGCGGGAAATTTTGGGTAGTACTACTGGGTCTGACAAGCCCCATCCATGTGACCGGAAATCAACGGGTGCAATATTGTCCTAAACTACTAACAACATCACGACCTGGTATGTCGTGGCAGGAGGTAAACAGACAAACATATTCAGCTTCGATCGCGAAATCAATATTGCTCTTTACTAATGAAATTAGACTAGCTATCTATTTCAATGCACTTGTTTATATATTTTACTAACGCAACTATTTATGATTGATTACAAACTCTTGAACTCACCAACCATCGTGTTGACACTTTTAGTATGCTTTTCTCAGGTTGTTACTAGCAGCAGCTCATAGGAGCACGCAAGTGTCAAGCATGCTTTGTTCAAACATTGTTTACTTTTAATTTAGCATTTACTTACGTATTTTGGTTTGAGCGCGTGTTTTGCGCAGTTTACATTTAGTACCTTGTGTTTGGGTTATTTACAAAACGCTTCCTCAAATATTTTAAAGTTTCAAACTTTGAGTTGTTTTAAAGGTTGCATATAGTTTCGTTCTGAGTAACTAATGACTGGGATCCTGGTTTGTTCACTCGCCTCACGGTAAAACCCCGCACGTGGATTTTGAGGTGTGACACAAATCATACAACTTTTTGTTCACACCCTGTACCATGAACCTACTATGGAATAAAGATTTACACAATGAGGCAAATGCCTAGTTAGACAAAAGGCTTAAAAACATTAGTAGCAAAAATGGTACAAAGCAAAAGCGAGTCTATGAGATAATCGTATCATAAAGATGTACCCATAAAGTCGAATCTTAATTATCCTATAGGCACATAGAGTTGCATACTCCATGTACATAACATGAAATGGAGTGTGTGCAAACATACCAGCCATTCATGAAAATCATATCATACATCCTAGGATCAATCCATACGGATCCTAATATGACCTCAACTATCTCACAAGTACTAAGGAGGCATTGTGATTTTGGTTCACTGTCATGGCTTGCTTGCGGTCACCCCCTTAGTAAGTGGGTTTGCGTTATATTTTAGTTAAAAATAATTTAGAAATAGTTTAGAGACATCGGATATAATTATAAAGACTTCAAAACTAGTTCAGACACTTCAAATTTAGTTTACAAAACTTCAAAACTAGTTTAAAGATAATAGATTAGTCTAAAAGACTTCAGAATTAGTTCAAAGACTTATCTAGGTTAATAGAATACATAACTAGTTTAGAGACAACATATGTAGTTTAAAACACTTCAAAACTAGTTTAAGAAGCTTCAAATGAGTTCAATAATAGTTCTAAATACTTTGAATGAGTTTAGAAGTAGTTTTAGAGACTTAAAGAAAAGGTTTAGAACTAGTACTAGAGTTGACCAAAAATCTAGGAGTTGAGTAGAGTTGTCTAGAAAGTTAACTAGAGTTGACTATAGGTGTTTAACTAGAAGGTGTTCAATGGCGCCAACAACAATAATATTAGTATATAACTGTTATGTTGCATTAGAGGTCAAAATGAGTTTAGGACCTAAAACAGGTTTTTGGTAATCTGAGTCAGAATACGCTACATATGGTTGATCTACAAGCACTTGCTCGCCAATTTCTTTTGTTTCTTACGAGCGGTTATCGGTTAAGTGTATATCTAACGAAAATGATAACAACTGACTATTCATCACATTCTTGTTACGTGTGATTGTTGTATAATTTAATAGTTAGTTCATAACAATATTTGTTTTGCAAGATCAGCCACCATATGCATGGCTTTTGCTAATAAGTCAGCTTACGCGAGTGTCATGTCACCAGTTACATGAAGTGATGACAAAATTGAATTTTGTTCCATTAAAAGTTAAAAGACATAGTTCATTGCATACAATCTCAGTTAGGTGTTTGAGGTTGTTTATATTTTTTAGCGATAATGATTATCCAAGATGTTTATCTAAGTAAGGTTTGAACCTAGGTCTCTTTAGACACCTTTCATGTGCCTTAACACTATGTGTTTAGTGAATTTTGACATAATGAATTCAAATAAACAACATTAGATTGTTTATTCAAAATATGTTAATTTAGTTGCAAATAATCATATAATTAGTTTGGATGAGCAATTCCAACCACTTTGAAAACATCTTATTGTTGTATCAAAACATATCATAACATCCAAAGATTTCATGTAGCCATCCTGCTTGACTTATCATTTCAACCTTAGTTTCATTTTAACCCTAGTTTCATTTCAAACACTAACTTATGTGTATTAGGCTTAGTTTAGAGTTAAACTAAGTACAAACATGAGTACACAACAAGATCATGCATCAATATCATTTCTTGAATGGTTTGTGACAAAAACTTGTGTCTTTTACTTTACGTGTGATTACCATAAACAACAGTTGATGAATTTTATGGTGTAATAGTTGTTCATCTCAGTTTTATATTAATATGAACCCACAACATACTTATGTGATTGATACAAAGATATAAAGTATGCACGTACATTTATGAAAACATCCACGAAACCTACCACCTTTGCATGGGAATACAACATGTTATCAAATTTTCTCATTACAATAGTTAGATGCCAGACAAACATAACATCATTGACTTTTCATACATGGTAACTACAAATGGACATCCTGACACTAAATCATAGTAAGAAAACTTTAGGGTTTTGTTACACTTATGTAAACACATGATAATTCTTTTAATAAGAATCATAGACATCTTAAAAAACCAACCAAGTCTTAGGACTATTATCATTTTATGTCACATTAAATAATCTAATGCAAGTCACCAATTATATCCCCTTCCTATCACCATCACTAGTTTCTTTTATATTTTTGTTCATGGTACCTACAAGATATATTATCATGATTGTCTTTGTATAATACCAAGTGATCATCAAGTCCAATTTCCTTTCTAATCCAAAAGTTTACAATTAGACCTCACATGAACTCTTACATTGTACCATATAGCGTCACACAACTTAAGGTACCTATCAGCATATCTATAACGTCTTGTCTTAAAACTTTAACATGCACACAAACCAATTCTAACCAACCCTAGATCAGTCATAATCTAACCCTAATACCGCTCTAATATCCTACTCAACTAACAAGTTTAATCAAACAAAACCAAGTCAAGTAAGTATGTGATGAACAAGGATTGAAGCTAGACCACCCCATCACTTCATAAGATCATAAAATCAAGGAATCTTGTACCCAAAAGATGGTCGATTGTTGTCCTTGCTGCTGGTCGAGCAGCCTTGCGGCTCCAGGAACAAAGCCATTAAATGGCATTGCTTTGGTCAATATAAGCCACAAAATATATCATTACCCTCGTTTAACTTCCCCCGTATATAACCCACACTTAGGCAAGGGATTTTACGACCAAAACCTTCTTCAACACCCCCAAATTCTCTACTTAAAACAACCATAAAGACCACTTTATTGTTGATGTTCGACCAAGAGAAAAAGAAGCAAGAAACAATCACAAATTCAATACTCTACACCAACATCTCTCATGTACTTGCACCTACTACAGGTATAACGCCAAACCCTTTAATTTCAAGATCCAACAAGTTGCTTTTAAGGTTTCTTTATAACTTAAAACCCGATCTCTAGAAAGATGTCAAAATCAAATCTTTGTTACATAAATTTAACAAGAGGGTTTTCACTCTAAGCTTTTGAACATAGATTTTGTTCATCTTACATTAAATGTGACGTTCTAACAAATCTACACACATGACAAGCACAAGATCTTATATCTAAAGGTTAAAAGTGCTTTCCTAAAAAAACAAAACCAAACAAAACTTTAATCCGAATTTAAGAAACCTTAAATTGGCCAAAACTAAACTAAACAATACAGTTTTGTAGTCTAATGTTAGAATTTAAGAAGTAGATTTCAAACTTAACTGATTTTGTAAATTTTTATGGAGTTTTGATCCCTCAAACCTCTCATGCAAAATAAGGTGTTAAAATTACATTTTAAACGGAATAGTTAGTCCGACTTTGTGTGGTCATAACTCCTTTAATATTTAATCAATGGACATGATTATGGTTTCAAAAGTTAGCTTAGTGTGTTAGCTTTCAACCCCATTTAAGCACACTTGCTAACACTGGATTTGGACCTTCAAACGACTGAGATACAATGGACTGTCCAAAAGATAGCTACACTAACCTTTGCTACTAAACATAATATTTTAAAACACCTAGAGTGGATATTAAATCTTATTTTTTATATTTTTACTAACTTAGAAGTCATGTCTACATGTGGTAAAATTTCTGTAATTTATTTAACCCGTTTGGTTGTCTTAAATTAAGTTGACCACGTACATCATGTTGAATAATTAGTTCTGACTACAGCTAATTCTTGTGATAAGTATGGAAGGGGTTTTTAGGTTTCTCTTAAGTGTAGTATTGGTTGTGGACTCATGGCTTTACAACTTGTATCATTCATATATGATAACATGATTCTTACAATCTTTCAATGATATAAACCATTTATCAAGTCTAAAACTCCACGAGCTCATTAGCTTTTAATTGATTATTTTTAGCATGTTTTTTAGGTAACGTCTGGTGAGGTAGCAAGGATCTTCTCTTTTGCACATCTGGGCTACAACAGAGATTGGTATATATAGATTTATGACATTAAATCCATATAAGCAAAAATTTGTAACCTAAGACAAAGATATGGACTGTAATCTTTTGAATGCATTTGTTTTTAGCATTTTTATATCTGCGTGTTTATAAGATACAATTTCGTCACTCACTTGTTTTTTCCACCTTGGCAAGTTGTGACACATATCCATTTATAATAAGCAACCCTAGACATCCCATTACTCATTTTTTGTGTTTACCGTGTTTTGTTTATATATTTTGGTGTTCTCAATGATTGTAGACACTAATCCTAAAGTAGATATTCAAAAGTAATCTTCTTTACACTATGTTCAAGATCATTGGTGTCATAACTAGTATCACTAGATTTAAGTTTAAATACTAGTTTCATATAACATTCGACATTTCATACCAAACAATATTGTTCGTTTTGTGCACAATGTGCTTACAGATTTGTTTTTGGTTATCTTAGTGGAAACTTATTTGAAGGTCACCCATTATGGATTGCTTACACTCAAGCATGCATAATATACATAAGAAAAACATGGATTTAACTAGTTTCAAATTGTGTTTCAACTAGAAAAAGTACCCTCGCTTCGCGACGGGGATTGTTTTTGTTTGTGAGCAAGCTAGTTATAGGTGATGTAATATTACATAAGTAAAAAGTTTATCGTAATATGTTTAAGGTTTAAACTTGGTCAAAAGCTTACATATATTATTGATTATATATGTTATTTTTATTCAAAAGAATACTTATACATGTGCAGACCTTGTTCATGCTTTACCTGTATAATTAAATGTAATATTATCAACACATGTAAAACATATTTGACTTGCTGCAAAGCAGCGTACATAGACTGCAAGCAATTTTCCAGATTGTATTTTACCTTGTTGAATTTTTTAATTCATTCTATAATCGTATTTTATTAAATTTCATGTGGTTAATGCTACAAAAGTAGCATATCTATTATATGTAATACCTTTGATGTTTTTGGTATCTAAAAGTCCAAGATTAAAATGACTCGATATTCTATTACAAAAACTAACCTAGAAGAAATAGAAATGTGAAATTAGAGGTGTAACACCCGAAAAATTCAAAGAAAAAAAAAGTAAAGAAGAAAAGATAAATATCCAAAAGGTTAAGGGTGAAGGTGTACAAAAGGTAAACTTACCCATAATGGGTTTCAAAAATATGGTAAGGCCGCCCATGACCCTCTCTCTCATGCACAATTCGGCTGAAAGCTTGGAAAAGAAAACCCCATCCTGTTTTAGAGAGAGAAAGCTCAAATTCTTCGAAAGATGAGATTTCCAGAAGATTTCTTCTCGATTTTCCTGCTGGGTTCGGGCTTATGAACCTATTTTTATGTGTTTTCTTGTGTTGGTTGTTTGTTTTATGTGTTTAGGTGTTAGATATTCTTGTTAGCTCTCGGGTTGTGGTGTTTCACTCGAAAGTTGCTGAGAGGTGAGTTCTAGATCCCCTCTTTTACATGTTTTCTACTTGTTTTAGGACTGATATGCATTATAACTGCAGTCTTTCCTAACTAACTATGAGTTTTACATGGTGTACGGTTGTGTTTGATATATGTTGGTTTTAAGTGGTTTCTATGATGTGGTGATGATGTTTGTTATGATTTAAGCTTGTAACATGTTAGATCTATGTTAAGTTCATGCCGGAATGATGTTTGAGATTGGAAAACCTCATAAGTTGCATTGCAGGTACTGAATAGGTGTCCGTTGTGGATGATGGTCATCCGCTGTGGACATTGTGTGTCCGCTGTGGACACTTAGAAATGTAGAACGTCCGCTGTGGACTTACATGTCCGCTGTGGACACTTGAGGAGTTTTTAAGTTGCCCGTTGTGGATGTTGGTTATCCGCTGTGGACACTGTCCGCTGTGAACCCTTAAAAAAATTCGTACGTCCGCTGTGGACGTTGGTTATCCGTTGTATACTTATTTCATCTGTTGTACACTTTTAGTTATCCGCTGTGGATGTTATTCATCCGCATTGGAATATGTTCGTCCGCTGTGAACACTTAGTGTTTTACTCTTCCGCTGTGGATCTTGGCTGTCCGCTGTAGACTTAAGTTGTCCGCTGTGGATGCTTAGTAGTTTAAGCCATCCGCTGTATAAGTTACTCATGCGCTGTGTATACTTAGGAGTTTTTCTAAAATTTTGGAAATAGAGTTCAAGTGTTAAGAACTTATGTTTAATGGGTGTTTATGCTTGTCCTATGTTTCTAATGTTTTATTTGCCTTCTTATGGGTTGCTTGCTATGAATAATTATTACTGTTTCATGATATGTGGTTTTAAGGTAATAATATTATAAAAGTATGATTCATAATAAGTGGACACAAAGGAATAAAAGAAGGACAGTGAAACATAATAAATGTTACCCCAGGGCCCTAACAAAAAGGTGAAAAGCCTTGCAAGCTTTTCCAACGGAGGTTCACGACCATGTTGTCGTTAGCTCAACTGATGTGCGGCTGTTTCAGCCCAAGAAAGGTACATCTGGGGTCTAATCCTTGTGATTGACCAATAAACTAATGGGATCCAAGTTCATGAGCAGGCTTCGTGCCTAGCAGTGTGGATCAACTGTCGGGGGTTAGCTACCACTTATTAATGCGTATCAATAGGGGTTCGGCATTTGTTGCCAACCAACAATATAGGCTCTTGCTTTGTGCAAACCTAGACAATGAAAGTGAAAGATAATGAAAGAAAGAAAGATAAAGAATCCCTTAATGATTGATTATGTATGATGATGAATGATCACCATGGGAAGTTTACCAAAGTATATTTTCTATGTTATTAAACTAGGACTCACTCAGCAACGCTGACTTTTAATATGTATATCAGTTGGCAGGTAAGGATGTTGCTGAGGATGGCACGACCGAAGCTACTTGGTGAATGGAGACTGGCATCCATTTATACAATTATGATATTTTTGTCTTGTAATGCAACTAAATATTCTTTTGTAACTCTAACAACGATGTATTATTTGGCAAAAGTAATCATTAATGCAAGAAATAGTTTTTGGTTAAATTATTCCGATGCGATTGTTTTCTTATAATAATGTGATTTAAGGCGTTTTTAATAATAAATGATGCTATGAATGTCCAACTGTGGGGTCTCCGGGAACGGGGCCTTACAAGAGGCTTACTAAGTAACTAAGAAGATTTCATATGAGAAAAATAAAATGAAATAGACAATTTACTTGTTCTTTCAACACCAAAATGAGAATGCAAACAACTTTAGATGCTCCCCCCGTGTGAAAGATGTAGATTAGATTTGATAGGTGATGATATGTAATAACAAATAATAAATTCTAAAACAAATTATCTAACACATAATAAATTCTAAAACGTAAGATTTTATCACATTTAAAAAAGTTTATGTATGTTGCAATGGTTTTAGACTGAAACTTTACTGTTCAAAATGAACACATCTAAATATCAGAAAATAAAACTTAGATTTTAACATAGATTAAAAAGGAGGAATTTGCATAATTGAGTTTAATACTTAAAGGGAACCATAGCACACATTACAAATAGGTAATCACATTCAAAAGTAATTTATGATAGGCAAAGTGATTAGTGCAAATCCTAGATCAAAATGAAATAATTATTCATGTAAAAGTTAAAAAAATAAAACCCACAGTAAAGTAGATTTAATAACTTCAAAGTAAAACTCTTCTTTTAATTTGGCAATTAAGAGAGAAAGTAAGCAGTTTTCACACACACACGTAATTTATTTAAATATTAACTATCAAAACACTCCCCCAAATGAGCTCTACTTCAGTTCAATTACAAGCGTATTTAAAAAATCAGCGATTCAACACACATGATGAACAACAACGACAAACACTAACATCCTAGTTATTCATGAAGCAATCGATAACGCAAATCAACAACTCATAAAACTTCTTTCGAAAACAAAACATCAAAATCTCAGAGAACACAAACCATGAAACAAAGCAATTATTACCTAAAAGCCAACAGGGACATACACACGGCAACACATCTTTAATTAAACTCGTGACCCTAGCGTGGAATTAGAGGAGGAAACGGATGAAGAAAAAGAAGAAGAAATGAAGCAGACAAAGAAGAAGCATAATGGTGAGATTACAATATTGTCTCTCTCTCTAGCTATGGTGTAGAGAAGAAATGAAGGTAAATCTTGAGAAACCAAAAGAAAATATTTTTATCATGATTTTCAGAATATAAGACTCAATTTCTATCTAATGTTATAGTAAATATATAATTAGATTATTACTATTTTTTTTTCTAAAATTGAATCGAATCACTTAAATTTGAACTAAATGCAAGTTCTGAAATCAAATTTTAAATTTTGATATGAAGGTGAATTGGAACTGGAATCAGTTTATTTGAATATACTTTGAATTTAAAGTGAATTTAAACACGGCTTTAAATTTGAAAATACAAATAATTCAGTTTTAATCAGCTCAAGACTCGATGAACACCTTTAGTTACACCATACAGTCATACACATGATAGAGCTTTGCTTAAAATAATAAAAGGAGCCAATCTTTTTAAGTTTTAAATATAGGTGTAAATGGGTCAAACTAGCTCGCAAGCTACTCAAGCTCGGCTTGAAAAAAGAGTGAATCGAGCCGAGCTTAATAACTAAACAAGCTCGAGCTCATATTACGACTCGTTTACTAAATGAACTCGAGTTCATATTACGACTCATTTACTAAACAAGCTCTAGCTCGAGCCCGAGTTTCAGATATCGAGCTTGAGCGACTCGAGAGCCTAAACAAGCTTTATGTTTATATCGTTTTTATTTACATATCTATACTTATTAATAAAACAATATCTTTACTACCACGTGTCCTTTTTTTAGGTCTTCATTCATTTGATTTCCCGCCTAAAAATGTATCTATTCTTATTTTTAGTCATAGTTCATTTGAATAAAATCAACTATTGCTATAATTACAAATGAGTTTTTTTTTTCTTTAAATAATTTATATAGAAAATTTATTTACTAAAATAGATGTCTAAGGAAGTGTTTCTTTTTCTTACTATAATGCTATTGGTTAAATTTATTTCACTTTAAAATAATATTATTTAAAAAAGAGTCGAGTATAAATGTTAAAAAAAATTGTAAAACTATTTGGTTCATATGTCGTAATTAAAAACATAAAGTTTTTCTAAAACTTATTTTTGTTTTTTTAATTCACCCAGACTTAATTTTAAATCGTCATTTCATATAAAAAAGTTGAATTTTTTAACTATAATTTTGTTTCAACTTCACACAAAAGTAGGCACATTTGTTTTTTTTATTCTTTTAAAAATATGTATTTTTAGAAAATGTTTTTAAGTAGCTTAAAAAATGTAATAAGAAAAACTATTTTTATTAAAAAAATACATTCTTTAAAAATGTTTTATATAAATATCATGACGAAACAAAAAAAAGTGATTTATTATTTTTATTTTACGAACTATAAATGTAATCCTCAATTACCGAGGGATTGTATGTTACTAATAGACTCCAACAACAATTAGGAGAGAAACGAGTCACGCTGTATCATGAGCAACTCAAGACCAACTAGCTAAAAACTCTAACTAAGCTGAGAAACAAACTCGAACTCATTTTACGACTCATTTAATAAATGCTTTTGAGCTCGAGCTTCATATGTCGAGATCAAGCCAGCTCGCAAGACGAAACTAGCGTTGTATGTATATGATGTTTATTTTTATCTTTTATGTATATACTTATATAAATGATTATTACTATATATAAATTTATGTTAAAACGGTTATATAAATATATCCTTATTTTAAAGAAATTACATAAACCATTTAATTTCATGAAAAGATGTTTTCTATATAAGAACATATATCATATGAATAGACGTTAAAAAAATACTGATAAAAAATACTGATGAAAGAGTATTAATATTTTTGTATGAGCAAACGTTATTGAAAAGGTTTTAAGAAAAACTTCATAAAAAAAACTATAAAATATTTTTCTAAATTATGACGGCTGCTAAATTGATTTTTATTTTATTGAAACTTTATCCTTTTAACTTTACTTAAATAATATTATTAAAACATAAAAGTTATATTGGTAAAAGTTTATCCAATCATATTATGAATAAGAAAAATTAACTTTTCACTAAAAAGTTATATTGGTAAATATTTTTAAAACATTTTAAATTATTTTTCTACTAACCCTACTTTGAAAAAAACTAATTACAAAGGGCAAGTGTGATGGTTTTAAAATAAAACCCTAAAATAGATTACAAGTTATAGTTGATTGTTTTTCCCACCCAATAACAAGTTGACTCTATTACTATCAAACAGGTAATATAATAAGTTTTTACAGGTTGTGTTACACTAAAATTGTGAATTGAAATGTGTTGAATTCTTGTTTATTCAAACAAGCAATTAAAGGTTTTCTAATTCACTTGTCCTATGCGTATGAGAAGAAATCATATAAGCGTCTTCTATTCCGAAACGATTTTAGATATTTCATCAAATCAATGGTCTCAAATAGTCAATTCAGGGTTTTGATTTCCCCAAATCATGATATCGATTTTCATACGAAAAGATGAACCATTTCATATCCTTTTCAATTTACAAGCATATCATGGCTTCGATTTACCCCAAATCACATTATGTTTCAAGTTCAACATAGATCCTTTTACGCTTTCATTGATCTATTTAATATCATTCACACCCCAAGTTTTAAATCACAACAGTTCTTCTGCGAAGTCTCAATTCAATGCTCATATATACAAATCTCGATTGCAACAGTAGCAGTGGTCCGTACGATTCGGATTTCGATTTTTATTTCAAGATAAACTTTAGTACTTTGGTTTTTTTACATTAAGTTGACTTATGAAACATGAAACTTTGATTCAGTTTTAATTGATGTAAGCATGAAACTAGTTTACGTTTTTGGTCAACAAAAAGAGAAAATTGCATAACTGATCCATGTGGTTTAACCAAATTGCATGTTTAGTCCCCAAACTTCAAAATTACAAAGATAGTCCAAACTTTTGTTTAATCATTGCACGTTTGGTCCCCTGAACCGATTCAAACTCTATGTTGTATTATCTCAAGTTACAAGTAGATATGAATTAAAATTATTAATATTAGACAATGATGGTAAAATTACAAACTGAACATCAAATTTGTATACAAAGAAGTTTTCGGATGTTTATGGATGTTCTCATGTTCAATATAATTTGTTTATTACCTAAAATTCTTATTTATAAGTTCATTTCATTTCATATTATACATTATTTAGACTTATAAGCATTAATAATGAAAAGCTACTAATCTATACTATATAATAAAGAAATAACTTATGTGTCACGTGCTATCTTTTTAGAGCACCTCCTAGCTTATTTTCCCACCAAAATCCTGTTCCGTGATTTGTTTTAAAATCTTTTTCTAAATATAATTAGTTAAGTAAAAAATCACACATTTATGACATTCTTTTATTCAGTTTCCTTAATTCAATCCTGATTTGAAATTAAAAATTAAAACATACTATACATAAGTTAACTTTAAAAATTTATAGTTGATTTAATCAAAAATTTCTAATAGTTTTGAAATCTACATGTATCGCCGTATTTGTCTTACTAAATAAATTTATTTACACTAACTAACTGATTTCACATATCGAAGTTATTATAAATGTTTGTCAAGCTCGATAAATTTTTTTTTTTTTTTATAATTTTAGTTATCAATTAGTATTTTTTTCATTGATGTCTTTTGTGATTTTAACAAACTTTTCTAATTATCTTTGAAGTCCATATAATACAATATAAATACAGTATAAAGCAAAGATATTAAAGTTATTAATCTTAGATAGAGATAATAATATTATAAATACGATATAAAATGTTGTATACAAAATATAATTTAAAGATCTATAAATTATAATATTTTTTCATTTCATATTTTTTTATTTATCCAGTCTGTGTATCACACAAGTTCTAACATAGTATTAGATATAGATGATTACAAAAAATTAAACATAAAAATCGACATACAAAGTATTAATAATAATATTATGACTTACGAACCTTTTTAATCAAAAACAATTTTTAATGATTGAACCCGTGCATTACACGGGTCTTTAGTCTAGTTAAATATATATACATAAATAATATTATTATATATAAAATAATGATAAATATAACTAAATAATACATATTATGTTATATATAAGAAAATATGATTATAAATAAATTTAAAATTATAAACAAATTTATAATTTAACAATAACCAAGTCGAGCCCGAGCCAAGCTCGCGCTTAAAAAATTTTTGATGAGACAAGCTCGAGCTTTGAAAATAAAACTACCAACGAACAAAGCTCGAGCTTTCTGAAGTTAAAACAGACCGAACTCGAGCTCAACTCATCTAGAGATTAGGTTCGACCTAAATACGGTTTGGTTTTGTTTGTTTGGTTTCGCTTGAAAATGTTCTAAAACCTTGTC
This sequence comes from Flaveria sonorensis, assembly GCA_025506505.1. Taxonomy (NCBI): domain Eukaryota; kingdom Viridiplantae; phylum Streptophyta; class Magnoliopsida; order Asterales; family Asteraceae; genus Flaveria; species Flaveria sonorensis. Next base: position 8,247,684 of record CM046439.1, read on the forward strand.
TAGAGATTTAGCTTAAGGTTCGACCTAAATATCAAAACCAAACCTTAAGCACCCCTACTTCACGAGGTGGTAACGTTTAAGTCTCTCTAGACATACATCTTTATGTTTGAAATCATATTTACTGGTTCTCTGTTTTTAACCCTCTTTAAACCGCCTACTAAAATCTGTGTTTGACAGAATAAGCATTGGAAACAAAAACCCTCATCTTATTGCAATAAATCTTGCCTGGAAATATAGATACACCGATCTTCCTAAACATAAATCAATTCCTCAACTAATACAAAGATTGTTCAACCTCAATTAATAGCACTTAGGTTTTGTATATCAATAAAACTTATATCAGATGTACCGAATTGATATTCCTCACTGATATCAAAATGACACAAAAGCAGATAACTCACCTGCCCACCGCAAAACGCCACCAAAACAACTACTAATTACCACCACCACCACCGTCGTTAGCCGCCAGCTTCTGCCTCTGCTGATGTTCTGCAACTTTATAATCAACCACTTCGCGAAACAATGCTGGATCAAGAACACAATTCTCACTTCCATAAACAGCAGCTTGTACGCTTGCCATAAGTTTAGCAATCTCTCTTCCTGAAAATCCATCGGTTTTTGCAGCAGCTTCTCTAATTATATCGTCATTTAGGCCCTTGATTTCAATCTGCTGCTGTTGTTGTTGAAAAAACTTTGAAAATAACCCTGGCTTTCTTGCGCCAGCTTTAGCAATATACTTGTCCAAATAAAGTTTTAATAGTTTAAATCTTTCTTCTTCACCAGGTAATGGGAACTCTAGAACTTCGTCTATACGGTCTGCCACGGCCGAGTCAAGATCACCAGGCCGGTTTGTGGCTAGAGCCAAGACTATGTCCTTTGACTGGTCACCGGTTCGAAACAGGAGGGCGTTTAGGGCACTCCTTTGAGCTTCACTCATATAAGTTTTGTTCCGCCTTTAACAATATAATAAAATAACGCAACAATTTATGTTAGCTGTATCAATTTAGTATTTAGGTCATCTCTAATGAATGCACCAAAAACCAAGATGGTGTGAATGGGTGTTCAAAACCATTCACAATAGCTTGATTGATTCACATATTTATTGAATATTTAACAGAAAAGGTTAATTTAAAAAAAATATATATGATAAGATAATTGTAATGTGATACACACAGTTATATTAATTCCGAAGTTGAAATTTATATTTAAGAAAAATTATCAAATTGAACTTATGTGTCTTCAGATTTCTAAGTAAAAATTTTAACTGAAACAAATTAAATGGTAAATCAAAATTATCAAGCACAAAAGAATTTAATGTAGAAGTTTGGTACAAGCTTATACCGGAAAGATGTCTTCTACACCAAAATGGTGTGAACTTCTGGTGCATACATTGCAGTTGTTCTTAGGTTAATTAACATATGCCAGTAATTTTAGGAATTTTAATAAAAATAATTACTTACTCGCACAAAAATGCATCTGCTTCATCAATAAAAAGCAATAGGCCCCTATTGGATTTTTTGGCCCAATCAAATAATTGATGTATTTTTGTAACAGCTTGGGAACCTAATGGTGCAACGTCTCCACCAGTCATTAATGCATAATCAAGTCCCTGAGAAATATGAAATCATATAAGAAAGAAAAGCATGGACACATGGGGGTAGGGTGAGTGGGAGACCAGTTAAAAAAGGTTATTACAGTCGCAATCCAAAATTGTTAAATAAACCATTTTCAAAAGGTTGTATGCATTAAATTATTAAAAGCAGATCTTGGAGTCTTGGACAATTTTCATAACACATATGGCTTGTTCCTCTTTTAGCTAATTTTCCATTTGACCCATTTGAGATACAACACAACCCAAATCAACTCAATTGAGAAAATCCTGCAACATGTATTTATACAGAAAACTAAAAATGAAAGAAAACGCTGAAAATGATACCGATTTTTTAGCTAATTCTCGGGCTGCCATTGTTTTCCCTGTTCCTGGTGGGCCATAAAAGAGCATATTCCTAAACGGTGCCTGATGAGATTTTGTATTGGCAGTTGCATTAGCCAACTGCTGAATTCTCTTCTGAAGAGATGGATTAAGAATAACTTCACCAAAGGCATTCCCATTCCAAGAACTTGGCCCGTTTTGACTGCCACGTGACAGAGTACTCAGGCCACGTTTAAAAAAGCCTGACCACGGATACTTTCCTCTAGAAGATTCCCTGATCAGGGATGGTTGCCCCAATATTCTGTCCACATAGCTCCAGACCACCCTAGCGCCTTCTCTGCATAATAATAAGAAAATAATTTATAACTATGAAACATAGATAAAATATAAAAGGAGAATCATAAATACATATCAGGGTGTGTACCTTGTTGTGTAGATACCAGCAGCAAGAGCTGTGACACCCCCAACAGCTACTACCAACTTGTTTTGATCAGTTAATATTGCTCGCAATCCCCCTAAAAAAAGTATTTAGTTGCCTCAATCAGGAAGCTGATAACAACTGATAAACATAAAATTATAATGAAAGTTGGCAAATTTGGGGGTTGCCTGGTTTGGCAGGTTGGGTAACAAGGTATGTGTCTAAAGTCTAAACAAGTCAGGCTGCCAGAAAGAGTTTTTGTTCGAAAATTGCACTTTTTATAAGAAGTTGATAAGTTAAATACAATTACAAACTTGTATGGATTCAATAATGATCTATTTTTTTCAACAAAAATGATTTAGGAGAGCTTATGCATTACAAACACCCGTTGCAGCAACTAATCCAACTATTTCAACAATTTTCCTTTCTATCTATTTTCTTTCTTTTTTGCCCATTTGACCTTGTTTAAAAGAAAAAATTACATAAAACACCCTCTATGAGAAATTATATTGATTCAACAATAATCTACTTTTGAGTGAAATGCTTTAGGGGAGTTTAGGCTATAAAAATACACTATGGGTGAAAATCTACCCATTTGACCTGTTTCCTTTCTAGCTAACTTTTTAATTTTACCAATTTGACCCACAAATATAGAACATTACCTGAATTTAACCATGCATTAGAACATGGGCTAAGCTACCCCCTTTTTTTAACTTGTATAATGCCAACTAGTGGTTGTGAGTTCAAGACCTTTTTAATCCATTTTAGGATTAATGAAGTCACTTATAAAACTAAAAACACGTACCTCCGATGTGCTCAAAAGTAGTGTTAATTGCAGAAACCCATTTCTCTCTTTCTGCATTTGCACGTTCTATCAGCATCCGTTTATTCACATCTTCTGCCAATTTAGCTTCATGGGCTCTTCCTTCTGCTTCAGCCATAGCCCTAATCCTAATAGTTTCTCTCTCAATCTCAGCTTTCTCTCTTTCTGTTTGTCTTTTTTGTGCTTGAATTTGCTCTTCTGTTGCTCTTCTAGCTTGTTCTTGCCTAATTGATGACTCTTCTTGCATTTTTACAAGCTCTTGATTTCTTGTTCTGTGATGCTCATTTTCAGTCTGCAAAATAATTATCAGTTTACTTCATGCTAATATGAACAATTACAGAAAAAAAACAACAAACATAGAGCCAACATGCCTGCATTCTTTTCCTTGCCAGCTCATCCTCATAGCGAGCCATCTGTGATTTTATTTGCGCTTGTTGCTGAGCAAGCTTTTTCTGTTCCTCGTATATCACTTTTTGCCTCTCCTAGAAAACATAATGAACATGAACATTCAAAGAACGCAAAACAAAGAGTTTACATAAACCTGTGTTAACAAATAAAAATAAAAATATAAATAATAAAGAAAAGGCATATTTGATGATAAATAAAGATTAAAATACAAAGATGACCGATCTTTATATATAAGCAAAGCTGTTCTCTTTGACTAAAATGTTTTTGCAATTCATCAAATTATCTAATTTGGATTTTACTTTCACATTGTAAGAGAAGCGCCAAGAACTAATATCCAACTCAAAAATGTAAATGAACATAAAATTACACCAGAAAGGATATTTTTATTGTTTCCTAAATCAACAGATAAAGAAACATAATGTTTAAGTCATTAAGAAAGTTATTTGCCATTGTCCTATCCCTAAATACGATCCTCGAGCGTCTCAGCTTCTTATGAGACAAACTTTTTAAGTACAATAGGTGTTGTCTAGTAATATCCAAATCCTCAAGCAATTCCTCACATTGGTATAAAAGATTCTTTTAGATTCATAAAACTTCCAATTCATTCAAGGACAAATGCCCATCATGTTAAAGATAACAATATGCGCACATTTACATATACACTTCAAGCAACACTTTAGATGCAGATGAAACACAATCAGTCAAAACAAGAATAAAGCAAGACCAATCAACCAAACACTTGATTAAGCCTTCAAATAAACAAAAACTACACAAATTCTCTAGACTCTACTTCATATTTATGAAAAATATGCATCTTAAAATCATCATGAAACCAGCGGCAGTGCCAAACTTACAGTTTCTGACTGAGCTTGCATCGCCTTAAACTCCGCCATTTTCGCTGCTAATTCCGCCTGCCTGGTCTCTTCCTGCTTCTTCATCAACTCAAAAACCTAAAAACACCACCAACACCACAAATTATCATCTACGAAGCTCAGTTCACTGCAAATACTATACAACAGATCAAAACAGCAAAAAAAAAAAAAAAAAAAAAAAAAAACTAGATCAAGAATCAACCTTTTTAGGTTCCTTAGATTTAGCAATTTCCTTAACAGCTTGAGCACCTCTTTCTAACGCCTCAGGATCAAACCCTGCGGACGTCGTTCTCGGGTTGTCGTTACGAACACGCTGAGGCGCCTGTGCGTCATTTTGCGGTGGAGATGATTTAGAATCAACCGGACCACCGGCTGACGGTGCCGGCGCCGGCGCCGGCGCCGGAGACGGTGAAGAAGAGAATGGGGGAAAGTTGAAGAGGCCTGAACCAGAAGTTTTAGCCATTGATGTTAACTAATTGCTTTTAAGAGATGTATGT